>JANEHU010005079.1:0-480404 GCA_027563435.1 Nasonovia ribisnigri | reverse complement strand
GCAAACGTGCCGATTGATACAGTGAAAGCGATAAGAATTCTGCAAACAGATTTGAATTTGTTGTCAAGTCTACTTGAGATGGGCCGGTCTACATTTTTGAATTTTTTGATTTAAACTTCTCCAAAAAATGAAATATGAAATTTTTTTAATTACTCTTTAGTAATACAATAATTTTAGGGTTTTGGGGTATAATATAAAATATGTGGACTGACCGATCTCAAGTAGACTTGACGACAAATTCAAATCTGTTTTCAGAATTCTTATCGCTTCACTATATCAATCGGTACGTTTGCCAAAAAACACGTCTGAATTCATATGTTGCGCGTGTGTTAGACAAAGACAGGAAATCACGGTATCGAATCCCCTTAATATTGTATCTGTCGTTAATAGCTTCTATAGCTGACTTAGATCGTCTAGTTGATCGAAGGAAAAACTTAAATTATAACTTAATACTAAATACAAAGTTAAGTCCCTCTCACACTACTTTGATCACTGATTACCTTAATTTTGCTTGTAATATTCATGGTATTACTGTTCCATGTGACCTCATATTTCTGTTCGTGGTATTTGGTTTTATATGTCCTGCATTTTTAGTTCTGGTTTTCATATAGCAGAAATTTTGTGTAAGGCACTGAAGATGATTAGGGTTGAGCACATCAATATTAAAATCTTCTGCTTCTTTAAAACCCTCTACTATTCCATGTGTTAGACAAAGACAGGAAATCACGGTATCGAATCCCCTTAACGAGAACGGATCATTAAAAATAGTATAATTTCGTCAGAAAATATCTCCGCTTTACGAGCGACAGTATAAACTGTGCACTATTAACAAGTAAATAAAAAGAATAAGCCACAAATAGCTCATTGTGGTAGGTACTCCAAAGACAATTATGTCAGATTTTTTCACCACCAGTAACTATTACTCAGATATGAATGAAACCAGAAAAATAAGCGCTCACCGAAACCCAACTAACCTTACTTTGAGAAGAACGGAATGACACATACGGTCAAAGGCCTTAGAGAAGTTAATATAAACGACATCAACACGACCTTTACACCGGGAGGAAAGCATTTATGAACTAGTTACAGAAAACTAGGTTACCTACATAATTTAGTTGTACAATGATCAAATTAAATGTGATTGACAGCAAATGTGATAGCCCTCAGTGCAAGCTACTCAAAAATTGTCAACATAAGAGGTAATTGCTATTGGTCGATTAGTTTTCAACTTTGGAGGAAGTTCCTAATTTTAGTACTGGAGTGATAGAGCATAGAAGATAAGACACATTACAAGGATTTTCAAAAAAGGGAACATTCAGCAGTCACTTGCCTGATATTAAACAATACACACCTGGTAGACCATCAGATACGTTGTTATAAAGTGGACCCCATCGACACACCATCAATAGAGAAATGTATAACCTTAGAAATATAAAACTTTTAAAAAATGGTGTTAGACAAGGTTTAATAATTTTATAATGAAAGTAAACAGAAGATAATGGTACAGCTGCATTTAAGGCATCACCACAAGGCCTATCATTTAAACTAACAGAAGCTGCAAGAATACCAAAAGCCAACATAATATTTTACCTGACAAATCTGAAAGAAAATCCGGTTGAATATTATAGATTAATAAAAAATTAGATTGTAAAAATGCAATGGCGGCCACACATTTCCATGCGTCTACAATTTCTCTAGAATACACCACAAACGATATATTGTAATGCATTGTATGAGATTAATGTTGAAACGAAAAATTCAAATACATAGAAAGTTACTTACTGAATCACAGGGGTAGTATATTTTTAAAAGCTCATATTGGATACCAACACGTGCGTTTCCCACGGTTAGTGTACTAAAAAAATTCTAGAAATGATAATTTACGTCCGAATTCGGTGGGATTTATTAATTTATTGTGATTAATCAGTGTGAATTTTAAGTACCACATAAAATATTACCTAACAATAAGTATTAACGCTATTCGAAAAAAATACACGTACTGATACCACAATAAACTAGTAAAAATATCATTTAAAATACATACGATATAAAATTTTGAATTTCAATATTTAGGATAATTTTAGAATATACGTACCTATACGATTTATAATAGACTATACGATTATGTCGTTAAGAAGTACCTATATCATTAATGATAATTTAAAATTATATTTCGTTCACGTTAAGCAATATGAATACCTACATTTTTAGTAAATAAGTGTACAAATTTACTGTACAATTATTGAACAAATAAACAAGATAATAAATCGTCTTTTGTACTTAATGCTAAGCATAATATATACCAGAGTAAAATCAATTTCATCTTATTCGTAATAATGGAGGGTGATTGTCAGTGGAACAATCATTAAACGTCGGAAACAATATTGAAATATCAAATAGACGTAAATTGTATTTATATTAACTAGGTACTAAAATATTTTCACTGTCCTGACGGCTAATTGTTGATTATAATAACCAAAGTAAATGTTGTTGATTTAATTTACAAAATGTTCTAATTAAATATAATTATTTAACAATTTCTATGACATTACTTCATACCACAAAGTGTATATTGTGCAAGAAAACTTTCAATCCGGAGATACTAACATCGTATAAAATCGCATATATAAATATATCCATTATAGAATCGATTCTTTTCTGTATGTTTACAATAAATATTCCATACACAATCAAACATCATGAACAGAAAACTTACAAAACCTAGAGGAATAAAGGAAATCACTAAACTTACCTGTAAGTTCGGAGGACAATGGTCTAAAAGTTCTAACATATGTCGGATGTTTTGCGCGTCTTGTATGATAAAGTTTAATTCCATGTCGAATTCGCCACCAACCAACTGTAACAAAATTAAATCATACTCTCGGTTAGTTTTGAATACATTTGCCCATATATATAAAGAAGACAAGATATAGAGGTGTGCCGTTGAGGTAATTTTCCAGTCTTTTAGAAATAGCATCGTCAGCACAAAAAAGTTAATTAAATATTTACAGAGGGCAAAGTGTACCTTCCTATTGAGAAATCGATTGAACTAATACATGTCATGTTTTTTTTTGTTCAACGGTACAATATAAATTACAAACGAATATAGTTTATTATACAATGAACCCGTACATTTTCAAATTTAAAATAGCGTAGTTTTACTAAGCGTACTGAAAGTTTTGAGATTAAAAGTATATTAACAATTGTTAAACTTTTTTTTTAAATTTGACAGAATATACTTTGGCATAAAACATTTTCAACAGATTAACATAATTAAACTGATAAATTTAACAATGTGTATCGTTATATAGGTAGTAGGTTCCTAAGTTTTAGAGGATATGGTTTTTTTTTTTTTTAAGAAACCATAATATGGTTTTACATAAATTATTTATCGGTAGTAATAATTATTGTAATAGTGTACGGAATAACTAAATAACCACAAACTATATTAACCACTAAATGTTAACTAATATCATAAATATAATAAATAATATTAATGTTTGAAAATTCGTCCAGAACAGTTTAATAATAATTTTGCTTTCACATTGCATAAATTCTATTTTCGATTAATGACCAAACATCTATTCGGGATAATAATTCGTAATTAACTCTGATAATGTGTAGGTATCATAAATGTATAAGTATATAACATACTAACTCAATGTTCAAACATATTATTTTTTTTAAATTATTTAAAAAAATCTATATAAGTAGAACATTTTAATTTGTATACCAGGTATTTCCAAATGTTGAATAATATACAAATGGATTTGAAGCGCTATTATATTATTATTAACAAGATTAATTATATTAATATTTTTATTTATTATTGTGTTGTCTGTTATTTCCTGTATTTCATATGAAAAATTTTTCATAGGGATTGTTTTTATACAGTTATGCAAATATTTATTCAGATAAACGGTTAATAGTCGGCAAACAGAGCATAAAGTATTAGTATCTATAACACGATAACCTATATATATAACACGAACAATATAGTTATAAAAATTAATTTAAATTATCCAATGTAATAAAATAGCAAATTGGAATTTATATATTAAATTAATAAAACATCATTAATATTATTATTAAAATGTAAGCAGTGTTTACAATCAAAGCATTCTTTACGTAACGATCGAAATTCGTAATTCAAAAAGTTTGAAAGTTATCCCAACAAATAATATTTAATTAAATTCACTATAGAAATGTAGTGTGTATATCTTTATAGTTTCAAAAAGTTGGTTGCAGTTAATTTAACAGATAGCGAAAGAGTATGCAATAGACATATATACAAAAACCTATTTTCAATTCTAATAAACTTAAACATTTTACGATTCAGCTGGAAACTGAATTTATTGATTTTTGGCTAATTTTCATTCAACGACGACTGATGTAACCATGCCTGAATTCATTACACACATTCTAGAGTTCAAAGCATCGTGAAAAAGTTTTAAACTTATCCAACAGTTGGTGAATTTATGTTGAAATATCGAAAATCCATTTTTTTATAAGCATTTAGACTTTAAATGTTCACAAAATTTATTAAAATCGTTGTAACTTAACACATCCATTACGGCAGGATCATTTTCCAACAAGTGGGACGTGTATTAAAATTTTTAAACAACTGGTGATCGACCACTATTCGTTTAGGTATATTATTTTATATTGGTATTATTAAATGCATCATATAATAATGTTCTTTTATTATTTCTTCATAGAAAAATTGTATTTTTCTTCGCTTATAAACACTTTACTTTCTATAAAAAGCCTCAAAGTGTGTTAAGTCTTTATGATTGTACACGTGAACAACGGATATTGGTATCATTAATTTTTAATATGATCGCTTAGTACTCTTCTAAAGATAGACCAGTCGATCACGACCCCTGCATTACAGTAAATCACTTAGACACCTACAATTGGCTACAACTGTACAGCGGACAGGTACCCTCTTGTCCACCTTTTTTTACCTAATTAATGTTAATGAGTATTTTTTTCATGAAAAGTATTACAACTTGAATTTGTTATTTACTTATATAACAAATACATTTTAACAGCCTAATGACGATATGACTTTAACAAGATAACAAAATAAAAATTGTTACTGTGCAGCAGACCGGTAACCTCTTGTCCACCTTTTTTTTATACTTATTAATGTTAATGAGTATTTTTTTCATAACAAGTATTACAACTTGAATTTGTTATTTACTTATATAATAAAAACATTTTAACAGCATAATGATGATATGACTTTAACAAGATAACAAAAAAAAAGTTGTCCTGGATCAGTTTTTAGAGTTGGCTAAATTACCAACTTTGGCCCCCGAATGAAATCCTTTTCGGTACGCGCCTGTATCCATAAGATGATTATAGTTAATAATGTGTATTTATGATTTACCGATTAATTAGTTTCACCTTTAAGATACTCAATTCAACATGCATCACAGTAAGGATGTATAAAAATAATGGATTATCATAATCAGTATTCAGTAGTAGTCATACGCATATTGAATTACCTAATTCATTAAAAACTAAAACATAATATGGTATGCAACTATGAAATGTTGTGTTTGGATTATTTAGATAAGCTACACAATTGTAATTAAACGATGCGAGCAAGGACTTAAAATTAATATGCAAACTGTAATGCAACTTCAACAATCTTAAGATAATGTTATATGACATTTATTTGTTGAAATAGTACGTTATACACTACACTATAGATCTTTTGTTTTTTTACGTTACTCTTAACAACTGCCAGTTATAAACTTTGAATTTATTATTATAATTAATTTATATTACCTAAGTGTAAAATGTATCAATTTAAAATCGATACAAATATTAGATACCTATATTAAATCAATCTGGTCACATTATATTGTAGCCACATTAAATAATACTTTTTAATGAATATATTTAACTATCCTATTTATTTTATATAAATCTTATTATATAAGATATTTTTAACCACTGACAATCGGTATTAGATTTTAATGTAAATGGATAACTTATTTAACGAGTTCTATAGGAGTTAACAAACAAGTAAATTGCATAAAAGGTCAGGGAATATAACAATATTGGTATACCTAGAGAAAAGCACGCACTAACAATAATAAAATTAAATGGATACGAACAAACTTAAAACTGGAGAACTCGCTCTGCTGTATAGTAGTACGTCGTTATTGAGTAAGTCATTTAACACTTTAATGCAGATATGTTAAATTTAAATTCATTAGTAAAGTACGATATTGTACTTACACGAAAAACGATTTTAATCGGGAACGGTTTTTCACTTACAATAATTCTAAAGATTTTTTATTTTTTCTATTTATTTTTAATTGACTATTAATATGTTGCACTAATACTTAAAAAATATAATTTTGCATAATAAATAATATAATAGTATGCATAATAACTTCTGCAAAAACCTTCCAGTCCAAACGAATACAAATGTATAAGAATAACTTTGTAGGATCTTGAATTAAATATGTTCAAGCATTTTGACCATGCATTAACATCGTTATCACATTAATAAAAAACAAATTTCAAAAGCCTCTACATAGCCGTAAAACCGACAATATATTCTAAAAATTATACCATATCCAGAATACATATCTAGAATATGCTGTTATAAGTATTTGGTGAACATTTCAAGAATCTACGGTTATTGCTTTTTGACTCATAATAAAATAAAACGGAAATCAAGATCTTGTCAAAAAACGATAAATATTCCAGTTTATTGTACATTTTTTTTTTTAGTTTTTCCTAATAATTAAGAAAAATTCACTGAACTTTTACTTTTGTCCTACCAGAGCTTTTTATTAGACACCACTGCCGAAGTTGAAGATTATAGCATTCTTACTGTTTCAATACAAAAATATAAAATAAATAATACACACATCAGTGTTGGAAAACCAATATATTCATGTCGCTCCGCTCAGATTCTAAAAATGTTTTTATCAAAAATTATTCAGACTTAATTTATATAAAACGGTAATTTACCATACAAGTCTCATAATTTAAAAGGCCTCAACCAAAAATACATTTTATGGTTATAACCTAATCAAATTATTAAATGTCCCAAAACAGCAATACGATAAATCATCGATATTTGATATTATATAAGTGAATAATCCTACGGATAAATACAATATATTATGTATATAATACATAGGTAAATAATTAAATATGGTCTACGGATGAACCGTATCGTTATGTAACTCAAGCAATTACTTAATTTATAAAAAAAAATATACTCCGTATAGTAACTAGTAGGTACTATAGGTATAGTAAGATTGTTATACCGACGTAAAGGTACCAACGTAAAGTTATATCCTATTCGTTAGTGTTTTTATTACATAAATAACTTCCGAGGCTAATACAATTCCCTTGTGATCGTATTTATTACCGTGAAGATTCTAAATAATTTATTTAAAATGTTACATGAAAATAATATTTCAATTTATGAAAGATTCTGAATTCCTAACAACCTTGTTAACCTTTGAAAAATAAAGTCATAATTTCAGGAATTCGTTTAATTCCTTATTTACAAATAAAAGTAATTTTTTTACGTTATATAAAAGTAGGTATATCGTATACCTTCACTGTATTATGTAGGTATGGAGCTAATAATATATCCTGTGGAATTTCCTTGTCAAATTTTTCTTTGAAGTTTATTTCTGTTATAATTATTATTTATACGGCAGCTATCCGATTTATTAACTATATAAGCACAAACATATCTACAGGGTCTATCTACAAGAACAAGTACAAATGTGGGAGTGTGGGTAATCGCTCTGGTGTACAGTTGCAGGAGTCGAGTGTACATTGTCACTGATAACTTTAAGCAATACTGTAGTCGCTGTAATGGAAGGTGTAATTGTATTAGTTTTTTACGATAAAAAAACAGTTCTGAGCGAAGACTCTCTAACTTTTTGATAGCCAATATTACCAAGTAATTATTGAAGTAAATATTTTATAGCCGGACCTTCTTACACTGCAGCCCCAAATCCTGAACAGAGGATGTTTTCTATTAGAAAAAGTTTCTACTGACAAAAAAAAATATTTAAAAAAAGATATCATTGTAAGTAAATATATTCATCGCTAGCTCAGAATCTAATGTACAAATAATGTAAGTAAATAATTGTAAGTCGGTTGTGTTGATATAGAGGTATATCGGTATATGTATAATATGCCGAATACTCGAATATTTAATCTTGAAAAAAGAAAAAGGTCAACAAAAGGTACATCGTAATACGGGTAACCTCATGTTACGGCTTTTCATTGTATGGACTTAAATATTATTGTGATTATTACGTATTTTTTTTTCTTTCGGCTACAACCCTAACATAGGGATTAATATCCGTAAGACGACGACCATTCCCCCAAGATCACCTGACTTAACAGAGTGTGCTATTTTCTTGTGGGACTATTTCACAAACAGAGTGTTGGCACACCACGCACGGTCTGATAATAATATTATTGACGAGTTGAAAATCCACATTTAAACTGAAGTTAACTTTAGCCACGGTTCCCAGAGAAATGATGGAAAGAGCCATGCACGATGTCAGCGTTCGATTTCTGCAAGAACTTACGAATGTAAACCATCTTACGGACATGAATTATGCAAGACACGATATTTTTAATCATTGCGTACTTTTGATGGCGTATATTATATTAACGCCTATAATAAAGTTTCTGTTTTCAATAAGAACAATTTTGCAAAGTTTTTTTTTTCTTCTTCGGGGCTATTATTTCATATTTTCCCGTTTTCCTGGAATACCTAAACTATTTTGACCAAATAATAACCGTACGCAGCTCACTGCGCAGTCCTCTAAAGAAATATATTTTGACACGTCGGCCAAGGATCGATACATTCACAATCTTCTGCGGCACGTCAAAATGCATAGCTCAGTATATAATATAATATTATGCATATATTATTATTATATAGGTAATGCCTTTACATACTAATATTATACAAACTTTCGGCCTGCAGCAGTTAAAGCGCGAGGTGAAATGTTCAAAGGACGACGGGAGTCATACGTAATATTTGACCTACACCGGGGAAGGTGGGGTGCAATATGTACACGACGATCGTATAGAAAACAACTAGTGCGAATGAATCGCACGTTGATTGGCTTTGTCATCAGATACCGTCGGGCGTGTATATACGATGCGCACAATGAACGTTCATTAAGGTATTGGTAGTAATTCGTGTGAAGTGGCACGTTGGTTAATGCGAGCGCACTCTCTCTTTTATCGACGCACGTATGGGTATATAGATGGCCGGAAAATCCACAATACAATTCTGAGTGTGCGTCGGTCGGGTGGAAATATATTGTATAATACGAAAATAATAACAATGACAAGTAAAATATATGTATTATTGCAGCTTGACGAGCTTATTATAATATTTATTGGCCGTCTCTTGAGATCCAATAAACTAAAAAAAAAAAAAGTACTAAGAACCCACTTTTTTATTTTACCGAAACAGAAGAAACGGTTATGCTAGGTATATGATCTCAACCAAATAATACCTCAAATTATATACGGTGTCATTATAATATTATCTCAAAGTAATTTTTCAATGATTTTGTCCTGCAATACCTAATTAATAATTATTTTATTACTAACGTATTCTTTAGTGTAAACTCTGAAAACGGAGCCAAATATCTTAAATTATACTACATTTTACCAAAGCTAAACTTCGCGTAAACGTATCGCGTTGTAATATAAGCACATCAGAACCTACAATTAGCGGTTACGGTATAAGTATCCAAGATAAGAGAGACTTGAGTTTCAAATGAAATATCGTCAGTTAGTACCTACTTGGAGATGATATGCCAGATGATGATGATTAGATATTCTTACGAAAAATAACTAAAATTTACAAACAGTGACAAGAGATCTATTTCAATTGCGTACAAGCAAAAATAGTTTTCATAAAAAAAAATCATTGACTTAAATGGTTTTTTTTTTTTTATCATAACTGTTTAATTTATTATATAATATGACAAAAAGACTAAATATAATATTTTGCAGTAGTTACATAGATTTTTGTTTAATTTAAAAATACATAAGTATACCTACATACGAAGAGGTAATTGAAACATTTTTAAACAATTTTTTTTTATGTAACGCCAACAGCATCACAGTCACAAGTGGTGGCATTATAATGAAAAATATAAATAAAAATAGAGCTCTGATGCAATTTGGTAGGGTATTTTTTACAGTCCAGTGCCCTTTTGTCAAGCTCTACTCAACCGAGAGTGGCAGCGAGGACGGCAGAATACTAACTGAATGTTTTCTGCGACTCTCGACATTCCAATTTTAATTAGTATGGACTAGATTTTTTTTTACTATTGTTTTCCGGCGGGTGCCTTGATTAAGATGGGGTGAAGAGAAAATATAAATAAAAACCAAAAATCAATGTCAAAATATGTAATGCAAAGTGCAGACAGTGCAGTGGTTATTTTTCTCCCATTTATTTGCGACAATAGTCTATAGAATTCCAATTTAATTTAGGTATACGAGTATTATTATAACGCAATGCATAAACCACAACTTTTAAACTTAAAAAAAAGAGGCATTTACGTATGCATGTATATATTATTATACATACAATTCATGATAAAAATGAATACATTTGACGGGAAAGTATTTATAAATCATTATTAAAATAAATATTTACCTTTTATATACGTATGAATGTATCTAAATTAAGTGCATTTACTAATAATGATTGAATATGATATTGGTTTGAGCAAAATTGTTTATTAGGCCATTTACTACAGAGCTGACCAATTTGCAAATAATGAAATAATGTAAAGGCCTGAAAAGTGAAGGTACTTACTTCTTCATGAAACATAAATAATAAGAATTATAATAGTTATATTAGATACATAGCTAATAGTGATTTTTTTTTTATATATAATTAGGTCACCACTGTCCATCTATCACTGTCGCAGCTTTCTTTTGGGATTCTTTGAAAAAGTTATAGATGACAGTTGGGATGGTGTGTTGGTCTATTGTTAGTAGTACTTGCAATGAGGGTGGGGGTCTCAAGATGACAGAGTTTCTCTTCTTTTTAGAAAATATTTATGCGTACCCTTTCTGAGTATAATATACCTACTAATCAATAAAACATTTGAATGTTTAGGTACTACTGTACTAGCATTATTTTTTACACTTGGCATTCCTCTCTTCTAATTTTTTCCCAATTCAAACACCGTTTGTTAGTGGACCGCTTACAATGGAGCTTAGTTGCGGAGGCTATTTTTAAATCTGAGCGATGAGTATTATTTGAAACGTAGAATAGAGCTTTTGAGATGAAATGAGGGTATTTGGATTGAAATCTTTCAAACCTAGCAGTCAGTAATGAAAATTTTGGATGAGCCCAGAGTTAAATGCAGTAAGACAAAGTGGGACTTAGCAGTATATAGTTTATACAGCAATAGCTTGGTAGGTACTTATAAATATTTTTCGGTTATGAGGACGTCCCACCCGCATCCGTCTTACACACGTATGACATCGAATATTTAAAACGGTCATAATTCACTTAAAAATTAAATTACCGTAAAAAACTAACGAGAGAACATAGATAATGTATTTAGTTAAAAGTTTGATAAAAGGTCAATTCACTCTTATATAAAAACTGACAGCACCCTATTGAAATTAGCGAACGAAAATTTTCCATGTCGTACGCTTGTAAGACGGAGACAACACATGCTAGTCCTCTTAAGATCGAACGAAGAAAGCGTAGCCAGTTATAGAGTGGCCGTACATAGTTTTTTAATTTTTAAGTAACGTACCCATTGGAAATTGGGAAGATTTAACTATATTTTTGATTTTACGTACTTCCATCTACTTTATCGATTATGACCACATTTCATAATAAACATACTGAAATACGTTCAAATAAAAATCATAAAATGTATATACAATACTTTAATATTTCAATATATATATAGTTATTCCGAGAAGAGTATCTATAACGATACAAAAATATGAGTATTTAGTTTGCTATAAACAGAAAAGGTAAATCAAACATAGTAGGTACCAAGGTACCCATATTATACAAGATACGATATTCGAGAATTAAATAACTATATATATTAAAACACTAAAGGATTATTATGAGAGCAATAGAAAATTTAAGTTTAAAATTGTGGAGAGTAAAAAAGTTGATTATGTATGTATATTGTACAAGTGTATACGAGTTATTTGACTCAAAGAAACGCCAATGTAAAAAAAATCTAAAAAGTCTTAACTATTATAGTATAATTATTTGAATCAGACCTGTAACCACACAAATCTATAAATAGATTTTTTTTTTATCAAATTCAGGTGAACGCAACTATATCTATATAAAATTATACACGGGCCAGACTTATTTTTGGAAAACCGAAACACGTATGGATCGTGTCTAGTACACCCAGGAATAGCATGCATTTATTTTCGTAGGTTGATAACGTTAAATTATTGACAAACAAGCCACTCTTTGATGGAACGCAATGGTATAACATTATATACAGGTGACAATTCATTTTACACGCGATCATACCTACCTCATGTTGAGCATTATTAGCATTATTAGCACTGCTGTTAAATTTAATTAACAATACAATAAGCTATAATAGTTAAGCAGCAACAATTTTAATAAATTATAACGTATGTGTCCTCGCTAAATATCAAGGTTGGGTACACAAATTCAATGTATAAGTGCCTACACACTTTTACCGATTTTACATTTTACACGAGATAATTGAGACGTATCAAAACAAATGGAGAGAAAAACATCTGCCACGATCACTCATTTCAATTTTTACTAAAAATACATACAAAAAAAATCACTGTTGACCACCTTACAATATACTTATATAACGTGGTGGCCGAGCGGTCTAAGGCGTCGGTTGCGACGCAGCCGACACCGGTTCGAACCTCGGTCACGGGCGGCTCCTCTCTTCGGGCAAGTCACGGTGTCTGGAGAGAGTAACGCTTTCCCCCTCTCGGGCATGGCAGATACCCACGGGTGCCCACTCAAAAATTCTGCCACACACACGTGTACCAAATCTATACTCCAAAAACCTACCGTACCCTCCCCCCACAAACAAACCACCCAATGAATGCTAATGGCCACAGTTGCCGGGCTTAAAAAGATCAATAAAAAAAAAAAAAATATACTTATATAACATTATAAAATTATATAACATTATAACTGAATATAATATTATATTATACTAATGAATACAGTTCAGTGATTATAAATTATAATAGATAACTTCGCCAAACGAAACAAAACAAATTGACAATCTTATATACATTTATTTTCTTAGTGCGATAGGATAATATTATGTTTACCCGACTGTTAATTGTATGTGACATTAAAATTTTCTTAAATAGGTACAATACCTGGGAAGCAATAACATTCTAAAATACAACCAAGATTTAGGATTTAGCCGGTGGAAGTAAATAAATCTGTAAATATACATTATTCTAAGAACTCATAGTATAATACGCATACGTATCGAATGACCTGGAACGATTGACGTCACATAAGAAACCAGATAATAGTAAATTTAAAAAAAAACTAACGTCTAAATCTTAAAATAAAATACAAATAAAACACGGAAACACTTTTCAGAAAATGTTTTTCAGCACAATGCATTTCATGTACAGTATTTAATATGAAGAATATTCAAATAAATATTTGAAAAAATGTAAAATTGAACTTTATGTATAGGTAATATGAGACATTGTGAAACGTTTTTATTCAACCTATTTACTTTGTGACTGCAGCAACTTTTTTAAAGAAATAACGTATCCAATAATTTAAAACTAATTATGTAATTTTACCTAAACAGGTTAATAATGAAACTGAGAAGCCAATTATAAAATATAATGACTCATTAATAGATAACTATTGACTTAAGATATCGGAATAGGTGCATTAATAATTAATACGTTATTTTTTTTAGATAATTACCATAATGCTAATTTTCATCAAAGTAATTATCACTGTTCTGAAAGATCAGAAATAATTTACCACTTTTAAAACCATTTTGAAAAGTTATCCATGACAGTATAATCGTGAACAAAAATAATAATAACAGAATCATTATAAAAACAAACATACAATAAATTCACCACCTAAATAAAAATTAATTATTATAAATAAATCATCTGAAATTAAATATTACAAATAATTCAATCCACCGCGGCACGTAGCATATAAGGTATGTACACACTTCACATGGAAATTAATTAGTTATTGCTAATGTTACAATGTATAGACAATATTAATTTAACTGTTTAATAATATTATATATTATTACCTATATAATAATCGTAACTACGCAGTTATTCGTTTTAAAAAATATTATCTACTTTTGTATTATTATTTCATTTCGACTGTACAGTGTACATAAGAAATCGACTTGTACAAGACACGGAAATGTAACACAAAACAACTGAGTAATTACTATGTAAAATTGTAAATGAACGATAGATGAAATTAGTTTACCTTTAAGCATGAAACGCTATACACAAGTGAGGAGAATGTATATAAAATGTCACACACACCTTTATTGATAATATATATTAAGTACATGTACGACACGACGCGTCGCGACGGTTCATACTTGAACGGTTAACTGGGTGTACAAAATGGTAATTACGTTTATCTTGTACACAAAGATAATATTAATCATTAGATAAAAGCAATAACAACGTGGAAAAAAACGTGATTTAAAAGTGTTAACTGTATAAGAAAATAGTGACACGAATCATAGTTACAATCATTTATATTATGATATGATTTTGTTTTCGTTAAATTGTTGCATTCCGTTAATGTTGTATTATTTTTCAACTCTCCCGTCAACGTACATTTATAATATAATATTTTCTAATTATTATTTCAGCTGTATACGAATAACGATAAATGCATAATATAACAGCTGTGGACATAATATTCCAATAACAAATACGTATAACTACGATAAATCGCGAAGAAAATCAGAATATTCGTGTATCAACAAAACACGACATTTTGCATTCTGTTGAGACTATTCTTTACTTTTGCCTTCTATCATTAGCTTTTAGAAAATATCTATTCAGACCCAGGAACTGTTGAACATTTGAATTTTTATATCCATGATTATTTCAAAAATGATCCATACTTTTAAACCATGTAGGGTTATTGGGTTGTTTGAGTGGGTAGTAGGTATTCAAATGCATATCTTAATTTTTTTTTTTTAAACCACAACTATGCTCATTTGAAAAACGAATACTAGGTAGCTTATCACGAACATTTTAAACAAAATGATACAGTCGTAGCAGCTTAACCGTATAAATCTGAATTGAACTTCTGGAATACCGCGAACAATATTTAAAAAAGAAAAGCTATATTTCATATCTACCGATTACATTGACGATATAATATATCGAAATAAATATGAAGAATTTAGAAATAATAAGTGTGACCAATTTGTCGACACCCATATAATATGTGTAATCGAAAACCATAATTACATGATTGATGATAAAATTAGACAAAAAAAGTTTAAGGAACATACAGCTCTTATTGTTTCGATTGAAATGGATCACCTAGGTTCAAGACATAATATGACAGGTTGATTATCAAAATTATGACCGATGGTGTTTTAAGAAAAATTAAATCCATGGGCATAATTCTAGTTCTTTAAATATTAATACAGAGCCAACGACCAAAAACATTATATTTTTATAAGGCTTAAATTAGGTGCTTTATCAATTTTCTTTACAATAAAACATATTTTATTATAACATTAGTATTATTTTTTAAAGCCGTTTGGCGTTAACCTAAAAAATGAAAAAATTAATAATCCATATGTTTATGTGATCAATTACTCCCTTAGAAACTATATTCAATAACAAAATGTATTCTTTTCCAAATTAAAAGCTAAAATTATTAATACTTATTTTAATATATAAGTATACATACAAAATGTTACTCCACCAATACAATTAAAAAAACAATCAAATTAAAGTGAACATAATACGGTAAATAAAGGTATTATAATAAAGGTTTTTCTTTATTATAATTATTCACATTAATTGTATAACATTTAAAAGCACTTTAAATATGATTTTAATATTTATCATTTGTCAGTACTTGAAACAGAATGTTTAAAACATCAGGGCAAACACTGGTCAATAAAATAAATTTGAATTGACAAAACTCGATTCATTATTTAAAAATGAATTTATACGGGTAGGTAAATTGAGAATATATCATGATTTGTGGAATACAGACACGAAGACATTGAGTTTACAAATTTATTTTAAATACATTCAAGATGTATCAGGTTAAAACATTTTGAACTTATGAATAATTTATTCAAAATTAGCAAGGCTCAACATTAAAGAACACATGATTTGATTCAATAATAACGAAACTTAATTTTAAAGTCAATGTATAAATTTAGATACAATTCAGTTGCTATAATATTCAGATTTATCGGAATAATAATTATAATTTAAACAACGTCTTGAAACTATATCTAACTTTTAAATGTTAAGAGTAATTGAAATAGCGAAATGACGGAATTATTGCACAGTTAGATCATTATTATTTTATATTATACCCGCTTACTCATATTATATACATACGTGAAACACCACATATGTAATATTTAAAATTAAAAAAAAAACAATATACTTATTGTAGTGCACATTTCCGTGCGGTTAGATAAATATTTTTTAATAGAATATTAAATTTAAAAAAAATATAAAAGTGACTATAGATTATATACACAGTTTTAGCATGTAACATACATTTTGAACGCATGTAACATGCGCACACTTCAGACATAGGACATATTGGGCATTTAAATCTCGCAAAAACTAAACTAATACCAACGTCAATATTATTATATGGTTTGGATTCGGAAGGAAATCGGTGGGCAATAATAATAACATGAGCGTGACTCCTCTCGTAAAGTATATTGAAATGTTCGGCAAAAAGTTGTGTGTGATGGTAATGGCGGCACGAGAAAAAATAATTGAAAATTCGACACGCGCCGAGTGCCAGTGTAGAAAGGTCAGAATATACCGCGGGTGGGAAGGAAACACCTTCGAAGTCTTTGATCAAAACGGACTAAACCGTTCTCTGTCCGCCATTGCCGGAAAATTGTCAGTCGACGACGGCAGGGTGCCGTGCCTGCCACCCTCCCCCCACAACCACCACCACCAAAATCATGCCGTACAAACGGGATTTTGATTGGTAGGTGGGGGGGGAGAGTTTTCGCGGAAATACCGCGGCGGCGGGTCCGCAGTTAATTCGATTATTTTCGAACGAGACCCGATAAATCGCATTATCCTCTCTCGGGCGAGCTGTACAGTATATACATAACTACAAAATATATAGGTATAACCTATTCAATTTGCTTAAAAGTACAAAACCATTGACGGACCGCGCACTTGCAGTACGTAGGTATAAATTATTATTATATATATATATACTGTTCACGTTGGGGGGGGGGGGGTGCAAGCCGAGAGGCCAACTAAAGTCAGCACAGGCTCTATACACATCGCCGTCCGACCGTCCGTCACCGTGCGTACCTATGTATACATTGTACATATTATTATTAAATAGGTACTTATTTATATGCACACGCGGTCTTCTCGTTCCGTGTCTGAGCACAAAGGCCGAAAAGCGAGCGCCGGGACCATATATAGCTAATAACATAACGGGATAAAATCGTACAAGTAAGGCGCTCGGGCAGCGGACGTTTATCGCACCGCGCGTTTCCGACGACACCCTGCGCGCGGGTGACGCGGCATTCGTTTTGCCGCCGTAATTAAGCTCCGACTTGCGCTATCCAGTCTTAGGGGGGGGGGGGTCGGTCTGCCGGCCGGCCGCCGTGATTCACGAACGACACAGCCCCGCGGCGGCGGACCCGGGAAATAAATTAACCCGGCCGGTTCGCTCGCGGAGTCGCGCCTGCACTCCTCCGTGCAGCCCGTCTCCTTCCTTATCCTAACCACGGTAACCGCACCGCCGCACAATCGTCACCCGAAATCACCAGTCCGGACACAAATATCTCGGATCTCTCTCGACGGGATACGGATCTGGTCGGCGGCTGCAGTCTCTATACGGCACACACTGATACAACGTTTGCTGCAGAAATCTATTTGGAGGACGCTATCCACGCGTGCGTGCGTGCGTCGTATCCGTCTTATACAAACGCATAACATATCATTATAGGTAAATCACATTTGACTTCAGCGCAAAACCAATTTTGTGTTGTATTTCTAGTTATTTTTAAGCAAGATATGAGCATGTGAAATATCACTAATTAAAAATGCTAATATTTCGCTTAAAAATTAAAATATCGAAAAAATGTTGACGCTTTAGATAATAATCAGGTAATGTTCTTGCCTATACGTTTAAGGTTGCAACACAAAATTGGTTTTTCTGAACTCAAATTTGATATGTTTTACGTTCTTAAGACACTTACACAGGTAGCATCCTCTGAAGAGAACAAGAGTTTGCCACACGCCCACACTTATAGACTGCAAGAGTAAAAACACCTTTCACGAGAACAGACATCGTTCTAGATGGATATTGCAATGGGGCACTATTTAAGTCTCGTTGAATAACATTTCATAAATCTCAATTAAATCTATAGAAATAACTCTGTCTAGTATATCCTACTATAGTACTATTTAAGTACCTATACCAAACACTGTATAATAAACTATTTAATGGGTGAATAATTATTAATATTAATCATTTAGAGACGTCTGCCTTTGACATTTTAATTGTAATGCAATAAACAAAGAATAAAGATAAAGATAAATTGATAACACAAACACACACGTGTTATGAGACAATCATTTTTTTATTAATATACCTATTGTTAACTTATAAATATCAATATATTTATATAAGTTTATTGTTGAAAACCAAAAATGGTTTCTGGTTCACAGGTTTCTAACAGTGCACCATAATAGATTTATTGATACATTTTTAAAATTAAATAATAATATAGACTTACCCCATGCGCCAACGCATGCCCCCCCTCGATCTATCCTAGGTATAGATATGAATATAAACTATTGTGCACACGCGTCCTGTGGATCCTACGTAGGCACAACGATATTGTGCGGGTCAAACCCGTTGACACATTATAAGCAATCCGGTAAGTATATACCACCGTTTACGGCGTCGATGAGTCCGAGGGTCATGGGATTAAGTTAACAATTGTGTCCGCTTCTCTGCGTAAACGATACCTACCACCAAGAAATCTATACATAGATAAATATATATATAAGGTCTGCGCTGCTTTTTTTTATATGTATAATACAAATAAATATATTATTTAATACGCTTTAGATTCCGTTCGAATTCATATTCTATTCCGTGCGATATAATAAAATAATATCCATTTCATACGATAGGGTATTTTTTACACCACACACTTGTATTGATCTCATATATATCTGTGAAATGTATATAGTAGGATGAAAAGGTGTAGCGCACGTTGAACACGATTAGAAACAAAACAATTTACTCAATTTTTATCTCGTATTGACAGGTATTTGTTTTCATCAGATACCATAGAAAAAAAAACACTAAAACACTTAGATATACACTTTTTTTCATTCTACGACCGTTTCAAGTTAAGCAAATTTCAAGTTTAATTTAAATGCAAATTCTATGAACACTAGACGCGTAAAGTAGCTGAATGGAAATAAATCAAAGTTACACACAGGCGATAAGCCAAATGACGTATAGATATTGTGTGATTATAACATAAATATAGTTTTTTTTTTAAATTATACAAATTATATTAGATATAAACTTTAAAATATCAGTTAAACTTTGTTCCAAAATCAAATATTTTGTTTTAAACACACTTGATACACGAAAGTCTGTATAACTATTTAGTACATAATCAATATATAATGCAAATCTATATCTGAAATTTTATTCACAAATAACATAAAAATATTTAATTTAATAGTACTAATATTATCGTGACTTAAAAATTGTTTATGTACACTAAAAATAAAAATATTTTCTGATCTCGTATTTTTCTATTTTATTAAGTAAAAACAGGGTAAAGAAATAGCAATAGGTATAACGTAACAAAAAGAGTTCTGTTGAAACGTTTTCGTGACAACAACTGAAATCAGGGATAATCCCGTTTTAAACGGTTCGTATGGCCCGGTAAAATACGATTGAGAACGGACTTTTTAGTAATACGATTGTGAACGCTCAATTTATTAAATTAAATACTTTAATAAATCTATAGAAATCCTATTTAATTTATTGCAATTATTATTTTTAAAGTGAAGATAATTAAAATAATATTTACAAATAATAATCATAAAATTTTAACATTAAATTAAGACGAAATACTATACAAAAATATCGCTAGTATATTTTGTGTAATGTATATAAATTATTGACACACTATCAAAAAATCTCAACAGTTTCCTTCACAAACAAAAATTGGTTAGTATCTTTAAAAACAAATCCCATTGATATTGCTATTTAATTATTTAACCCAACTTATATAAAATAATACTATTCTTACACTAAAACCTAAAAAAATCACCATGTAAGTAATATAAAAACTGATGTCACATAGCTTAATTAATTAATCGGTTTTAAAGATTAAATTACCTACATAAAGCTATAATACTATTCAAATCTGAGTAACTGGGAGAACCGATGCTAAACTTGCACATTATTTTCTCATATTTATTCTCATATTTAAATGGTATTAATTAAGAACTACATCGGAATAACAATGCACGTTTTAAGTATTTTTAATCAAGTATTTTTGAATTCAAATCAGAAACATTAATAATTGTTTGATAATTATTATTAAAATGTTCTTCAAAACAAGAAAATAGGTTGTTATATTTTCATAAAATAAAATGTTGAATAATATAAGACAGAAGTATTAAATGTCTAAATACCTTCTCTTGATTGTGAATATTTACGTCGATTTATTAAACTATAGAATAACAAATGTTTTCTTAAATTGGAAAGGTAGGTACCCATTTTAATTAACATTTACTAACAAAATTAGAAATTGAAAAGTATCTAATAAAAATATCATTAAAATGTAATATACAAAAAATTTTTTTTTAATTACAAATATAAAAATACTAGGTCTTAAAGTTGAAATTATTTTGTCAAAAATTAAATTAATTTGTTTATATGAATAAAATTCAGATAAAATTTTCACTCACACAATATGTTCTTTTAAGAACAATCAGTTGTTAAATATTTTTCAAACAATCAAATGCCAAGAAACAGAATTAAGTTCAAACAACAAAGACTCTTAGGTAAGTTTTCACAGAAAATTTACGCACATTGTTCCATTAAACTGCAGCTTTTTAGTTTTTTATAATAAAGTTATGTACTTCAAACAAATTCAATAGTTTAAAGTAAGTACATTTTGTCATTTTACGCCGATATTGTTTGAAGTTTTTACAGATACTTAAAATAATAATACACCTATATTACTCAAGTACAAAATAACATAAAATAAAACGTAAAATAGCTGAAAAAAAGGTGTTTGTATGAAAGAAGTACAATAGAACACTTTACAAAAAGATACAAGAGAAAAAAGTTACACGAGACGAAATAAAATAACTAGAGCAATCGAAAGTATTATTTTATATGAAATTTAGCATCATTAAAAATAATTCACAATAACCACTATGACACTGTAATAAAAAATTATTGACTAAATGTCGTCATGTTAGAAATGATTGATTTTATTTGTTAACAGCATTTTAAAAATATACCAACTGTAAAAAGAAATGAAAAATAAAATGTTGTTTAAACTTTAAACTTAACGCAAAGAATGATATCTCGACAAGGGTGTACGTTCAACTTGCAATATGATAATAATATATTGTAAACACATTTCAACCAAGGTATTACTATTATTATTATTATTATTATTATCTTTTATCGACAATAGAATACAAAGACAAACTTGAAGATATAATATTATTTCACAGATCTTTTAAAACATTATTATTGATGCGAATGATAATCGTTTCAGGAGGTGTGTCAGAACTTTTGACGAAGCTTAACAGAAAATACCACGTAGGTATTCATCGCAACGAATTAGTATGCGAATCAAACGTGTAAGATATTGTTTGTCATTTGCCAACGGGGAGACGCTTCGCGGAGATTCTTGAAATAACTCTATACGTATTCTTGCATTCTGGTACAAGGTATAATATAATAGTGATTGAATTCACAGGAAACGTGTCGGAGTAAAAATAAAAAGGGCATAACCAAAACAAATACTCTCTAACACATTTGGGTGGCAGTACTGACTATTGTAAGGATGTTATTCGATTTCACAGTATTTTTATGACCTGAAAAATCGTATTATGCACGGCACACGTTCAATGCAGTACGATAAAAAACAATGAAAACCCTACACCCCTACACGCAATGTTATAGGTATTTTTTTATTATATAGGTAAAGCTAAAGTCATATTTTTATAATTTCAAGTAAGTACCTACGGAATGTGTCTGATGCAAAGGATTCGACGTCCGGGAAAATCAAACGAAACGATTCCGGTTTATTCATTTTTACATCGCATAATACATTTAAAAAACAAAAATACACAAATAAATACACAAATTCAACCCGTAACAATGTCCGCAGACGCAAGTCCATATTTAATTATAAATAATAGTTATTTAGTACCTATTCAAATATTAGAACACGTGAAGTCGTAGCTGGTTTGGGAAATCTGAGGAAAACTTTGGTGAACTATAATTATCACGTAACATTAGGCTTTATGACGATTTTTAGTGTAACACTGTAACGAGATAAACTTGGTACATAAATACATAAATATCAAGTATGTGCACAGTGCACAGATTATTACTTATTACACATAGTTATAAATGTAGGTGTGTGTAGGTACCTACATAAACTACCTACTCTTCTTGTATATAGGTGAACCTAAAGTCATATATATTTCAGGTAAGTACCTACGGAATGTGTCTGATGCGAAGGGTTTAACGTCCGGGAAATGCAAACTACACGATTCTGGTTTATTCATTAATCTTACACCATTATGCATTTTGGAAACAATAAATGTAAAAAAAAACATACAACCGGTAGTAATATTATATAGTAAGTACCGCAGCAGATACAAGTATTTAATTATAAATAAATGTTATATAGTATGTATTTAAATATTAGAACATATTATGTGCAGTGGTAGTTTTGGGAAATCCGAGGAAAACTTTGGTGAAATAAATAATAAAGATCACGTAACGCCGTGCTGTATGACGACTTTGTTAGGAGATAAACTTGCTAGACCTAATCAGTAAACACAAATATCAAGTATGTATTATTATTGTTGACGATCGTCGGTTTGTTTATAAGTCAGCGGTACGTATATTATGCATTTTCATGTAATATCACCGCGATGCCCAAGATTTTGAATGCAACTTAATTTAGTTCACAGAACAGCCGTTATCGGTATTCTAATGTACATATTATTATCAATGGGCGTTTGATTATTGGGCAAGTGCATCCGTCACATAAGCATTAGTACCAAAAACCAGTGAAGAACCACACAATATTGCGCTATATATATCGTCAAATAAATGATTTATCTAAAATGCTTTGCAAAAAAAAATATATATTTATTAATTAAATTACGCAAAAATATAAATCTATGTAACTTGTGTGCATAAGTATCTATTAATAATATTATACTACCTAATTCTAGCTGCCTATTATATGTTTGTTGATAAATGTATACTAAATACAAAATATAAAATAAATAATTCAGGATCATGACTCATAATGTAAATTTAAATGTTATTATTTGATAACATATTATACAATATGTAAATTAATCGGAAAGTCAATAGCTGTAAAAATAATACAGCTACTGACTCTCCAATAAATGTGTGTACTTACTGTATACTAATGGAGAAAATATTGTAATTGTTGTTGATCGGGAGGTAGGTTTTGACGAGAAACATTATTTGGTACTGGAAGGGTTCCCAGAAATCCAAATAGATTAGATTTATTATTTTTTTTTAGTCCAAACGGATCTCTGCACTTGCTGACAACGTGACAATAAAATAAAATATTATTTTATAACAAAACTGATATTTAGAATAATAGTTTCAACATTTTTCATTAGTACAAACTTATACACAAGATACCCCTAACTGTGAATGTTATAAGTAGATGTCAGAACCACTCCTAAATACTATTTTAACTAACACAAAATCAATATTCATTTTGTTTATTTTGCAGTACCCACATTTTTATCATGTAGTACACGACATCTGATTACGTTGATAAAGCGTTAAGTGTAGTAATAGATTCCACGTCCTTCGCATTTTCACTTCAGGAAACCGTAACTTTGTTGTTATTTATTTTTTATTAAATTTAGAACTTAAACACGGTTAGGTTTGCTATTATACTTGTTAAATTTTCTGTTACACCAAATCATTACAAATGTTTTAACTATAGACAACTTTGACGTCACGAAACACAAAAGTTCAAAGCAATTCCAGGACGATATATTTTATCTGAATTTTGACAATTCTATGTTATCAACGTTTGAGTTAGGTAGGTAATGTGAATTGACTGTAGATACTTTTATTATTTTAAAAACTTATAATTATTAAACAAATACACATTTTTCAAAAATTGTACTTCTTTTTAATGATTAAAATTCGAAGAAATCGCACTGCATTATAGAGTAACTCTATAAATCATAATTCATTACATACGAAAAGAAATTCTGAGCGGTACAGTCTGTCAGCTTATATTTCTAAGTAGAAGTTTTGCATATATATTTATACTACGATGAGTAACTTAATTTTTTTTAAATATTATATGGTAAGTATTATAATAGTATTTTAAATAATACAACTAAATGTTAATAACTTATAAGTTATAAGTCATTACCGACCGCTGTGGGATGTAATAATATGTTCATGGTTTAAATATCTTAAAATTAATCCAAATTCTTTAAAAAAATATATTGTATATAACTATAGTAAATACTGAATATTAATATTCATAGTAACTAGGAGTTTCATGTCCTTACAAATTTTTTTTTAACTACATCAAAATTACAAAATTGTTATATTTTATTATTAAATATCCAATTTATCAAAAGTTTGGACCAAAAGATTTAAATGAATTTAAAAAAATGTGTACCTACAAGAATTTTGTGATTTTTAAGTTTCTGTAGGAACAATTTTTGATTAACCTTATATAACATTTTCTAAAGAATTGTTTCTGTATACATGGACTAAAAAATACACACACTCATGACACACCATTGTAAAACCAATATATTCTATGTACATTCATTCCTCCACTCAGAATGTAAAATATGAATTAATTTACTATCAAATAAATATAGCAATTATATTTTTTTCCATATAATTTTTGTTAAATTCAATAGCTCTATAATTGTAAGTAAGATTATTTAGTTTTTTTCTTGTATATTTATATAAAAATGTGTTTGGTTTTAATTTTTTTAATTATCTAACCTTTTGAGTTTAATATTAATAATATGATCATCTGATATTCTAAAGAATAAACCAAGTATTGAACATGATAGAAAACTATAGCAATCCCATAAGGCTGATTTATACAATATCGGTTTGTACAATCGTTGTCATTTTGCTATCTTGTAATACAAAGCTGGTGCTGAATAAATACATAACTTTATAGAATTTAGATTGGACAAATATACTTGGACGCTGAATTGAGAGGACACCACATAAACAAATAGCCTCAGGCTGACCATATACATAAAATAACATTGTTGTTAGAAATTACAAATTGAAAATACATGTTTAAATTATAATAACGAGAATAAAAGGAAGATAAAACACCATGCTAAAAAAATCAGCAAATCTTCAAAACTATGGGTAAAAAAATTATTGTTACCAATAAATTGTGTATTTTCCAAAGGTTGTTTTGATTTTAACTTCATATCGTTATGTAGAATAAAAGTACCTCTATACTAACAGCGTATTGGACCAACATTTCCGTCACTATCAATTTATTCTATGGAAAATTCCATTAGATATATGTACACAAAATTCTGGTTTATATTAATATGGTCGTTGGATGTTTTTTTGAAAGCCAATTGTACCCTCCTCAAAGAGGCGGTATGGAACTGAGTGTATTTGTATGTTACGACAAAATACTTTTGGGCATCAGCCAATAACTGAAACTGAACGACTGTTTAACTTTAAATAAATTATCAGAATCCCAAGTCAAGACAAAATACCAAACTACAGAGCACTGAGGGTGTACCTATTAAAGATCGTTGATAAGTATAATTGAATTAAGTAATAAAGTTTAAACCTAATATAGGCATATTAATATTTTCAAACTATTTTAATAAGTGGTATTTGGATTACTATTCATAATTTAAAAAAAAATACTGTCTCAAAGTTTATAATAAACCTTTTGGCTATTTATGTGCATAAATAATATATTATGTATATTTATGATAACACTATTTTTAATTTAAATTTAATAAATATCTAACGAGAACACATTTTAACTTTATTCAGTTTAATTAAATTTTCAATCAATTGAGATTGAAAACACCCGCAAAAACGCCCGGATACTTTTTTTTATACCTAATACAAAAAAGTGAGTAAAATGATTTGTACAATACAAAGGATAAGTTCTATATCTACAAGCAAATCTGCTCCGTAGTGTTAGGCTTACAGGAGCGTTAACGACGTTACGATGTGGAACCCCCAACGATGTCATTTGTCTATTCTCTCCAGCAGATTTAAACGTGGTAATTAGCCGTAATCCGTGAGGTAGACAACAGCACATTAGTGTAACATCTGGTTAACGAAATCCAATGTTTGCCACTAATCAAATAATAATTGTTTTATCACCAATTGTCGGAATCTAAACACGTTTTTTAGTGAGTGAATATGGACATGTATATCAATCATAGAGATAATAAATTATTTTTCGTTCTAAACGTGTTGAGTAAGCATAGTAATTGGAACACTTAACCAATTATATAATTAAACGACAATTTAGATAAGTAAAGCGAAGCATATAAAAAAAAATATGATTTTAGTTCGATTCTAAAAACAAATTAATTAACAGAGAAGACATGTTGTTAGTTAAGTTATGAATTAACTATTTTTCAAAAAATGTAAGAATTTAATAGCTATGGCAAATATTAAATAAATAATTTAGTAGATACAATATTTTTTTTGTTTTTACAATACCTAGTTATTAGTTATCAATTATTAAAATGAACGTAAAGCCGTTAAATTTGAGTTTAAACTTTGAAAAATAATACTTACATTATAATAAAATATAATTATACTTAATGATGATTTCTGTTTACTTGTACAATAATTTACAATATACTCTATGGAATAAGTAATATAACGATTACATTATTTCAGACAAGATTCGGAGAAGAAAATAATAATTTTTTAATGACACATAAATAATACTGAATATGATCGACTGATAAGGTTCATGATTATACCGAGTGATTTATTTAACATAAGACACATTGTTTCAAAAACACAGAACGTTTTTGAAGAAAAAAAGTTCTTTATAATTTTTAGTCGTTAAAAAATACAATTTTTCGAAAACAACGTCATTTTTACTATTTCCATTGTTATCGTTTTAAATTTTTAACTTTTTTAATGACAACATGCGTTAAAGTCCTATTTAAAACAAAATATATTTTGGAGCATATCGATACTTGTTAATCGAAATTTGTTAGTGTAAGTTTATGAGTTATAGGTATTTAATGTTTTTATGACCGAACTGGAGTGGTACAGGAGTACCGCGCAAAATTTTAATCAACTACTCTACTAGTCTAAACTCTCAATACTTACAAAGTTACAACTACCTGATATACTTCTTGTCTGAAATTTAAATTTTATAGTTTAAAATACTCCAAATAATATTCTGCTTCAGAATATTATATTAAAAATGTATGTCGTCGTTCTAAAGAGCCAAAACTTTTCTTTTTTTTTTTTAAACAATAACGGTACCTGAGAAATAGTAATAATAATATGTGTGCAAAATTCTGTTTTGTAACGATTTAAAATTATATAAAGAAATATTTTCAAAAACGTTAGTTAATCTTGCGTTAGAAGGATCACCCCGTATAAAACAAAATATTTTTGAAAAAAAAACTAAAAACTTAAGGGTTAAAATAGTATAATATCGAATATATTGTGATTTAGTAAGTTTACAACATTAGACACAGAAATATAAAAAATATACTCTTATATATGAGTGAAAAATACAATATAGGTACTTCTAGCGGAGATAACCTGAAAGGTATGCGGCCCTGAGTTCTACAACGATCAACGGCCTAAAGTTATGTATTATAATATATTATAATAATATTTTGTATATCGTCCACCGCTGCGTGACACGCAAATGTTGCTCGAGTAGGAACTGATGCGCGATTGACGTGCGTGAATCGACAATCGCGCGCGTGAATATTCGCGCGCGTAAATTATTAATAAACACTTACATAGTTTTTCGTGGTTTCAACTTTTGCGCGATCACGCATCGCGCATCGCGCACCACGCAATCAGTGATGCGTGTTTGTAGGAAACCAAGGCTTTAAGAACAATTTTATACTGTTATTTTCACCATGAGGCTTGCTCGGATCTACCACCATTCACATGAACACTAGTAACCTATTATTGGAAATCTAGTGGGTTATTGAAACCAGAATAATATATTGAACAGAATTTTATTTAGATACCTATGCAATAATTACATTATACCGGGCCGGTATATGCTAGTGTATAGCCCCTGACTTCCTGTAGAATTTACATTAAAAAATATAATTACAACTTATCCGTTACATAATATTTAAATATTATAATATCCATTAAATCTATTGAAAAACCATTTTAAATGCATAAGAATTATCAATTATCTAGAAATTACCAAAAAAAAAAAAACAAATAGGCACCTATAGTTATAATTTTACTGTAAATTGTTAACCATCAAAACAAAAATACGAAAAACTGCCTATCAGTTGTTATCTTTATAATTATTGCGCATTCCAGATGTAAGACACTGTATAATTCAGTAAAATGCAGTTAGGTACTTAATAAAAAATAATGTATATTTAGGTAAAGATGTCGGTACCCATAATAAATGAACGTAATGTATTATATTATAAATTATAATATTATAATCCGAAAGACAAAAACGTATATTCGGCCGTCAATATAATAATGTGTTGATGTGGAGTGGAGACTGTAATAAATAATTGTACACTTGAAAAATTAATACAGAATGTCATGAGATATATATATATATATATATAAATACACATATAGGTACCAACATTGTGTACCAAGTTTAATTTGTCTTCATATTGATTTATTGGGACACTATAATATGCACGACAGCAACAGTATAAAAAAAGGCCGCTATGTGTTCACTAGGTCGTGAACATCGCGTTCGCAATTTCCGCGACCACAAATTGTGCAGATATACGTGACACGACGTACAGATAAGGCACCTAGTTTTATCAGCACGGAACGTGATACAAAAACCAAAACGACAGGCATTATCAAAACCGGGAAAACTCAACCGAACTACCAGACAGACAATAAAAGGAAAACCTATATACGATACGATATTATTAGATTTATACTTTAATTAGGAAATTACACGACAATGTAATAATATTATGTACATATGAACAAAAAATACTATACCAATTACACTATAATTTATTGGTCTTATAAATAATATTAATCGCGAGAATTCGATAAGTCACTTAGTCATTAGGTATGTGTGTAATGTGGTGCAAACTAACCTAACCTATACATATAACGATTTAAAACAGCAATACCGTGTTCGAAATACCTATACACTCTAACCTAAACGTAGTTTTCTATACAAAAATACTTTGTAAAATAGCAATTTTGAATTGGCAGCAAGAATTCTAGCTTTCCAAAATTAAATTAAATGAAGAAAATAAAGTTACAAAATACTTTGGTACAATGTTTTTAAACTTTCAACTGGTATATAAAAACTTTGTCAACGAAGCAGAAGAAACGTAGACAGAGACTATACTCATATTAACCCCGGAAAAACTTTCAACAATATAAACAACTCGTTTCATAGGAGTAGGTAACGTAACAATCCGTTTTAAATAATAAAAAAAACATAACTATACCTACATAAAATGTGTTGAAAAAAAAATAATAATAATAATAATACAAAAAAAAAAGCACACTGACAATCATGATATCCAATATTCAGGCATGTATTAGAAATATCGAATTAAATTGAATCGCATTAAATCTCAATTATTTATACGTGTATTATTAAAGGCTTAATAAGTAATAAACCATTCAGACTTACGGCATATTTCCATCTACAAAAAGACAAAAATCACATAAATAATAACTCTATATATATTATCACGTTACGTATAAGTAACACAATGAAAACAAAAGCGTTTTTCGTGAATTTTCATTTCTTTTATGAAGTTTAAAAATAAATAAATGTAAACCTGCATTATTATCCATATACTTGAACGGAGAATAATACTAGTACAACGCGTGAATTTTAAATCTGAAGGTAACCACACATTATTATCATGACATACATGAGCGTAATCCATAATCATTTAAATTCTACCAATTTTAACTAGGAATTTATTTACTTATAACAAACGTATAGTAGCGTTGTACTATACTGCAGCAGTGCATATGCATTTAACAATTTATTATTAACGTATCTGAGTATTTATATAGGTACTCGTATATGCTGTTGAACAAACTGTAATTAAAACGAATAATATAGCTATCTAAGTTGACGTGAATTTTAGTAACATCATTATAGATAGGCATATTATATTAAAATATAAACTGCGTGCAGATACACACCACAATGATGGTTATCAATATCAATATCATACCCAGATTAGAGGGCATCAAATTGGTAAAACGTTGGTGATAATAGTGAAACATTATCTCTATTTTATACTCGAAATATTTAATAATGAAATGCATGTTATATCAGATTATGTAAGAAAAATATAATCTGTTTTTTATTCATTTAAAATTAATTAAGTTCATGTCGAAAACTCAAAACATTGTTTTAATAGTTCATCTCAAGGCAGTATAAAGAAAAATTTGTTATCGGTGTGTAAAAAGTAATTCAAAGCATAAAACGCTTAAAAACAAAGCAATGGTTTTTTAGGCGTTCCGAAATTCTGAAATATTTTGCATACCTTTTTAAGATTCCGCAAGTGTACGTAATAATAAAGCCAACAGTTTTATGTTTTTATGATGTTTTAAATTCTAAAACTGTTCGTAAAAAAGTAAAATATTCACGTATTTTAAACATTAAAACGAATATAAACAAACACAAATAATATGTAGACGAGTACGGACTATAATTATTTTAAAATAATAACCTATTTATACCTAATCAGATATTATTTATGTATTAAACTGCTAAAATCTATTTGTATATAATGTCAATAATTGCATTTATTAGCACCATTAAATTATGTCACCATTCTAAAAAAAAACACACACACATGTATAAAGTAATATAATTTACAGCGATGACTTTGACAACGACCATTTTGACTATGGTCGATAACCACATCAGCTATTTCGAATAACTACAATTTTAATTAGATTCCAGTTTAACGTCGAATCCTGCGGAATATGTCAGCCCTTGTCATTCCAACCGTTAGTCGTGGGAATCTCGATAGCACTGAACCGTACTTGAGGAAGTTAAAGTTTTTTGCCCATCCGGCGAAGTTACCTCCGTAATCTCTAATCCATCTATTTAAATATAATCCAAACACTATGGCGGCGGAAACAATGTAATATCTTAACAGATATGACATCTGTCACTACTTAGGACTTAAAAATGAATAAGATTCACTATATTATATTTCTTTACTAAATATCCATTATTGCAATACATGAAACATTATTTTATAATTTTGATGCATTTCACAGATTTATTAACGAGTATTTAATGCTTACGACAATGATTTAAGATTTCTGAAAAAAAAAACGAAAAAAAAACTATTTATAACCAAATGCGATCCGTGACGACACTACATGATCTCAGAATATATTAACATTTCCACGATGTCGCCCAACATCTTGCTGAAAACATTTTGAATATTTTTCCGGCTTGCTTTTTTTTTCTTAGCACAAACATAATAATACTGTCCCATTTGTATACGCTCATTTGTTTTATCTCCTCATAACCGACATTGAGGGCGGAGGTATGCTAATGAAACACCGTGTCAGAAATTCACCTTGCCGACAGACCTCCACCTTGACATAAAATACCATCCATCATCGTATAATACAAAAAACACGAAGACGTAGACGTGGCTATATATATCTACAGTATGACAGAAGAACGTGTCTGAGAACAGAACACGAACATCCGAAATAATAGTTATCAAAGTTTGACACCTTATTGCCATCAAAGTGTACTTGTAATAGTTCACACTCGATACGTCGGAGAATTTCCCATTATTACAATTTAATGTTAGTGGTACCTATATATCTTTCAAAATGCGAGATCCATAAAATTACTAACAATATGAATAAAAATATAGGATACAGATTACAACTAACCCATATACGTTAGTAAACAAACCAATTTTAACAAAAAAAAAGTCATTAAAACTTCGGTAAGTATATATATGATATCGTTTACCGAGTGTATGCATCTACATACAATTATATTACAGTAATAAAATTTCTAGATGAGACTGGTTTTTTTTTAACGATTAAAAATCAATCGGACACCATTTGATTTTAATGCAGATACTACACTCCATTCTATATTAACTTGTACATAATATCGGTAATGGAGTCTTCGATATTATTAGCAGTGGAGTGTTATGTGTCGAGAACGATAGGTACTATAAATTTACACACGTGTGTCAAGTGAGAATAAAGAGAACTGGAAATTATTCAGAGCTCATTCAAGTGTTTCATTTCGATACTCTAGAAACGTACTCAAAAGAGAATCGTGTAATGATTTTAAAGGTAAACTAATATCGTTTACACGCTGCGACAGTAACGTAAAATACAGCCGGTTAGACAATTTACTAGTAACGGCAAGACAATAATAGGATTTTACTAAAAAAGAAATATTTATTTATTCTATTTTATTATACTCACAAAATAATTTATATTGACTATTGTATTAATATAAAAAATAGATCATAAACTATAGAAAGCATAACAGTTAAACACGAACGTTAGTTAATATAACAGAAGTACTATCAAGAGACCAACAATTAGGATTTCCTTTGTCTAATAACATAAAAATGTCAAACAAAAAAATTATCCAAAAAATACTAAACGTTAAAACTTAAAAAAAATCACGTTTGATGGTTAATAATAATCATGATATTTCGAGCTGCCTTCATTGCCACTAATTCATTAACTGGTAATACACTAACCGTAACTTTAACACATATGCAATTCAAATGACAACAATAAACATTTGATACAAATTCGCTAGACTAAACCGGTGTGAAAAATAAGTATTTAAGTATCGAGTGTACCTCACCATCGTGTAATTTTTTTGTTTTTCCCGGTTATTTGGCAAAGTACTTTTGCAACACCCCCTCCCATGGAACCAACTATAGATCTAATTTGCTACCGGAAATCAACCTCAATATTTAAAATCAAAACATTTTCATTGCTCCAAAAGGTGATTACATACAAAAGTAAACAAAAAAATATACATCATTATAAAATCAATACACTCATCTCTCTGCTCAGAATCTAAAAGGTTTTCAAAATACACTATATATGTACCTATTTTATTTTATTGATACTCCAGAACTATAAATATATTATTATTACAAATTCAGTGACACGAAGTGAGTTCAAGCAGTTTATATAGAAACTATATTATTACGTGCAGTGAAACCAAGGTTTCATAACGAGGACAAAATGAACATACAATATTATACAATACTTGTAAATATGATATCAATGATAGGTACCTATACCTACATAAAACTATATGATAATAATATTTACTAATAAGAATAGTATTTTGTACGGAAAATAAAGTTTATTACAAAAAATAGGTATAATAATAATCTGAATAAAAAATAAATAATAAAAACTCATTAACTATTTTACCGGAGTCTAGTACTATTATGGCTGATATATACGATGGTCTAAATACTAAATATTGCCATCCAGACTGTGATGATAGTGGAAAAATAATGACAATATAAAAGTAAGTTAAAGTCCGTAAAAGGTTGAAAAATGCATAAACGAAAAATCCGGAGGAGAATTCTGAGCTTTCACAATATAAAATGTAATGTAAAATCTATATCCCCTGAAGGGATTGGTGGCCAAGGAAGATTATGTTCGAAGAATATTGAGGAACGCTATTGTAATACTATTAATATTCTTTTGATTTATGAAGAACATCACAAAGACACAAGTAAATTTAATTTAGTTTTCTATTCTAGTAACAAAAAAATATGAACTACCTGTATAATACATTGTGAACATTACAAGGACATAGGTACATGGTATTATAATTATTATAACAGCATTATTTAAGTTAAATCACGATGTGAATTATACACTATTATAATAGGGAGATTCATAAAGTATGATTAGTTTATTAATAATAAATGGTCCAGGATTCGGAATTGTAGGCATTAAAAAACAAAGAAATATGTGCACTTAAAAAAGTCTCAAATAATATGCATAATGCATAATGCGGCACCAGAGCCTTGGTTTGGGGAGGGAGTGGCAAGTTATAATTTCAAAAAATTTTATAACAAAAAGAAAACAACAATTTTTACAACACAAATTCTAAGCATAGTATATGTACCTATGTGTTCTAACTATAGTATATTTTATATTAATATAATTTATTGTACATCGTACCTCTATGGCTCTATCTACATACTTGTGCGTGTCGTATGATAGTCGATATTATAATATACTTTTTTTGTTTGTAATTTATTTTTAACAACGTAAATTATTTTATAAATACGGGCTTGGGGGGGGGGGGGCACGGCCCCTAGGTGCATTTATATGGAAATAAACTTCAAAAATACATGGTTAGAAAAGTGTAATAATAATCGAAAGAAAATACCTATATTTTGTATTATTTATAATTATAAAAATAATTATATTATTATTTTAACTTAAAATAGTAACATTATAAAATATAGATATGCGCAGTAAAAAATAATTAGGAAATGTATTATAGGTAAGATTCAAAATATAATGATGCATAAAGACTTTTTGCACCACTTAAATTTGATAGAGCATACAACAATTATGCAACATGCAATTTTGGATTTGAGTTATAATATATGTGATGACACAAATTTATAACAAATGGTATTTTTAATATGCAGCTTCCTAGAAATATACAAACACATGAAGTTCCAAGACCGGCTAATAACAAAAAATGTAAAAAAAACAGCACACTTGCCTATGAATTTCTTTCAAAAACATCAAACAACATAAAATACACATACACGGTTTTCACGAATGAACAAGATATCCATATATATATTAATATAAATATTAAGACGAAAAACATCAAAACGATTACCCATTAATAAAAATGAATTTATTTCGACCGTGTTGAAAAAAAAAAGCTGAGTAACTAAACAACGCATAAAATAACATCTGATTAAAAAAAAAAAAACGAACGAAATGTTAAATTATTTACGGTTTTTTAAAATTAAATACATTTATGAATTCATAAATCAATAATAAATAAAAGAAAAAAGAAAAAACATTACGTTAACATTACGAGGTCAAAAAGGAAAAAATTTCAATGTTACAACAGAATAATTCACTTTTTATAACAATTCTAGAGGTTTTATTATTATTATTTTGCTGTGTTTCAATTAAATAAAATATAATTCAGTAACCATGTTGAGTTTTTTCATCACTATTAATCCCATTCATTGGAATGTTTCTCTTCAAAAGCCAGCCCCTCGTAAAATAGATTATTTTTTGTATTCGTTGTTTGCAAACCCGTACGGGAAGAGTGCCATGAGCGAAAATAAAAAACAACCGTTATACATGTTTAGCTCTCCTTAAAATAAATTATGGGTGGTAATTTGTCTGAATATGAGGTAGATGCCATCAAATTCCCATGAATATATATTTCAACTTATCTAATTGATCAATAACATAAAACCGTAAGCCAATATTATTATTGTTATTGAATCTCAACGCGTTGTTAAAACAAACAATAATCTTTATTCATTTCCACCGTATATTAGACCATAAAATAGAAAAAATAGAAATAATTAACTAACACGTGTATTGTATTCAAATAAAATTGTAATATAAAATATGTATGTCTTTCGATTAATTTTAAACACCATCGTGTGATTGTAAGAAAAAAGTACTAGGTACTTTCGATGTTTACAATATTATACTTCCGAACATAAATTTTCTTTTTATAATTGACATTTTTCGCTCGTGTAAAAATGTGTAATATTTAAATTATTATTAAAAATGTAATACATATTGTGTAAACACGCGAGGGGTATTTATAGTTTTTGTCGGCATAACGCATATATTTGATCATGAAAATTAATTACGGCCGGATATTTTCCCGAAACAATATTGTTTCGCCGTTTGCGGATGTCGGATGTGTTGGCGTATACCTACAACCTACAGTCAATCTCAATAATAGGAAACCACCAATGCGTTTCACCCCGCGCATCACCCCCAGCAACCAATACCCGCCACGATTACACCAGACCGACCGGTTTACGGATATCAACGTACAAATATTACCGTTACGAATCGATCCATTCTCACCTCTACACGATATTATATTATATTATTATGACGATAACGACGAGAGACTAGGAAAAACGTTGTTGCGCGGATGGGTATTCGCGTGTAAGCGTGCGTTCGGCCGTAATAAAAACGAACAAAGGTCTAATAATTTTCAACCAGCTACATCCGGCGGCGCTGTCACCAGAGCACATTATAGTCGTCATCGTCGCCAACCGCCAGACCGGCCGGAAATGATCTCGGAACGATCGATCACCGCCGTGACCAACACATATTCGTATGTATGTATGTATGTATGTATGTGTGTGTTCCTGATCTATGCCACCGTATACAACTGCACAGCTCCAGGCACACTCACCCACACATCATCTTCGCGTTGATTTTAATGGTACCGCGACCATGGTACCTATATATATATATATCACGGACGGAGATGGCATATTGGGTTACGACCCTACAAAAATCTTTATCGCAGAAACAGTCGCGCAAGAACAGAGGTTGACGGTTGCGGCGTCGGTGCGTGATCGATGCGGCCGCCGCACTAAGGGCGATCTAATATCGTATCATATATATATAAAGTCATAAAAGGATAAGGAAAAAAACACTCGCAACTCAACAAAGGGAGCGGGAGGCGGCGGAAGAAAATCCTTTTTAAACTTTTCGTCTCTCGGCGCGGAAAATATACGCGTCGCCGTCACTCGAAGCTTCTTAACGTAGCCACATACACGTATGCAGGCATGGGTGTGTGTGGGTGTCTATAGGTACGTAATTTTCTTCGCTCCCGAAGTCTGCGTTGGCACAAAACGTGGTAAATTATCTACTCGAAAGTTCGAGGTGATAAGTTATTTATTATTACTTTTTTTCCCACCCCTCCGGCCAGACAGTTTCAACAGGATCGTCGCGTTTATTCCACGAATACCCACCACCTTGCGATCGTGTACCTATGTGTGTGTGTGTGTATGACCGTCGTCATTATCGCTCGGTCGTCGTGTGGTTGTAGCGGGGTTAGGAGAGGGGACAAGACGAGACGGACAGGTGGCAGGCCGGTGCGGAACTGTTCGCGGAGGTGCGAGGAGAATATAATTCATCATCGCCGCTACCCGTCCGGCGGCAGCCCCGCGCGCGCGCGCGTGTGGCACGCCGCCATCACGTCGCAGCGTCTTCGCGCCGCGCGCCAGACAAGCATTACAACGTTATTTTGCATATAACACGACGTGACGTGACGGCATAACGCCGGGCGGCGGAGGTGAAGGCTCCGGTGAAGGCTCCGGTGGGGGCGGCGGTGGGGGCGGCGGCGGTAAGTCACCGCAGCCGATGGCGCGTGTGTTGCGTTTCAACGTTATACTTAATGTATAATGTATAATATATATGTATATTTACTGTAGTGGTTGTATGGAGGTTTACCGCCGTAATATAACACACGCACATATAATACTACACATAAATAGGTTAACGTCGTCGTCATATTATATAATATATATACTGCTGCAGCCGAGGGAGGTGAGCGAGTTTTTTATTCGGAAGGATAAAAAAAAAGTACTTGTATATGAATGTTCGCGGGTTCGCTGTATCGCCGCGGTTTCCGGCGGCACTTCCGCGGCGATACCGCTATACCAGACTCCTGCACGGTACTCCGGTAATTGGTGAACTGGATGCGACCAAACATCGGTATTGGTAAAATTATCAATTGAGAGCTACGCGTAGATTTAGTTAATAATATAACGCGATACTGAATAATATAGTAATTAGGCACTTTATTTTGCAGTTAAGAATTAGCATGATCAAAATATTATTTAAAATAACTTTCAACTCAAATAACCAAATTAAATACGTACAACAATAACAGTATTTTATGTACGCAGACGCCCCGAGGGAAAAAGAGTTAAATTCTAGATTCCTTAGTATATTATGAGAAAACGACAAGGATAAAAGAAAAAGATATACTTCATGATATAATTATTTAATTGATCGTAAAATGTATATTACATACTTTTTATTTTATAATAAACCAAACACATCAACATTTTTTAACTACTGAATTTTTATTTTTCTCTGAAATTTTTTTTCACCACAATATTTTTTTTATGTATACAAGTAATGTGAAAATAATAAATAAACATTTCAATCATTACAGAAAATGTTACAAAAAAAGATCCGTGAGGATACAGATATGAGAGCCCTAACTCTTAAGTCCACGCAATACTAGTAAATTTTCATATTAGCATTTATAAACTCGGATCTGAACGAATTGCTTCTTATAATTATGTTTAAGAAGAAGTATATAGGTCTTAAAAAGTTTTAAATTACTCATAAAAATTAATAAACTATAATTAATTAATTTTAATTACTTTTAACATACTAATGAATGTATATTTAGTAGGTAACCGTGAATTTAAATTCCAGTCATAATACTTAAAACCAAAAATAAAATTTAAATAAAACTAAATGATAACAACAAAACAAAAACTAAAAGAAAAACCATAACAATTGAAAACCCATATTTCTTACTGAATTCAGAATCCTAAGCTTTACACAATTATACATTATAACTAAAATGCAATCAATATTATATAGAACGTAAAATAATATCCATGTAAATTAAAATCATGATTTAATACAATTATCCCTTCAAAATTAAACTTTAAACGAAATTTTGCTTTTTACACCAATCATTATATCATATTTTTTACAAAAAAAAGCAATAAATAATTTGAATAATTAGTGATGAAAGGATTTTAGTTTCTATCATAATATTAAATTATATAGAATTAAACACTGCAAAAAAGTTGATTAACGATATTATTTTTAAAATTTATAATTTTGTCAAACAAAATATGATATACACATAATGAATTATAACATTGATACCTAATGCATATAATTTCAACTTAATATTTTAAATGTTGATTACATTTTTGATAAAATAACGACATCATTTTAATTATAAATCTCTTATTCAGAAGTATTTCAAAATCCCGAAAGAAAAATTTTATTTGAAACTTACGAAATAAATAAGGTATTTGCACAAAATAATACACGACGTTGGCACCCCTTAACGTCCCATTTCTAAATATTAACACTAACCAAAAGTCATATTTTGTTTTTGCAGTTATACTTAAAAGTATTCTCACCGGTATTACCTTTCAAATAAACTGAACAAAATATAATATACACTGAATAAAATATTCCGATGAACTCCATTATTATACAAGAATAGTATAATATTATTATGTTACTGACAAATAATGATCAACGACAGACAATGAGTGTATTTCAGTTTATCGTTACACACAAATACAATGTATCGTAATAAACACCCAATTTCAGTTAACTTACAGCAGAGAATAACCACTTGAATAATACGCTATTTTAAATGAAATTTCTCGGATGCTCAAAGCTGATGTATTATTAATAGGTATACATTTAAATATAGACCAAAGTCACGGTTTTAATTATTATAATTATACATATATATTATACATTATATATATATACACACGTTTAACATAATACCACGTGCATCAGGTTACGCTCGTATAATATTATACAAATCGATTCACACCCTACCGAATTATACCGTTGTCGACTACGATAATATAATACCACTGCAAATCCAATGGCATCTTCGAAGTTGGGAAGAGGTGAGCATAACGTAAGCAATATAGGTATGTTACATTGAGTTTGCCGCCCCTACCCGACCCTGCCCAAAGGAATTGACCTAGGTATGCTACCAAACATAAATCATTGCGGCGTGATTATGTTCTAAGAAATGCATATCTATAAGATAATAATATATAGGTGATGAGTAATGATGTGCATAATATATCCTCGTCGTAATCATGTTAAAAGTAATCAATTAAAAATGTTTATAATTTTATTTTAAAGTTTAAAATTTATATAATATTTGTTTTTTATCATTTGGTCACTTTTCGCGTGTTATTGGCATCTATGTAATGTGATGTAATACTGCAAAAATGTACCGAGTGAAAAATTTAATAATCGTGAAATACCTAATACCTACAAAATATTTAAAATATAAAAATTAAATTAAAATAATTTTTGCTTGACAATTTTTATATGACAACAACGATAGTATATCTTTAGACACTTAGCAAAATCTAACAAACAATTCCTAATAGGCTGACGTCAGACAAATATATCAACTTTTTATTACTTATATAGTGTGTGTTTAACGACTAACGTTCAATCTTAACATCATTAGCCATACAATTTAATATAAAAAGGTGAAAAAGTATTATTCAATAATTTCCACAAATAGTTAATTATTGAAGGAACGTTTGAATTTGTCACTCACAATGCTATGTAATTAATTTTAAAGCAAGAGAAATAAAAAAATATAAATTAAAGAATTTTTTTGAGAACATATTATAGCATAACCATTTTTATGATTTATATATTCATACATTATCAAAAAAGTTAAAAATATTGTTCACTATAATTTTTATAGCCTGTGTTTTGGCAAGTTACATGTTGTACTGTTTGATAAATAAAGATCATATCCCTTTGTGTGACATCCAATTATTTTTTTAACTACAATAACTAGGTAAAGTTTTTATGTACCTATATTTATTTTTATTTTTATATACCTACCTATATATTATTACTATAAAAACCACATAATATTAAATGGTCTAATATTATACTGACTGATTCTTTTAACCGTTAACACTCATTATTTCAAACAGCAATAACATTTTAAAAATATGTTTTAAATATATAATTTGAAGTCATTACAAAACAAATTTTTTTTTAAAATAACAAATTTTTTACTATTTTTAACCGTAAACAAGTTTTTAATTTTCTGAATGGTATCATAAGTTTTTTATTTCATATTCCAAAGAACAAAAGTAAGTTTTCTGAGAATTCTGATGTGTGAAATCTAAATGAGTAGTCATTATTCAATTATCTAAAAGTAGTTATAGAATATTAACATACCTATAGATAGAAGAGCGAACTACAAGACTAACATTTACAGTGTACCACGTTATACCTAATTCCGATAATCTATACTTGAAATACTTAAAGCTAATTAACTAGGTACACAATTCAATTTAACAGATCAAAATTCTGAGAAAAATTATTTATTTAGGAGTATATGAAATTAAAAGATGTTGTTATTCAATGAAATAGAAAAACATAAAAGATGATAACTAGGTAGTAAAAAAATAATCATTTCCATATGTGTTGTTTTATAACAACTTTAAATAATTATGTAATATAAATATTTTCAAAACCATTAATACTTTTCAAGGTAAAAATTGTGTTTACTTTTCTCTCCAGATATTTATGTATCCCGTTATTAGTATTTACATTATACTGAAGATAATCCAAATATTTCGTCATAAAATAAAAACTTCAATTTTAATTTAAAATAGCAATATTTTATAATAAATGTTGTACGTAATAAAATAGGAATTTTAAAAATCAAACTTTTATTTGAACTGTCAACAATATCAATACTTTGAAAAACTTCAAAAAACCATATTTTATAAAGCAAACAATGTCTTAAGATATATTTTTTTCATTAATAAACTTCCATTAAAGAAAAAACTCATAATAGGTAAACGTTTATTTCAAACAAATTAAAAAAAATTAAATTGTATTTCGAGTATTTATTTGAATTATATTATTAACCATAGTTTTAATACAAACATAGATGGACGCATTATATGTGAGGCACATAATGTTTTATATCAAATACACTACCATTTTAGTGATAAAATAACTTTAGCTAATGAAAAAAAAAATTTATAGTAATTCAATTAAACAACATGTCATTGTCAACTACATTTATTCACCAATTCGTTGTGAACAAAGGTTAAAGGTTGGTTTAAAACGACAAAGGGTGCATGTGTTCCAATGAATGCGCTCAAAAAACATTAATAATATAAATGTATATGACGCGTGGCTATTCGAAAAATAAATTTTCAATTTTATTGACGAATTTGTTACGAATCATTATATTAAGTTCATGAATAATAAAATATAATTATTAATTATACAACGATATAAATAATGTAAAAACCAATAACACATCAATATTTGAATCTCAAAAGCATTTTTTCCGACTGTCTGACAAAAATAACCTGATTAATTGCATACATTGTTTTAAATAAATATTTTCATTAATCGATACCTATCTAAACATAAGGCACCTTGTGCATAGTATTACTTTAAATATCTGAAATATTGAAACCTATAATGAAACCTATGGTGAAAATTATTGAACAATTTATACTAAAACGATTTGTCAAAAATAAAAAAGGAGTATACAATATAGGGAACTGCGCGAGGAATGAATATAATCGAATTTTTTACGATACGAATATGTCAAGATAGGTAGTTAACGATTATTAAAATAAAAATTAATTATATAGTTTTTAAGACGGGGATTTAGATAGGTATTATTTGGTACATAATATAAATATGCACAATTAAAGTGTATGTATAGTCAAATTAGGTGGTACCCACGCAAATAGTTAAAATCCAATATTAAAAACTGCAGCATGAACATTGTAATAGTTTTACATACGTCGTCGATTACCAGTTAAATATTTTCGGTTATTTTTTTTATTTTACTATTTTACTATTTCTAGTTTCTACGAATAGATATATTATCGCGACGACATGTTCAGAGATACGGACGAAAAACGAAGCTGTTCTCAACCCTGTCCCATTTGTCTAATGGTGTGTGTGTGTGTGTGTGTGTGTGTGTGTGTGTGTGTGTGTGTGTGTGTGTGTGTGTGTGTGTGTGTGTGTGTGTGTGTGTGTGTGTGTGTGTGTGTGTGTGTGTGTGTGTGTGTGTGTAGTATACCGAAACGTTATACACTAACTCTAACATACGGCGACAGGTACTTACGTCATATCCAAAAGCGAGTCGCCCGACTCTTCGACGGGGTAATTTAGAATTTTCTACCATCAAATCGTAACTTTAAATGCGTGTATATTATATATATGAGTATGGTTTTTATTTTTTTATTTTAAAACCTATTTTCTCGTTAAGTCGTCAATTCGCGTAAATCTCACAGTGCACAGTGCAGCGGTGGCAATTGCGTGTTAGCGAAATTGTCATTCGCCCTGAGCGTCAAATGCACACGGGCCAATACACAGCAGAACCTACACCTTCGCTATAGCGTCTACCCTCCCATGCCGCCAATACAGGCAAGGCAGTACTAGCAACCTCTACCTCTAACGCCTTCCACAACGTATAATGTGATTTATTACGGGCCGTCAGATTATCAGTAAACTGCACAGGATTATGTTTCGCCTCCAGCGGTGTTATTCTCAACGACGGCGGCAACGGCAGATTCGAAATCCCACAAATCGATTTATGCGTATAATATATATAGGTATATATTATATAGGCACTGTACATAAACATAGAACATATACATATATACATACATATATCGTGCATCCATATAAACTCTAGTTATCCCCTCTAACGCCGGATATATACCGGTACCAGATGGCCTACCACTACCCCGAGAACGATCACCTCTTGCCACTCATTTAAAGCGATGTGATGTAACCATGTAATTTCCACCCGTTCGGGGAATGGGGATGTAAAAATAGAATAAGAGAGACAGAGAGAGAGTGAACATGTGACAGAGAAATATATAGTATATTACGAAAATAGCTTAATGTATATTTGGTTATGTAATTCTGCATTAAAATATCGATTTGTCGAAGTGAACTAAAAAACAATTGATGAATTATTAAAACATTTAAAAATGTATACAAAAAATAAACAGAGTATATATATATTTTTATATAACGTATAATACATTATTTTATACATATAACGGTAAAAAGAGGGAGAATTATTGAATGATAATTTAATCGTCGTAACGTTTCTAAAAAAAAAAGCAATAGATTGTATATTTTAACAGTCGATAAGTTATAATGAACTCAATTATAAACATTCATTAAAAATTTCAATCAATAGTAATAATATATATTTAATGAAATCTGAATATTTTATGAATACAATACCTACAATACAAGTATGAAAAACCTAAATTTATTAAACCAAATTATAAAAATTAAATAAATCCCTATCAACTATAATGAATTCAGATACAAAATAATGGTAAAAATAATATTAAACAAATTTTAATTGGTATTATGCTAATAAAATTCTAAACTTTTTTTATCTAGAACTTGTTCTCGATATTGATAAATACTTAATAAAATAATTATAAAGCTAAAACATTAAAAGAAATGTAATTTAAACTGCAAAGCGCTTCCTTATTGACAATCTATTCCAACATTAAAATGAAGAAATGTAAAATATTTTACGCAGCAATAAAATATATTTTGTCATTTTAAACTTATATGAGATTAAATGTTACATTAACTTTTAGTCGAAAAATATTAAAATTAAATCTTCCAAGAATAATGATCAAATGTATCAACTAGTAGGTACATACATTTTGCTAATGGAAAATCAAGATTAATTTTTACTACAAAGAAAATGCAAACGTTTTAATTTGTAATAAAACATTAGATAATATGTATCACTACAGCTAACAAGACTTTAAAATTATATTTTGATAATTTTCTTAACTTATTAACAGTAACTATCGCATAAAGTTAATTTCTATTTTCTACACATGATAGTAACAACGTTTCCCCAAAACATTTTAAGTTAAACATGATAAAGAAACTTACAGTAGGCAAATTTACATAAACTCTATTACTTCAACGACTATATTGTTTCAGAAACGAATGCTAAGGTAAGTAAGCCACATACATCGCGTTGCATTGTTGAAATTGCATCACAATTAAGTCAACAAAAACTATGTTGGATGTAATTAAATATCATTAAAAAATGTTAGTCTCGAAATTCATTAGTGCAGTTTACTCTGGATTTAATAAGTAATTAGAACTACCGGAGGAAACTTATCTTCCTTTTTAGTGGCAATTAAAGCAGAATTAGATTTCATAAATAGGATATGTGAAAGTTTGTTCCTGCAAATGCGTAAACATTATATTATTTATATTATCTCAATCACGAATACATTAATGTTGCGATTGACGTTCAAACAAAAAATAATAATAAATAAATAAATACATATTCTGCGATAAAATAAAATTCTATCAAACTTTTAAAAGGTGAATTTAAAAAGGGGAAAAGTAAGTAACCGCTTGGCTATACACTGGGAGTCTAATGTACCTGGTCCTGGTCATTGAGTAACCAAGGTTCCCAAACAATTTTTTTGATAATAATGATTAACTTTTAATAAATGTTCGTATTTTGTTCCTCGTTTATTTTGAAAAGTACTAAGAGTTGATAATTTTAACGATCGAAGTATAAAATTAATAACAAACCGAGTATTAAAAATTATAATTTATTCGAGTACAATAATAATTAATCAAAAGTCTCTTTTTATGGACTTCATTATAGACCATTTCAATTTTAAACTATTTTAAAATTTAGAATATAATAATTTTAGCTTAGTAGGTACCTTAGCTACCTATAATAACTAACTTATGTCTTTTTTTTTCGTTTTCTTCACACTGCCTATAAGTATGTGAATTTAATACAATCGAATTTAAAAAACGATGAATACTGTCAGGAACTCATGAATAATCACTATAGTATAATAATATGTTAACATTTTTATTTTTTAAGCGGAAGTTATCGATAGTAAATATGGTTGCTTACTACGATTCGACAACTACGTGGATTCGGTAGAAAATGCTCAAGATAAATCGTCAAAGTAAAAGAGGTGCCAAGGATTCCAGACAACGACTACTGATAAAACGACTCATTCACCCATTTAATACGAGGGCCAAAAGCGATAAATGGCCTCTACAGACATAAAGAATGTATGTCACAATACACAAGACACACCTTCTTACATCTACAAGGGTATCGATACTCTCCAACATAAAATAACATTTAAAAGAAATAGGTTTATAATAGATCATCAATTGTCCTCTCTAACCATATAAATATGGTAACATATTAGGTTATACGGCTTTCATTAAGGTTATCCAATTATTTTTAACGGCATTAAAAGATTAAGTAATATCAAAATAATACAAAATATATTTATAAAAAAATAAAAACCTAATATCCCGACGCTTTATCAACTTAATAATCATCAAATTTCATTAAACAATACAATTTAAAAACATACCTAATAAATACAATAGATCTGATATTTTATGTTATTCAATAATATAATGTAAATTGAGCAGCTATGAACTAGGCTATTGAACCTATTCAAAATATTTAAAAATTCCAAAAACGAATGGTTTGTAGGCACCTGCCATCAGCTCTTAAATAATACCTAAATGTAACCTGATACTCCAAACTAAATGAATAATTAGTATCTAATCCTTGTTCTTGAATAATGCAAATACACTAATATTCTAAGGTTTATATCAAAATAAATTCTTTCAATAAATATTTTTTTTAAAAAAAACAGAATTGAAAACAGAAAAACATATTATTGCTTAAACGTGATACATTGGTGAACGAATTTGGATTTACCTTCTATTTCAAATAACTCTCATCAATCAATCGAAAAACGTTTTCTTCAACCCTTTTGGTTTTTCTTTTCAATCACAAAATACGGTTGACTCATTTCGGTATTGGAGAAGAAACCCCAATGCGATTCAGAGTCCATTCCAGAATTAAAAAGATAGTGCCTTTCTACAAGAAGGGCAAAATAACATTTTAAAGACAGAAAGGAAAGGTGGAGTGTGAATCACGGATTACACTGTTTCCATATTGGGTCTGCTACGTTAAGCCTGGCGGCATTTTGTCTTCATTTGTAACCCGTCCTAATGTTTTGGCCGAATCCGGCAGTTGACTTTTATTTAACACTATTTATCACTCACAGAAGCAAAACTTCGACTCCGAAACAACATCTCATCCATTCCCAAGTCACGATTAGTATTATACCACAGCATTGACATCTGTTAGAAAGCCCACATACAAATTATTTCTACAGTACCTACTACAATGCACAATGCAGTAGCTATATGTAATAATAATATTATACACATAGGTAAGTGAAAGGTTTTCAAGAGTTCCGTTGACTATTCCTTCGTCAAGTCTGTCGTTGATAAATCGGATTCAGATAGTAATCTAAGTGACGGAGAGTAAAAAAATACAAATTATTTATAAGAAAATCTCAAAAACAAAATCCTCGTAAATTTATATAAAAATGAATGTTTGTTAGTGTGTGTGTCCTTTATGCATTCCTAAACCGCTGGACCGATTGCGATGAAATTTGGTACAGAGGTAGATTAGACCTCTAGGAAAAAGATAGGCTCCTCAGAAATTCTAACCCGAGGAGCTGCTCAAACGGGGATTATAAGATTTACGATGGAATAATTTGTTTATAAATGATTGCTATTGGTTATAGGAAAAGTAATAAGTAAAAATTAGTATTTATTTATTATTGGTTGCCATTGGTTACTAACCATTGTTATTACATTTACCTATATAGTTTTGGAATTTAATAATTAATATTTTAAAGATTTAATTGAAAAAATGTAAAAAATGTACGGTGACGTCATATGTTGTAGACAATTTGTAATTATTTTAAAAACATTTAAGAAAAATTAAACATTAAAAATAATAAAATCTCTCCATTATATTGTAAAAATGATTTTAATATTATTGAGTGTTTCATAATTACCAGGAAACCAAAAAGAAAAAACAATAATAAAAAAATAGAAGAAAATTTTTCACAATTTACAATTGGAGCCCAACCCGGGAACATGCTCAAAGAGTGATTTTGACTTAAGAGTTGTCATATTTTAGGGCAACGAAATGCGCGGGATCAGCTTATATAGTTATATATCAATATAATAAATTATTTAAATGTATTTAAACTTAATTAGGAAATCCATTATTGTATGGATTATTATATTGGTCCACAATTAACCAAATTTCTTATGTTCGTGAAACTATTTATGTTAACGGCACTTTTGAATACTGTGCAAATTATTTTTATCAATTATTTAATATTCATAGTTATAAAGATATTTCATATATTCCTTTAATATTTTGTCTACTTCAATACAAGAACAAATATACTTATATAAAAACATTAATATCAATTATACTTTATTCCTCTGTTCATGGTTTACAATTCAAGCTAACGAAAGTTATTGTCGATTTACAACAAGGGCTTCAAAAAAAGAATTAAGCATACATGGGCCAGACATAGAAATTGTAGGATATAGATTTCATGGTGGCAAAAAAATCGGGCTGTAGGCTTAAGTAATATGTAAAAAATATAAAGATAAGACTTGAAATATATAAATGGCTAAGAAATATATTTGTAATTCCATTTTTTCTTCTTCCAGAAGAAGTAGGTAACTGCGGTGCAATGGATTTTATAAGTGAGATGACACAGAACAACAAATGAACAATATTTTCCGAATATATTTTTGACACTTATATTTGTGATGATGCTATTTTCCCTCCGCATAATAAAAAAAAAATAGTTAGTTAATAAACGTTATATTATATTCGTATATTTTTATGCTACATATTTATGGCCTAATCTCCGGGTAGTGAAATGTAAGAAATATTTTATACGAAGCAGTTGGTACATAAAATATGGCCCAATACCAACCGCTCATTTTAATAATTAAATTATTGGCGAAAAAATATTTACTTATTTTGTATAGTTCGTACTTTATTTAAACAAAATATTGTATGTTAGTTAATTAACAGGCCCATGTATTAATATTTTATATTTATTCAATACAACGATATTAAAATTACGCATCAATTATACCTAATAATATAACAAACCCTAGAATGCATTAAATCGTAATTAAATAACAATGAAGCTGAGTAAGCAAACATTTACAAATACCTAAACTACCTATTTAATATGAGCTGGCTGTATTTTTCATACTCGCATACATATTTTATTTCTACTATCTGTCTACGGGCCCCAATTAGGCCATTTCTTAATTAATAATGTTATTTCAATATCAAATATTGTTTGCAATGCATGAAGAGTCATAATATAAACATAATATAAAACGCAAATGTTTTTAAACTAGGGACATAGTGTCATAGTGGTGAGATGTAAAACACTGCAAATTCCATCGATACTATGTTGTTAATAATTGATATTATAATTTATCATAAATAACAATATATTGTCTATAGACATACAATTAATTTTTCAAAATAAGTAGAACTTTTGAATCCTATCCCTGAATATAACATCAATCCATCATAAACGTATGACATCGATCGCTCGACACTTCTACAATACACTGTAGCATTATAACCTTCTAACATCAAATTACTATATTATCTTAAGTGGACGTTACACCGACTTTGTTGTTTCCGTCTTTACAAGTACATGGTAAATTTTAAGCTTAGCCGATCACGTTTAACTCTGTTAGTTTAAAAATTAGAGTGAATTTACCGCTTATAAAATTTAAATATAAGATTATTATCTGGACTCATAGTATTTTTGTTATACTTTAATTTTAAAGCGAGTCATGAGTATTTTAAGATATACAAACAATTTACAATTTTAAAATATTTAGAAATCGCTTTAAAATTAAAATATAACAAAAATGCTATGAGATGTCTTAGATAATAATCTTATCTTTAAATTTTATAAGAGATAAATTCACTCTAATTTTTAAACTAACCTAGTTAAACGTTATCTGCTGAGCTTAAAATTTGCCATGTTACGCACTTGCAAGACGGAAACAGCAATTGTCTGTGTAACGTCCTCTTAAATTTATTTTCTACACCAATGCTTTAATGAAATTAACAACAACTCGATTTACCAAATTATAATTTTATCACTTCACATTACAAATAATAATATGCTATTCGATTTTAATTAATTTAAACTGTACTTACATAATCAATATATAACATTAAAGATTTTTCATTTATGTTTGGCGTGTTTCTAAAATGTAATGTGTAAGTAAAATTCAGAGAAAATAGAATCTCGACAACGTTATAAAATAATGTATATTTAGGTCCCATGACATTAAAACATCGTCAAACCCACAGAATGTATGATAAGCAAGGGCTTGCCACAGTAAAACAACAGTCGCAAAATAATCTATTGTCATTTGAGTATACAAATCAGTATACTTAGATAAACACTATATCATTTTAGTTTTTATACGACATTATGTCATAAAATATATTGTTATATTATGTTTATTATACATATTATTGACGTTCATTTTAAAATGTTTAAATATTTCAAAACTATAAAAAGAAAAGTTAATATTTTATATTATAAGTTACCACGAATATGATGTGGATATTATATGATTTTTAAAATACCCACATTAGTACTGAGTACTGTATGTGACGGGAATTTAATGGTTTTATCATAATAGAACAATAATATTTGGATTGTTAATTTACTTTAATTAATTCGATGAATCGATGTAAAAAATTTGACACTTCAGCTGACAATAAAATAAACTATGTACCTATAACTGTACAGATAATACACAATATTGGGGCATTGTAAAATTCACTGAATATTATTAAGTCTAATATCGACTATGATGGTTTCTGTAGAGATAAACATAAGCGAGAAAATTCTTGTTAGGTACTCAGACGGTAGGTATATTTTTATAATTCATATTCCGACACAAAAAAAAAATACTAAAAAAAAATATTAAATAATTCGCTAAATTACAAATATTCACGCATCGAAAGGTTTATTCTGTCGAGAATTAAAGATCATACATACATTTGGTAAATGTGATAAAAAAAATATTAATAAACATAACAAAATATGAAAATTTTAATTTTATATTTTCGAATTTGAATTTTTCATGTTTATTAAATTAGCCAATAACCTACTTGGTATAAGGAATTTTTGTCTTGACACTAACGTTTCAATTGTAAACAGATTTTACTTTTACGTTATATTCTTCCGGCAAAGCAATTATGTTCGCTTTTGTATTGTAACTATTGTTTGCGAGTATAAGAAGGGAAAAGAGTATTAAACCGAACACAGTTATAACCACTACCAAAGATCTCACATGCATACAATACACATATAGAAGTAGATACTTGGAAAAGAAACTCGCTGTCATAAAACAAAAAAACAAAAAAAAATATAATAATAATGGATTTATGAAGAACTCTAGGGAGAAAAATTATATTGTAAAAGGAACGTTTTTAAAAATCATTTAGAGAAGTTTAACGACTTATGATATTGTCTACAGATTTAAACTACAGATATAATGAATCGAGATCGAAATTTGTGCTCGAGAAAAATTTTCACAACATAAAAGTTTCTAAAGAAAAATGTTCTACCAACGAAAGTAAAGTTCAACAAACTGTCCAATAAATCAGAGAACTATCCAATTGTAATTTAATGCGCTGCCAACTATACTCCAACTCTAACATCACAACTTTTTGGTTTTTTATTCTTAATTTAGGTAGGTTTACCTGAACCTGTCTCATTCAGTCATAGATAAACAAAATAATTTTAATTCAAAAATATTCCGTACGTATTTTGTTATTATCAACATTTCTCATTTAATACAGCTATTAATGTGATAGTGATTTTCCAAAAAATTACGATAATCTCCATATACCTTTGTAGGCAAATTACGTTAATGATGACTTACGAATAACGTTATTCTTTGATATAACGTAATACACCATAACTTATGTTTGTAAATACTGATCATCAGTAACAAAAATGAAGCTATAAAAATTATAAGTGGTATATTTCAATAAATAGTGGCAGTTCAACAAATTAAGTTCACTTCAGTCATAAAATATTTGGTATAATTATTGAAATTTTGTTTGTTTTTCCATGCATACATTTAAATACCAATAATTATTTTCATTATTAATAGGAAGCGATAATCTTCATAACTTTAATACAATACAAAGCAATTGTAATATATTAATTATAAATATTATTTGTATTTGTCAATTATAAGTACTTAAACTTAACCTATGAAATAAATACTTTAAAATGTATTAATTATTTATTGATACATTTTAAACTAATTATAACAAGTATATCTACAAAGAGTAATGATATTTTATTATTCATGAGTACCTATACGATATATTTATTTTTTTGAGACACAAATATAATATTTTAAAATTAAATCAATTAAGAACCGAGCTATCACAACACTCGATATCATATTATTACTAAATCATTCTTATAAGGAAAATATAAATGCAATCTGACCAACAACTGTAAGTAAATAATAAGGAATGATGTCCAAGGTCCTATATTGGAATCAGTCGAGTGAATGAAACGAAATATTACACTAGTCTTTTGGCTAAATATTTATTCTGTGGAAATGGAAATACACCACTTTACTTGAATAAAGTTTACCATCACATTGTACTCATTCGCAAACAGTAACTTTAAATAAATAAACCCCGCATTTGTCAGAATTAATTGCTATCGGGAAGTATCAAGGATGATATACACGAATGTAGTATAGAAGTGATTAAAAGTTAGATTTTTTTTCAGTTGCATTTTGTATCAAAATAAAACGTACAAAAGTTTAGCCTAAACGTAGGTATAGCTGGTAGGTAAGTACATATAGTTGTAAGTGTTTACACTTCGGAAAATATTTTAATCCGCAACTACTTATGCTTCTACTGCATAATAGATCTTACAGAAATATGATATTAGAGCAAGACATCTCCAAAATATCGTATAGTCGCTCTGGAAGCAGGTATAATGGTGACGTTTCAATGCAGAGCATAATAGAACTTAAAACCCAACGACTCTTAGAAATTATTCTTGATATTAAACTCCTGGAATGCCATAAATTACAATTTGTTTAATATACGTACGCAATACTAATGCATCGATATGCAAGTTTAAATTTTGAAATATATGATTTTTTATACTATATTTCACAAACAATATAATTTATAACGAAATGCAAGCATGAAAAACATTAACGAATCGACTAGTAAATATTGGCCATCTAGGTGTTATTGATTTGTCGGCAAAACGCACTACCAAGTCGTACGTGACAAGATCAAAGCGAAATCTTTTGTACAGAAGAATTGTATGCTAATGGTAAACTTCATTAAAGGTAAGTGATCAGGATTGTGTGTAAAGAAACAGAAAGTAACGACCCATCAACAATGCCTTTGACCGATTTGTGTATGCGCTAATAAAAAAGTTAAATAATTGTATTATTTCTGACTTTGGTACATTTATACAAACGAATACTTTCGATTTATTTTAAAATGTATGTTAAAACTTATAGGTATTTACTATTTTTAGCTAAAATAATATATCTATACCTAGGTTTATAATATTAATGAAACAATAATAAGGGAAAGTTGCATGGATTATTTTTATCCCATGAGGTTAAATTAAATCACTTATATAGGTACCTATAAACTATAGATAAATGATAATTTCAAAAGCAAATCATCGACAACGAGAATACACAAACACATACAGTAGTACGATACTACTCTATATATTGATAGTATGAACACTAAGAAATTTGAACACTATTTGTGATGTTTTTATTAATTACATTTTATTTCTTTCAAAAAAATAAAGACACACTATTCTCTCTTTATTTTTATATTTATAAAAATATTAATCATAAATTTAAATAATGTCTTGTTATTATTATACAGAATTTTTGCATTTTTGCTAGCAATTCATTTTTTATGACTCAATGTATTTCTTGCTTTTAATGTATGATGAAGAAATTTGCAAAACAGCTTGCGTTATACTCATTTTAAACAAGGTAGGTCACATAGGTCGTAAGTGGTTTGAAAGGATCAAATTATTAACTCTTGGTTTGTAATTTTGGTAGAAGTTAAGTAATTTAAAATGGTGTAATTTGCTTTTATAGTACTTACATAATATAGATAACAACTTATACATTTCTAAACTAACTAACAACTCCGAAAATCCCACTAAAATGTTTATATAGTTTTAACCCTCACAATTCCAACCGTAAAACTTATCAACAATATTCTCTATGGACAAAACATAAAATATAACACAAGTTGTGAAACAAAGTCAAATTGTAGTTATTTATTTTAAGCTACTAAACATAATTGAAATTGCGATATTGCGATATCTATTTTTTTTTGTATACGACATTAAAAATCGACATTATTGATATATTTAAAAAAAAATTTTGATTTCTTCTTTATTTACGAGCACTTTCAAAAACGAAAAACCCTAAATTGAATTGTGCTTTGATTAAGTTTTTAAATGTATTAATTCTTATAATTTACTTCATATTTAAAATAAGTTCACAACATAACGATATAGTATGGGGAGAGAATCAACATATAAGTATATAAGTACCCAATACCCATGCATCATATCTTTGTATAACGTTATGTTTACATAATTGTTGTTTATGAATCATTAATTTTTATAGATAAAGTGATGTTGAAAAAGTTTTTTTTCATAACTAACTTTCATAATTTCATTATTTTATTTATCAAAGTAATATTTTACGCTAAACAATAATTACAATTAAGGTAATAGAACTTATTGCTATTTTACAGAATTTAAAATTATTTGTATTGTGTATAAGAACATAAGTAATGTTTATAAACTATAAAACATTAAGAACAAAAATAATTTTCACCTTACTTTAGAAGCATAGCAATTAATTCTTGATGTCATTACACGAAGACTTATTAAGACTTAAGCAACTTATTCAATTGAATATTTATCTGTCCATTTTTCCTTTTAAAAAAAAAATATGATATAATATTGTTCATTAAAATATTTTATGACAACTATTTGGTCCACAATTATATTAAACATAGAAGAAGTAAAAATTTTAAATAGGATTATATTATATGGTGTACTTTTATTCAAACAAACATGTGGCTGTAACTATAAAAAGTTGTATATGTGGTGTATCAGAATATTTGCGAAAATAAATAATAATAACTTTTGTTATTATGGTGCTAATATAATACAATTATTGTTATTATCATTTATAATTTAATTGCATATACAGTGAATATAGGTAGTAAGTATAACTTCAAATATTTTGAATCCAAATGTAGATCTCTTACAGTATTAAAAAAATATTCACACTGCAAAACATTGGTATATATTATTTTGTTGGAAATATGCAAGAAATGTTTCATTATTACACATCCGGGAACATCATCAAATATAAAATATCTACCATAAAACAAATTTTAGTGAAAAAAATTTACATTTATTTTTATTTCTTACTTTTAAATCACTATTTACATAATAAACGTCTATTCGATACTTTTTTGATAACTATAGGGATACCTACTTATATAATATTTTACTATTCGATCAATTATTGATTATACCACATCCACAAATACAGCGATTCTATTATCACAACTTATGAAGTGTAAAACAATATAATTTGATATGAAGATAAACCAGAAATATTGTAAGAAAAATTATATTTTAAGAAACTAACAATGGTTCTACTGAAATATCGGCACAAGTTTTCATCAATCTTAAGTACCATCGCACGGCCATTATCAAAGTCCACGTTTACGGGAAATTTAACAACAGTTTTAAGGGTTAAAAAGGGATATTCATTAACCTTACACCCCGCGTAATATTTTACACGTAACCTGCATGTGGCCCTTTGGCCGGTAACTAAACATCCTCAGCGGTATAATAGAAAATTATACCGATCGAGAAGTTAATGACTTGCTCTTCGTATGAAAAACAACAATGATTTACGTAATATTTAAAGTTTATACACTATTTCACAATATCATAATAAGTAATCCAAACAACAAAATTCATTTAACAAATGTATAATGTATGTATTATACAAACGGTGGTAGAAATAAAAGAAACACCTAAGTTAAGTTTATAAGGTTTAATTTCAAAGTTTAAAATAAGATAGATTTCTCTAAAAATGTCTGTTTCCAAAATACTTTTTTGTAAAACAATTACTAAAATTTCTTTACGCACATCGTCAAAACAACAGAAAATTCAGTAGGTATATAAATTAAAAGTAATAATGTCCTACAAAATAAAAATAATATTCTCAACATTTTAAATCATATTCAATACTTAATTTATTTTTAATTTAAATTTGAAATGTCCATAGATTATAACTATTATCTTTTCACTATGTGTAAAAAACTATGAATTACATATTATTATAAAAAATAAAAGCTATGATAAAACAAACAAATTTTGTATCCATGATTTTAAGGTGCTGTTAATACCTGCCAATTACGAACTTATAAATGTAATTACAAAACGTAAATACAAATAAAAATTTGTTTTTAAAATTAAAATTGTTTGATTACTAAATCCTGAGCAATATAATAAACCATATTTACAATTACAAATCATATATATTTATTTATTATTTAACCATCAGTATAAAAGATTATTGAATGGTTTTTTTTCATAAACGAGAATTATAATTCTTTGTCGTGTATTTTAAGTATAATTATGCAGCGAGGAGTTTCAATTTAAAAATTATTCATTTCACTTGCTGCAGAAGCTAAACAAATAGTATTTTAATTTTTAACAATTTACACGTAATAGTGGCAATTTGTGTGCAAGAACAAAATACGTATTGGACCGTGAAAAACCACATGGAAATTTTGAAGCTGTCACAAAAACACACTAGTCATAAATTATTATGGCGACCCATTGTCTTGTTGAAAGTGAGGAAAAAGGGAAATAGTTGAATGACCAGTAAATCGGTGTCCGTTGCGTAAAGTGCGGATTGGTCGAGGCAAAGAGGGGACGACGGAGGTGAAATCACAAAGTTACGTGGCTTTTCCGGTCAACGCAGTTGCCATTTCTACACAAAGTCATCGCTTTCCTATGTACTTACATATATATATATATTTGTACATAGATACGCAATATATGTACAAATATTAAATATATATGAATACATACACAGTACACACTATATGTTATTGTATTAGCTATAAAACTGACTGGAAACGGTATTCATCAAATCTACTCTATTCCCCTTCTCCGCTGAAGTCACAACCAGAGAAGTGAAAGAAAGTCTTCAAAACATCGTATTACAATATTATCAACAATAATCAAATTATGTTAATCGTACAATATGAAATGTGATATTAAGATTCGAAAAAAACGAAAACATTTGAAGTCAATGACAACAAAGGGTTAAGTTGTTGAACCATCAAGAAAATAAAAGTTAATTAGTTTCATAATTATAAAAACACATAAACCAAGCAACTTTAATATCAGCATAGTTCTTTAAAATAAATTTAAAATGTGCACGAAAATTACTATCTGTGTTTGAGGTTTATATACATTATAGTTTCAAAGTTTTAGTAAAGTGGTTAAAGAGCAGCACGAAATATACCCTAAAATTAAGAAATAACGCATCGGTAAGATATAGACTAATTAACGGGACTCAATTTTGAAGTTCATAACTTACTTTGAAACATTTATGTCGTTTAACTGTAGATTATATAAATAATTTATACTAAGCAAATATACACCTCTCCACTTTAATTATAAACTTTTAAATATCGTATATTATCAAATTAAATAGGTACATTGATTAATATTTATATTGATTTGTTTTTGTTATTTAAATTAATTTAATGAAATATTACATTTCTCCGTATATAGAAGGCTCGTTTAAGTCGTTGAATATAATATGTAGTACCCTTGTAGTATGTATGCATTAAAACAATCTATTCTTAATTTGATATTTAAAATATTACTAAAAGAAAATTATTTTGAAATGTTTAAAATAAGTCATAACATCAATTTTAAAGAACTATACACATTTTTTTAAATTATCAACGTCCATTAACAATTTTACAAATAAAAATATATTCAATCGTCATTAAATGACAATAATATAAAAGTACCCAAATCAAAAATGTATTTTCCAATCCCATTCCACTTATAAGTATATTATGTACGCGACAAGATAACAAAGCATCGATAATTGAATTGTCATAACAATTAATGAATATTTAATATAAAATAAAAATACCAGAAATCAACTACCCAGTAAGTACCCAATAGGAATATTTCGCTGTCACGTTTATATCTCGTTCAATAATTTCCAACCAACTGGCAGTTTTCACATTTCTCAATTAACATAATGGAATTAATTAATCATGTCTAAAATTTCAAATGTCAAAGCACTATGTATCAGGAATTCAAATTCAGTTTTAACTTTATTATACTATATTAAAGTTAATTAATCTGTTTAAAATTGTATTGGTTAATTGGTTAGATAAAAAAAACATAAAACATAAAACTACATTTTAAAATAATACATAGTTCTAGTAAAATTATTTGCTTACGTATACATTACAAAAATATATCTACAAAAACCGAGGGTTAATAAAACGATTAGCTGGTAAATATGGTTTTATTTATTATAAATATATATATATAGATTGTAAGTATCAAATTATATATTTATTTATTTATTGTAAATTGTCTCGAGGTAGGTACTCAGATTAACTTAGTAGTCACAAAAATATTTTACAACATAACTATCATTAAAAAATATTATTATTATTAAACAGAAACATTATATTATAATAATAATAATCCAATAAAGTATTATTTTTTTTAAATAGCTATATTATTATTAGGTATTTATTAAATTTATTTATTTTACAATAACAAGGTTCTAGTTTAGAGTATTACATATTATACGAATTACCTACAGTCTACAGTTATTAAATTATAGGTATATTACAGCAAATTGTACATACTCACATAAAGATTACGTTAAATTATCACTAAATTACAATTATTATAGACTTTAGTTTTTCACATTTCATTGAGCTACCTTATGCATATTATATTTAGATTGAACAAATATATCCTATCCCCTTTTATTAGCCAAAATAATAATATTTTATCATATAAGTTTTATAACTTGTATATTATTTTATAGTCCAATTAAAACCTTAACTACTTCAATATTTTATCATTGTTTAAGTACGAATAGATAATTCAATAGATAGAAAACCAATAATCTAAACATAGCAAAAAAATTACATTTTTTATTTAATGTCCTTGGCTACGGAATCATAAAGAGGCTTGTTCATTAATTATTATAGTGATAAATATGTTTTTCTAAATATAAATTGTATGAAGCCACAAAATAAATTGAATGCGTCAGAACATCACAAAAGATTTATATAGATCAATTTCAGTTTCGACGCAATTATAAAATATATTGAGTAAGCAAATTCTATGATAAATGCATGTGACGTCATTATCACTTTATGCATTCGATGCAGTTTATTTTTGCTAAATCGAGTAGAACCCTTTGAGAATAATACCAAATAAACTTGTATCATTCTCAAATAAACAAATGACAATGATATTTTTCGTTTTTCAGATTTTAATTAAGATAATCATCAATTCAAAAAATAAATATTTTTTACCGATTTAGCACAAATTATAAGATAATATTCATAGGTACCTATGTATTATAAATATACAATTAAATATGAATTTCAAGTTGTGTTTGACATTCAGTTTGGTCACGTGCAAAAAGGTCATTCTGTAACCTTTTTCATTGCGGACATTTTTAAGACCTTAACCCTCTAAGCCCTTTGGACACGATACAACACATTAATTGTTTAGTCCCTTTTGTACTTAAACCTCATAAAGACGTAAAAAGTAAAAACCTCAGTCCTATTTACAGTTATATTTTTCAAAGTTGGAATAGAAATGTACAATTTAATTTCATAAAATGCATGATGACATAAAAATAGCCGTAAACACATATTATATTAATTGCAATGAACATATTATTATTATTATATTAAATAAAAAATTGAGTTTACAAAGATTAAGTATGTGGAGTAATGAATAAAGACTAGTTATGAAAACAATAGTATCTAATTGATAAAAACATTTATAGTTACACAATGTAATTATAAATAATCAATATTTAGGTATGTGATTTGTTTGCATCGGCATTCAAAATTATCTGACGCAAACTTCATGTACAAATATTTTTTAATTTAAAATGTTATCCTTCGATCGTGGTCATAGTTTACATTCATTGAGATACCGTTGAAATGCACTCACAACAGACGTGTAGCTAAATAGCCTACCTAAAACGCCGAGTGAAATAAATTCAGTGCATGAGGTATTTTTTTGAAATATATTTTTTAAAACAATATATAAAATAAACCCCGGTTCAATTAAATTTGATTGTTTCTGTATAATATGCATTATTTAGATTCGAACTTATATTTTGAAAGATTTAAAATGATTGTTGAATGTAGGTACACTCGAGTTTAAAAATCGATTTTAATCACATTACGAATTTACGATACTATATTTATTACATTTGCATGCCTTTTTTCCCCCAACAACTTCGTGTCAAATTGATAATGATTCGTTTCAACTGGACAAATTCATTACGAACACAATACTCGTTTGCCGTGTTTGTATAATGTTCACAGGGGAGAGATTTATAAATTGAATTCTACAAAACCTCAAATGTTATCATATCGAGCAAAATATGATTTCGTGTTTAACAAAACCGCTACACTTTCACTATCCGATACAACCGATATGTCTTGTAGGATTGATGCAAGGCGCCACTGAAAGTTCGATGTCACTATAATAATAATATTACGAGATATTGACGTAATCGGTTTTTTACACCGAAACACGTAATTTATCGATCGTCAGCGATGCAGGTTAACGACGGTTTTTAGAGAAGAAAAAAAAAACGTACCGAAAATGCCTTGAGGAAGACCAGGCACTGTATGATTCCCTCCATGGTGTCGCCGGCCAGGCAGAAAGTGGCGCTCAGATGGCGCCGGCCCTTTCGGACGAGCGCCGCGACACCGGGCGTCGGCTGTGAGGCGGCAGAGGCGGCGGCGGCTGCGGCGGCGGAGACCAGCGTTGGCGCCTGGCCGACGGCGGCCGCCGCGCCTCCTCCCACGCCGGCCACCACCTCGCCGACCACGTTGCTCGGCGTCCTGCTGCCGCCCACCCGCATCCACCGCTCCAGCGACTCCATCAGCACACCGTCGTCAGCGACAGCGGCAGCGGCAGCGGCGGCGGCGACGGCGACGGCGACGACGACGGCAGCTGCAATATCATCCGAACGACACTCGTCCTACCGTGTTCCACCGTACAAAATCGATCGGCGCATATTATTTAAAACATGTACAACAATATACAATATTGTATTATTATGTATTTTAACGGAGTGTGTTCGTTGGTGTCCGTTTGTGTATTCGGTTTCGACGGAGGTCCTTCGTCCGCCCTTGACGTTACGACGATGCTTTGACTAGGGCGATCGTAATAATATATTATTATTAATTATAAATAGTCGTTCCGGCGCACTATACGACGATGAAGACGACGACACCTGCGAAGAAAATACAATGACGCACCAATTGTAGCTACAGTGAGGGAAAATAACGCATGTGTTCTTCGCGTGACGGCCACACGTGTTAACACCCACGCGACACCTGCATCTACGTGCACACTACTTGCGCGGCCGCGCACGCAATTAGATTTAAACCGAAATTGCTTTCTTCTCCGCCACTCTTCGCTCCCCCTCAACACTACCACCCGAACGGCCGACACGACGGCCGCGAAATGCCGAGGCGCCGCGAGAACCGATTTCTCGTCTCGTTCGATCTCGGCCGTCGTTATCGCAGCCGTGCGGCTGGTCCAGGTTGTGTAAGGTCGGGGTTGGGTTTCCCGTACTAAACAAACAGTCGCCCGCGTGTCCGATAATTATTACTACAGGCTTGGTGCGGTCTTTAAAACCGATATTATTATTTTTGAATCGTTTAAAAACACGGTAAACGAACAGATTGCTTATCACACAGTGCAACCGTTATAACTTGGGTACGCATCGGTATATAAAGAATTCAAAACAATTACAACGATGGAATGTCAATAAAAGAAATCCTAAACAAATCAGTATTTGGGGGATAGGTACACTCTGACGGAGAATTCGTAAAAAAGGTTGAAGTTCTACAAACATAATTGAAGTATGCATAAGTACTTGAAACTATATTACAATATAGCTATTTATTATAACTAGATATTTTCTGAAAAGTCTAATAATAAGAAAAAAACATATACAGCACACGAGTATAGACGTATAGTACACAAATACTTTGATAAAGCACCACATTTATACTATACAAGTAGGAGTAAGGTTGGCACTCCTGGAGGCAAATTTCCATTCCCATTCCTGTTTCAAAAAATTCTGAGAACTAGAATTCCCAGAAATACTAAAAACTGTCAAAAAATTACAATCGTATTCAGTACATAATTATATTTTGTTATTATAGACTATCCCGTGTCTTGATTTATGTATATTTTACTATAACTATAATATTATTTTATATATTTTAACGATTTCAAAATGTATTATAAAAACCAATTACTGTATTCATCAGTTAATATTTTTGGCATAAAAGAGAATACATTTTTTCAGAATAAATAACTGTATGGTTCTATAATATATTACACAACTATTGTATTAGCAGTTATAAAAGATTTTTTGCATTAAATTGTTATTTAGTAACTACAATATTAATTGTTTGTTTATTTAAATTTTGTATTTATATAATAACAATTAGGTAATTTTAAAGGGGCCCATACATTTAACCAACATAGCATCAATTTGGCCAGTACAAGTAGAATTACAATATTATACCTAATCCATGTCTCAAATAAAACTTAATTGTTTGTTTTTTAAATTTTCAAACTGTAAAAGTGCTTTTTTAAAAGGAAAATTAACAAAAACAACTTGAATATTTAAATTAAATACACCATTACTTAGCATTATCATGCGTAAACCATAATTATTAGTTCCATAAATGTCTGTATGATTCCAGTGAATTCGCATACGTTCCCGAAATATCCCGTCACGGAATTGCCTTTCCTAAGCTGAAGTCAATTTTTATTCTGGTAATTGTTTTATTATATAATATTATTATACCACTATATATATATATATATTAATATAATATTTTCTTATTTTGTGATAAATCAATATAAGAACATATTAAACATATATGATAGACACATATTATATACCTATACGAAACGACGTAAAAATAAAAATGTATACTTCAGTAATGTTTTCATTCAATAGTTCAATAGCTATTAATTATTATAGTACCAAGTTTTATGTATAACTTATTAGGTATTCGTATTCAGATTTAATTTGTAATTAATTATTATTATCTACAACGTATAAAAAAATGGGCATATTAACAGTCCCATTAATGTGAGTTCCAAACAATTAAATTTTATTTGAAACAATTTACCACACGTTCACGAATTGGAAGTAATTTTATCCATAATTTCGATTTCAGAAAGCTCATTGAAAGTTTGTGTACGGCTCATCAACTTTCAAAAAACTTTAGATCAACTACGCAAACCAATTACTTTGAACCCATGATAATATAACGGTATTAGTAATCACCGAATCAATATGTCTACTGCAGTTGTTCGGTCACATCCGAAACATTTTCCAAATACCAAATACAGGAATTCATTCAAAGAATTGTCATAAATACATATAAAGTGTGTGTATTTGTTATATATATAAATATTTATTTATTTATTTATTGAATTCCAACTTCCAACTATAACAATATTACATTACACAAAAATTTCTTACGACTAACCGAGTTGGTCACCTTAAATAGCCGGTGGCTGTGCGGAGATGAGAGTTCTAATTTCAATATATGTTTGGAAAATTGACTACATTCAGAGAGACTTTACATTATGAGCTATCATAACTTAGTATAGTAAAGAAAATTGGCAAGATTATACAGTAAAAATCTTAACAATGAGGTCAACTAAATATTATTCTATGTTATTATGCTCTATGTTTACAATTTATTAACAATGGTATCAGTAACAAGTCGCTTAAAACTGGTGTGACTTGGTATAAAAATCTTGAAGGTTAATTTTGTGTTTATTGCATACTTATAACTTTTATCTAAATTAAACGGATTCAAATAAATATATCGGGTTCATCACAAAGTTTTAACTTTTATAAATGTAATAAGTATCTTGATAATAACTAAATTTAATACCCTGTATGTAGGTATATAATATTTGTAATTAAATTCGAAATTTTGAAACGATTAAATTATATAATATTGAAAACCAAATTATAAATTATATCTAATGTGTGTAAAAAAATATTTATTGTATACATAGATATACTATTATTATTATTATAATGATAATATATATATATTTACATGATTTAATATATTTTTAATATCATGTATTCATGTGTAATCAAAATTGTATTAAGGTAAAACGAATATAGGTAAGTTCACAAAAAATTGAATATAAACACCTAATACCTAAATTTTAAAGTTTATAATAAGTAAATTTTTATTAAAGCCTGAGTAGTGATTTAATCATAAAAAAGGCAACATAACACCCAAAATTCACAATAATATATGTCACTGTTGTTTACAATTCAATGGCGTATAAAACGAATTACCTTCAACAAGTGTCTTTTCTTTTCATAAATCTAAGATACCTGCAATTTTAAAGTTTCAAATTAAAGGCGTATGTTTCTCTTTTTTGCATTATTTATAAAATAAAAACCCATATCCTCGTGTTATGCACACGACTTATTCTAATAGAACTTTTCGATCATGAATCCAAAAACGTTTATTTTTATAGGCCATGACCAGTATGGCAAAGTGAATTGGAAAACACTATGCGTACAGCTTTACTATAATGCAGTGCGAATAGAATGATAGAAGTTCAGAGTTGAAGGTGGAAAATCGCATTTGAAATATTATAACAATGGTTCGAAACGTGTCGAACGGATGTCTATGGCTTCTAATGGCAAAGGGGGTAGGATAAGATATTAAAATTTTACACAGCATGTTCCTTCTTCAATAGAAGAACTTTTTAGAAACTTTAATCTTTGTCACTTTTTTTGATAAGATGAGGTGAATAAATAAAAAAAAAACTTTTCATCGAAAAATATAGTCTCCGCCAAATAATAATAATTTTAAGAACATGGTTTTTTTCTATTCTGTATTTTAATTAGTTCACTAAACATGCCAGAAAGTAAATTTAAAAATGTTTAATTAGAAAACCCGGATACATTATTAAGTATAGTAAAAATACACCACAATAAGAAAAAATATTATGTTAACTAATAAGATAAAAATCATTGTCATTATTGTGAACACCTATATAAACGGCTAAACTTATTTTTTTATATACATATCAATAGTAGGCTCGAGTTTAATTATTAATTGATGCATGGAGTGTTGAAGTAAACGAAACAATATAGTTTAATTAATTTTTAAACATGGTACCTATCATATAAAATAAAAAGTAAAATGAAATATCTCTGACTACCTGTTCACATATCATGTTATTTACAAGTTTACAACTAACACTATTTGTACCACCAGAAACTAAAATAAAAAAATTATAAAAGAAAACTACCCAAATCAATAATAAAATTGAATTTCAGGTATGCTATAGAAATTAAAAACTATCAATAATGCCAAAATTAATTGATTAATTCCGTCAACTCTTCTATACTTTTTTATTACATGAGAAATTCCGAATATATAAAACCAACGGCATTTTCAAATAATGTCATTTGAGAGTTAAAGTATTAAGGATAAGCGGGAAAAAATTGAATTTGCTTGCTCATTATTTTCGAGGGAAATAAAATATAATTTACTGAAGGCAAAAGAGGTGGCGACTTTCTAAAGAATTCCTAACTCATGAAATATGAGTGGTGCAACCGTCAAGTTATTAAAACAAGTATAGTGTGAGGAATGAAGCTCATTAATCATTATTATAAAAGAGTCGAAAAACAAAAGCCAGTCAGAATAGCGTTTGTATAGGCAAAAAAAGAATTTACTATTAATTTTAATCACATTATATTGTTCTTGAAAGTACAGAATTTTGTAATGATTAAGTCATCTTGCTCTGACCAACTACCATTTGCCAACAACTATAAAATGTCTAATAGAATGTAATCTCAAACATCTGACGCACTATTAAAATTCAGGCATGCTGACAAAAAATTCTGATTTTATTAAAAAAAAAAAATTGCTGATAGTACCTATTATGAATGAATAATTATAGTTACAATTCTAAATTTAAATTATGAAAAAAATAAATAGGTAAATAAAAGTGGATAAAAAATTGTTTACGGTATCAAACGCCATAGAAAATATAATAATAAACAATAAATAAATTAAAACTATTATTATAGTTACCATAACTGCAATGTATATTTTTCACAGGATGATTTTGATTTATCATTTATAACTATATAATGTAGTCAAATTAAAAATATATTTAACTATTATATTAATTTATAGTACCATTAATACCTATTAATATAGAATGTGTAAAAAGATTTATATTTTGTCTAACACAATAATCCACCGGTACTGTAAATATTTAGGATACTTATCTTTTTTAAACAAACTATTCGGGTTTCATAAACCCTCTTTGTAATAAAATCGCATTACATAAACTTTTAAAATTCAAGGGACATAATAATAAGTATTATTTATAAAATATTTTAATTTAAAATATGTATATAAAAAATAACATTAACATGCACCCAATAATGCAACTAAATGTCACAAGTGATTTCTGTTTTTTTTATATGAGCATTTAAGTAATTTTTGTATACAAATATTCAAAACTATTTTGAACGTCTTATAAAAAAAACTAAGGTTACTTAGTAACTTCAAGATTTTCAATCAGTGACACATGATAATTTAAATTTTAAAACATTTGTTACCTACAATAAACATAATATACATTTTAGTTAAAAAAAAAACAAAGCGTACTAAAATAAATTGAGTGTAACAACTGTTCATAAATAAATGGAAAATTATGACAACGGTTGAGATTTATATTGCATTTATATTTATACTTTTAGAAACAAATACACTAAAAATAATATTTTGTATTCTCTACATTGTCCTCAAGATACTTTTGGTGCTCATCATATATTACATTGGAGTTAAACAAGTAATTTTAAGAAATATCTAATATTTTTTTATTAAAATACTCATGTACATTGCATGTACTTACTTCATCTGAGTGTTTATTCAGCTTATTGTTTAATGAAAGAATAGAGATAATACTATTTCTAAACTCTAGTCTAAAATATTAAAATCAAAATATCTCGGGATAAAATAACTAGTGTATAAAACAAAATATTCAATAAAAAAAATTGTAATAATACCTGTTAAAAAAAAATATTAGTAAAAATAACATTATTTTTTAATTAGATATATTTTTCATTTTTATATCACGTTTTTAGAACATTTAATTATATAATCATAAAACAATTCTGTAGGTAATAAATGTAGTACGTTAGTTTATTATTTTAACAATTTTTCTGTAACGTATTAACTTATCATACAACCATATTTTTTTTACATAATTAATTTGGGCTCTCTTATTATAATACCTACTACAATTGTATAGTAAAACACCGAAAACTAAAGATGAAATTATTTTTTTGTGTACTTTCTACGAAACGTATCATTTATTAAATAATTGCATTTTTTTTATGTTTTTTAAAAATGAGTAAAATACCCACCTAGTACAAAAATAATTAAATTTTTATTAATATTCTCTTTTCAAACAAGTTATTTTAAAAAAAATGTATATATTTGGATATTTTGTTCTATAGGTAGTACATTGGCAATTAAGATGATAAAAGAAAAAAAAAATGTTCATATTTTAAAAAACTAAATAATATTTTAGTGTTAAAGGTATTCTCTCAGTCGCATGAAGTTTAATAAATAAATAAAATAAAATAATATACAATTTTGAACATCAAATGGACATTCCGATGAACTAACAAAAGTCTCATGTGTATTTGTTACAAATTATATTTTATAAATAAGATGTTAGACGATTCGACATTTTGCATGAATTAATAACCTAATCAATTTTCAAAACATTGGTAAAGCATTATTTTTTTTTTTTTTTTTATAAATAAAATTAAATCAAACAACTAAAATCTCGATATTTCTGTTATATATTATATATATATAAATATATGATAAAAACATAGACATTAAGATTACAATGTAAAGTACATTATAGCTCAACTTATTTAACTGGTGAACAACCGAAGAGAACAAGAAAGTAGAATCAACCCAGTAAAACTCGTTTTTATGGTTATTATTTATTTTCAAAAAGTTTTATTACTATATTTTTTGTCAAAAAAAAATAATATAAAATTATTAAATCCTGTTCCAAAATAGTTATAGCAAATATTTCAAAATAAATTCAAAAAATTATTATCATCAATACTTTTAATTCTAGTTTATGTAGTTAGGATACAACTGTATTTTAATTAGACAATTTTCATCTTAAATAATATAAATACCAAAATACAAATATTTAAATTTTCCACTGTGAAAACTAAAGTAGAATTCTTATGTTTTAAAAAAAACTTGAAAAACTGCTTTAAAACTGCAAATTTTCAACCCCAAAAAAATAAATCAAAATTACGGAGTAAATAAAAATAAAAACCATATTAATAATAGTATAAGCATACAAAATATATATTTATACGGAGTATATTTATTAATATAACATAAACTTTAATATATAAACTAATATTCATAAATTAGATTAGTTTCCTCTTTTGAAGAAACTACGAAATTATTGGCTTTTGTGTTGGTTCATGAATACCAAATAGAAGACACAATGCATTGTTATTTCCCAGTGGACAGGACATTTTATTACTAAGTAAAATGAAACTGTTTGATCTATTAACATTTATGATATAACATACAAATTGCAACAGAATATATAATAAGATAATAATTTAAAAGATAATATGAAATCAAATCTTCGTTAATCCAGGAAAAATTCTAAAATATGATTCAAAATATTTGAAACTATAACTAACTCTTTCATACCAGGAGTTTAAAATAAAGCACTAAAATAAAACTAATATAATATATTAAAAAAATGAAAAATAAATATTTTAATCAAATGTTTAACTTTTTTTCCGTTTGAAAAAAATAACGTGGAACGTTTTCTTTAAAATTTTAAATATGTAAAAGGAAAAATTCTCGAGTTAATCTGAATTTCGTTCTAGATATTTTGTAATACTATAAAAAGATATTATTTTATATACGTTTGAGAGAAATAACAGTAATAAATCAATAAGTAATAGTTTAAATAGAAGTCACGATGATATTGGGGTTTTAGAAATAAATGTGTTTTTTCCTTATTTTAAGGCTGATGATAGTTTGTTCAGAAGGAAAAGGTGGTCGAGGGGTTAAGCACAATTTTATGGGCCCAATTCTTTTCACCGTAAAAGTAAGCTATGAAATAGGAATACACCAAACTGACATGGTTTTACAATAACTTTTTAAACAAATTTACCAACATTTTACTTGACTGTATTAAAAATCTGTGTCGTATAAATCTGTTTTACTTTTTCCAGTCGGATGTACACCTTAACCAATTTGCTCATAAACTTAGTACACTTAAACCAAAATACATCAAGCATCGTATTTTGTATTTATTAGTTTTTTTCCAGGAGAAGTTGGAAATACTTTGGTAATCATAAATATATTTTATATTATATTGAAATAAGTATTAATGGCTAACAGTATGTGTATTAATTTTAATTGAATACATATGGTATTAGTTTGAAAACGAAAATGTTTCACGTTGACGGGTATCATAAAATTACTAAAGAGAAAGACTATAAATTATATAATATATTCTGTTTTCCAAATCCTGAACAGTTTCCTATAAACCATTATAGCTGGGTCATTTTGAATACGCATCTACATATATATCCAGGGATTGTTTGTGGTACCTGAAATATCTGAATTTCGGTTACAGTAATAATTCTACGGATCCAACAGAATTGCTAGTACTTAAAGCGATTCCACATACTCAATACGATAATACAAGTATGTTGAAAGCGATCATAAATGGCAATCGGTTCGTAAATAAAATAAATATAGAACATTATAAAGGTCACTTTTTGGTGTCGTACGAAATAAAAAAAAGACGAAATAAATCGAGTTACAGGAAATCAGCAGCTATAGAGAAAAATATTTTCTTTAGCAGAAAACATTACAGATTGTTTCAAAAAAAAAAAAAATTCTCTTCACAAGAAATGTATTTTTAGTATAGGAAATTATTGTCGGCAACTTTTAGAAAGTTTGTCACAAAACTTTGTATTTCCTTCCTTAAAGATCCTTGCGTTTAAACTGATAAACCATACATGCCTTGTAACAAACTTTACAAGACCCCTCTCCAATTCAATCTATGTGTAAATTAACACAAGGTCTTTTAATTTACTAATAAAATTGTGTGTTTCATACGAATATATCGTGTATAAAAATAAAACCTAACCTACAGATTCAAGTAATTAGCATTTTGAACAATGTACAATGTACATAAAATACAATTCACATTATAATTTAATTTATATTAACGTATAGAACAGTAATGGTTTCAATTAGCAGCCCAAAAACGAAAGACCGACCAAAATATTCGATATATATGTAGATTAAAATCTTCTAAATCAAAATTGGGTGATGACAAAAAGAATAACTTGAAGAACGAAGAGTGATACGACGATAATTTGCAACACCTCACTTCAAACAATACCAACTAGTTTACTGTAAATACAGAAAACAACTAAAAATTTATATTTTGATAATCTGATTTTATAATTTATATAATAAAAGTAATTAATATTTGTGAAAAATTAATTTTACTAAAAATTAAAGAATTTGAAAATCATACAACAATAGTTTGTCACATAATGGTTAAAACAACCCCAAGGAAAATTCTAAAATGTTGCAAAATATATGAAACATTATATGGTGGATATTCCACATTAATCATTAACAGATAAAACAAATTTGTATTTTACAAGTCATTTATTTTCTTTTATCCTAAAAAAACTTTTCTTACAATCATTAGAAGCATTTCAATTACGTCCCTTTTACTAAATTTATCATTAAATTGATAATGTTATCTATAAATAATTTCAAAAAGTGAATAGAAAAAATCCATTAATATCAACCATTAATCTACAAAGTTTCAGAAATGCCAAACCATTCAAACATATTAACGTTTTCTGAAACTTTATTTTAACTATAGTTTATTTATTATTTAAACACAATACTTAGTCAATCGTGCAGTTTTTAAATCATATAGTGTGAGTAATCTAACAAAACAATATCTCATGCATTGGTATAATAGTGTAATACTAATATCAATTATTAATGAAAGTATGAAGCTTGAAATGTTTGATATGAAATTTACGTATGGTTATAGGTAGTGTATATTAAGTTTTCTTATATTTAGGTGTATCCGGACCAATAACAGGTTTTGTTTGACCACTTAAGAAAATGGTATGAGATATTCTAAATGTCAACCGCAATGACAGAGAAAAGTTCATTAAATAATTTTAGACAGCTTCGGCCCCGTGAACATAGAACAAATTAATCGCTTCAAAATAAAATAAAATTATACAAAAAATGTTAGTTTAAATACACTTAAGACAAAAAAAACACGTTTAAAATAATTTAGGCAAGTATAATTTTATTTCCTAAAATTTATTTGAGTATTATGTGAGTATATATAATATAAACTCAGTTTATTCGATAGTAGCTACTTAATAAATAAGACACTTAAAGTAAAGGCACATGAAAGAAAAATTTTCAATTTAACCATTACACAATTTAAAATTGAGAAGTACACGTAATAACTTTTGATAATGATTAAAATTATAATTTTTAGACGTGTTCAGTGGAAGCTAGAGAGAAGCTCACAATTATAATATTTGCCTCAACACAATTAAATACTTCACACTAAGCATTCATTACAACTATGAAGCAATAAGTCAAAAGAAAAAACAAATTATATAAACTATAAAAATTCGATTTGAGTACGGGTATTCTTATAAATAAACATGTAAAAATATATATTTATTAATTATCCATTATTCTGGAGAATCATCAAGTTTTTGAATAATTGTATTATAAAAGATGAGCTTCGACTGACGCCCTTATTTAAAGGCACATTTCATTTAATTAACCGTAATCCGTTGCGTTTTGCAGGCGACTTTTTCTTATAATATAAGACATTAAAACGACTGACACCAACAGTCTTTGATAATTAAAACATACTATAACCATTTAATTAATTTTATTTAGAAAACTGCTCTTTTTTAATTCTCTAGATAAAAAAAACTATTATTTATAAAAGAAATCTTTGTCTAAGTTTTTTGGCTATAACCCAAACAAAAAAAAACTTAAACTACATCAACCAACAGAAAACAGAAAAACAGTTTTAGTCACAAAAATATTTTTATTTTTTTTTTATTGAAACACATTTAGTCATGTCAAAATTTAAAGCATATAATTTAAGTAAAAATAAATTATTCCATTGTAATGATTTATTCAAACAATGTATTAAAAATACAACAGTAATTAATTAAAATTTAATTTAAATAATGTATTGTAAAATTAAGTAGGTAGGCTAAAAGCATCTTCAACATTTTTGGTCGAAATTATTATATTTAAAATTATAATTCTAAAACAAATAAACAAATATCATTCACTCAAATACGTAAAAATTATAGAGTATAGAATATTTTTAATTTTTACAAATTAACTCAGTATAAAAAAAATTTTCTCGTCAATGGGACAACGTAAATACTTAAATACTAAATAAAAGTTCATCAAAAATGGAAAATGATTTGTTTTAATAATCCAATGATGCATTAGAATGTATTTTGTAATACCTATAGCAATTGATTTCATGTAGAAAATAGTTTCTTAGTAAAAAAAAGTAAAACAACAATTTGAAAACAATATAGTTTGCATAATGGATACGATTGTCCTTAATTATGATACAAGAATAATTTAATTCTACAATTAAAATGTACAAATATTATTATAAAATGTACAATACGCATATTAAATCTGTAAACAAACTTATATAAAGAAATAATTTGAATACCACAAAACTACTATTATAGTAATATAAAAATTGTTTTATCCTTTAAATAAACATTAACTCACAGATAAATTCCATAGTACTTTTATATATAAGGTACTATATTATTATAAAAAGAATTATTGTTAAGATAAATGACATTAAATTTGCTGAAAAAGCAAAATAAAACAAAACGAAAAGACTAAAGAAACAAGAAACAATTTAGAAAATGGTACCTATCTAGAATTATTAAATATTACTTCTAGAATAGACCAACAGAGTTAAATAATAATAATCCCTGGATATATATACAATATTGTGCCAACCGTTGGCGCATAAAATACGAGGATTACAAATCAGCAAACAAAAAAGTTTACATGTTTAAACTACGATGGTAAAATAAGTTTTAGTGAATGAGATGAACACAAGTTTAAGAGAACTTACTACTAGCCAGTCTGCCGTAACATGCACACAATTATAACAATAACGATGAACAATTACATCGTCAATTACATTGAAAATAATTTACGTTTCATAATTCACCAAAACCGGGCAATAAAATATAGAAAAAAATTGTAATTAATTGCCTCGTAATTATATCAATTTGGTAACGAAGCTTACAAAAATAAATATGCCCAACTGAAAATCAAATAGATAGAATGGTACATAATAATGAATAATCAATATTGTACAAATATCAACATAGAATATAATTGATATATAACATAATATAATAACATATCATACATCAATACATTAACAATATATTTATGTAAATAATTATATCCGTATTTAAAATATAAAGCTGTACAACACACACACTGATTACATGTTGGGTAGCCTCACCGCATATCACGGTCTACACAGAAGCGGGTCTGTTTTAAATATATTATTATACACAATTTAAAAGCCATCACTACCATCATCTGAAAACGATTCCGGATAAGTAGTTAGCACTTTAAAAAACTTATAAGAAATGTTGCCAAGTTTGATTGATTTATTTTTAATTTTATTAAAGGTTATACGAATTACATAATTCCAAATACAAATATGATTTTTAGAATCATAGTAGGAATAATATGATTGAAAAAAACACTTAAATAATGAATTCATAATAATTTTGATTACTGTATTAAAAAAGTATATTCATCGAATTTGTTTGGTGTCTTTTCATTTTTAATTAAATAAATAATAAATGTAAATACAAATATGTATGGATATAGTGGCGTTATCGAGACTTTCAACAGTTTTGAAGTTTATAGCACAAAAAATGTATAAGATGAATGAGAATTTATTTAATTTTTTTTACGCCCTAGAGGGTACATAATATAGTATAATATATTAATATATTATTGTTTACACGATAAAAAAATAAGTAAAATTACAACAATTGATGAAAATTCCTTAAAATCAATCATAATTACCAAATATTTAAATACAGTTTTAGTTGGAAAAGAATTGTAAATGAAATCAACATTATTTACAGTGTTATAAGCCATTAACATACGATTGATCGAAGCTAGTAACTATAATTTTACGTAAGGAGAGATCATATAACAGGAGATTGGAATGCAAGCGAACGGACATGATTTTAAAAAGTATCTTAAGTATCTCTGTTAATTGCATTATTACCTAAGTAAAAGAGGTATTCAATAAACATGAATTACTGGACAGCGATGTGCAAGACTATCTATCACTTTTAAATTCATATGCGATTTAATTAAGATCAGTGTTAAGACAGAAGGATTTATATGCAAAGTAGCAAATGTAAAAAACGCCACGTACCAAAAAAGCTTCGTACAGAGACTATATAGTCAAATCATATTCTAATATAGACTGAATGAGGGTGTAATAGAAGACTTTAAGATACATTGGATTAGAAAATTCCCAAAAGTTTCTATTCACGAAGCCAAATATGTGTAAATTTGTATTATACATAACGCTGTAATGATTTCTTCAAATAATATTCTTGATGACAGAAAACTCTCTGATCTCTGATCTGAGGTACATTGATTAAACTGATCCCAGAAATATTATAAGAAAAATAATTATACAATTTACTACGATTATGATGTAAATTATTATAGGAATATTTTTCAAACGTATTTTTCGTACAAATGGAAAAAAACGGTAGTACCTTATATTAACGTACATATAAAAAATAGCAGGTACATAACCAGGAACAAAACAGATATTATTTCCAGGGATATTAAATAAATTAAGCATTCGAGAGTATAAAAAATCTACCATTTTAGAACAATTTAGAAGTAATTTCTGCAACAATTTTTTCAAGCTCCACTCGATTATTGAATGCGATAATCGCTTTCAAACGTACTATTATCGTTATCCTGTGCCAAGGTGATCAAAACAAGAAAAGTGGAAAATAATAGGTATCCATACTTATCCTGTTAGCTTTTTTAAGCAAAAAATATGTTAAATCAATAAATGTAACCATATTAAGTTGTAATTAAAATTATCATAATTTTAATTATTACATTAATAATGTTAACCTAACTTTGTTATGAAAATTAAGTTATAAATCAAGTGTAATAAATAATGTTTCTCAATTATTATAACGAATTAACTATAAAACAGTAAGTCCAATTAAAATTGAATGAGACGATTAATGTATTATTAATAGATTAATTATATTATTGTACCAGGTATCTATTGGTACAGTTATTTTATTTATTTACCAAATATTTTTACAATTTAACGAACTAAATACTCTACCTAAAATTTAAATACGTATTTTTAAAATAAATAGAAAAATACCAAATACGTAAAAAGCTGTTATAATATGTAGGATGTACTAATATTGTAATAAGGAAAAGCAGATATATGTCAAAATGTATTACTTCAATTCTATCAATACATAAACAAAATAATTAGCAATTTGTTGTACTAAAGATCCATATTTTTTTTTTCAGTCAACATTTAAACAAGTTAAATCATACTTCTGCATGTTTTCGTCTCTTTGGAAGAGACCCTAAAATAAATTAATATAACTTAACACAATTATTAATTTTTCTACACAATTCTTAACTCGAAGTGATTTAATTCCAAGCATGCCAATAGATATCCCACACAGACAACCAAAGATAAAAATAAATTTTATTCACTATTTAAGAACACAATTTATAATAATTCTTCTTCGTACCCCTAATCGTACATACTAGCCAACACACAAAATATAATTTCTGACATTGTTGATGCTTTAATACTACTCAATCAAATCATAATAGATATCACTATAGTACAATTGTTTGTTAAGAAAATAATCTTAAATTTGACTAATTTAGTCCATTACTTTAGCTCTAAATAGAAATTTAAAAAAGTTAAATCAAAAATTACTATATTTTCAACACAATCACTTGAATTGTACCTGAGTGAAATTATACCAGCTACGTTCAATGTTTCAAATATTAAATACAGGACATTTTACAAATTTACAATATACCAATAACATTATAGTTGCAAAATTAAATTGAACAAAAATAAAATTGTATTATATTTATGTTGAAATAGTTAGTTTAAAGAATAAGTGTTAGCGTAGACCATATCACAAATATAACATACAAAATGTCCAATCATGATTCATTTCTACAATTCAATTTTCAAGAACAAAAATTGACTTTCATTAAAAGTACAACTGTTCGAAAATGAGGACCATAATTTAGTGGGATTCTCACGTTTAACTTCCTTTAAGGAATTCTATGTAACTATACATTTGATGACATTCCACAGTTAAATATGAAACGAAAATGCCAGAAACAAGTCAACCATTTGCTATTCCGTACAAAGTATTCAAACTTACTCATGTACGTATGTAGCTACATTGCCTATACATAACGCCGTGTGATAATATTATCATGTCATTCACATTTAGATACTAGTAATACAATTTTTTTTTAACTATTCTAACTATGGTAAATTTGAGAACTTATAATTAATCTAAAATGGATGTGTCGGACGACTGTTTGTACCTAATTATCTCTTATCACTCTCAAAAATAATAAAAACTACGGCCCTTCATGTAAATAAAACGACAGAAAAAGCAATTTCGAAACATTCAAATAATAAAGTTAAAAAAGCACCTAAATAAACATCGTGTTGGACTTCATCGCACACTTAAATTCCGATACTCGAGTACACTGCTGATCACCGCGAAAAATCATAGTGTATACGACGATTCAGACGGAGAAAACCAAGTACTCGAGATATAAGTCAAGAAAGAGAAGAAAACACGACAGCAGTGACGGTGACAGCGGCAAGATGGAAATAATAAAAGTGAAAAAACACGGGCATATACATATTATATATGTGTCATGCGTGAGTAAACATATTTATATTGTACATGTTTACGGATAGTAATAGAAAAACACGTAGTTCTAAATATACATCGGTGTATATTAATAAATAGGAAAATAAACCGAAAAAGCAACGGTGGTTATAAATGTTGTACCGGTATATACACTCTGTAATCGACGCAACGGACGAAAAATCACCAAATATATCGAACAAATTACGACCACGACAAAACACGACCACGATTACGGCAATACGTGACTTTTACGACGGCGACGACGACGACCAATCCAGACCGATCTGGTAGCGTGTTTAAACGTCGACTGCCGACGGTTGTGAAAAATAGAGAAGCACGCTCCGGCGGCGGTAGCTGCGACCAGCCTCCCTGGCGGACAGAGGGTAAAATTATCCCCGGAATACCATTAACAGTGCTGCCATCTTTAAATGATAGCTGGTTCTTTTTCTCGTTCCACCGCCACCCCGGTGCGATCACCGCCATCCACAAGACCAGCGATCCGTATATCGGCACCATCGGTTTCCGCGTCCCTGTCGTTTACCCGAATATGTTAGTTTCCCCCACCGTCATCCCCCTCTCCTCCAAACTATACAACAAAACTACCTCCGCCGACTATTCATACTTTTCACGCCGATGTATTTTATACTTTCAAATATAACCTCCACCAACTCCACATGAGTAGGTAGGTCTTTTTTATTTTCCTGAAAGTGTTGTAATATCGATGCAACAAATAAATTGAAAACATTATAATAAAATATAAACAACTGTAAATGTGAACCTCACAACTAGCACAAATAAGTAGCGTGTCGACATTACGAAGACACATATATCAGCATAATTTTCAAATCTATGTACTACTTATAGACATGCCAGTAACACACTAGACAACTATCTCATGGACCTGAGTGACGAATAAAAACGCATTCCAGGAGAGGCCTGTCTTGTGTAAAGTGATGTTCCTGTTACGGCAGTATATACGAAAGCATTACATCTTTATTTATTTACTATCATTGACTACCTATTAAAATTGTAGGGACTAATTGTTATTTTAAATTATAGCAAAACTAAATAGTAAATACTCGCTAAAAATAAAGTGACTGATTTAAAAATGTTAGCTTATTACGCACTTACTATAATAATTTTGTTAAAGTGCTTCATATGTATCAACAACAATAGCATAAAAACATAATTAGTTTCATAAAATATATTTAAAAAATGCCCAGTTTTCTTCTTAACTTATTACAAATACATACAAACGACAAACTATTATCTCCTTTGTCATCTAAGACATAATATCTTCAGATATTTTAATATCTAAATGTCAATCGAATTCTACTCCCAGGACCCTTATGTTTTTTCTTTCTCGATTTCGTGTTTTTATTATTCAGTCTCTTAGAATATAAATACACTGTCGTCATTTAATGAAAAATGTGTCGGAAAATTGTTACAATACAATAGTCTAAGAAACGAATAACAATATGAGCTGCTCACGGAAAATACACGTGTATATAGGTAGTATGTACTTTTTTAAAAAACAATATAATAATATAATATTTAGAACATTTTTTCGGAGAAACGTATTTAAACTAGAAACAAGTTCACTATTAAATTATTCACTACTAACGGAAATTTAATGAAACTCTATAATGAAGAGATAAACATTTCAAACTAGTTAAAAAGTACCCCTAAATGCATATTCGGGATAAATACTTTATGACTGCATTTATGAGAATAGAGTGAAATATTAGTTAAGGGAATTATATATGTTACGGGCAATGTTTACATTACCCGGTCTATATATACTATGCCCGGTGTTTTTGGGAAATACATTAAAATGCTATTTTGACCATGCAAGGTTGTACTTTGACCGGTCCAAGTATACTTTGCATGTAGTAAATTGTACGTTGTAACTAAAGCTATTAGTTTATTATTTGAGTATTTTTTTTAAAAAAATGTATGAAACATTAAAAAAAAGTAGATATAGTGAAAAGGAAGGTAGGTACAATTGCACAATCAATAGTGTGAGAATATAGAACTAATAGTATAATATTATGAAACCATTGTCTGTTAGTACTTCAAATACTAGTATGAGCCACGAGGTACCAATATATAAAACTCTCAATATTATCTCGTCATTTATTGACGTTTCAAAATTATATTTTGATCTACGATACTATCTATTATTATACATTTTGAAAATTAGTTATTTTTCACATTGAAAATTTAAAACAAGGTTCCACGTAAAATAGATAAATAAACTACTTCATTTACAATAATAAAATCAAATATACTTAGTAATGTACTAATACATCATAGGCTGACAGACCGTTTTCTTTCAGAATCGTTTTTCGTATACAATGATATTATATCATTGAATTCAAATTTAACAACGTCCATTGCAGTGATCTACATCTGACCTACTGTACAGTAGAGTAACACCTACTAGCCCACATTTTTTATTTGCAGCTAGGTGGCGAAAACCAGAGCTATAGATGAATAATATTTCTAGAATTGAATTTAAACTTCAAAGGTACAGGAAATACTGCAGAATGTAAATTATAAATTTAAATAGATTAAACGGACATTTTTTAAAATTATAAGTATAAATATTTCATTGGGAGGGGCTTATAAAAAAATACGGCCTTGTGCGTATAGGGCTTTTTTTAGTTCCTTAAGATAGCACTAATTAGCTAGACTGCAGCTACGGATAAAGTCTAGGTACACCTATGACAACAATTAAATATATTATTATCAAAAACCACTTACCGACGTCTAGTTAAATAAAAAAAAAGCACGTAAACTGTACGTAAAGTTTTAAGTGTTCATGAGTATTATAGCTATTATACTAATAAATTACGTCAATGTAAGGAATAAACAACATAATAAATACAACAATGTTATAAATATTTAACAGATGGAAATAAATAATAATATAAAAATATACAGTTATTAAAAATTTTCTGTTAACGGGTAATGAATCTAAAACTTAAGTGATGACATGTTCACTAGTACGTTTTTTTGACGAAGTTCACGTAAGATAATATTATCACCTCATGGCCAAAACGATACCTATTAAGCCACGAACCCCAGTTGTAAGTTGTGGTGATAGCGATTTATTGTACCATTATGTTTTATTAATGTCACTCATCAGTTACAAATACATTTGGATTTAATAGGTGGTTAAGCTTATAATTTAAGGCGCAGATAATTTAAGCATTATTTTAAATTAACTAATTCTATCCCCAAAATGCATGTACAACGCCATTAAATATGACATATAAATTTCTTATTTTAGAATAATAAAATAAAACTTTCAAATATTATACATTTAAAATACATTTTAGCTTTAATTTATGTATAGGAGGAACATTCATTACTGATTCATGAATATCGATTAACACTAAATCAAATAAAAGTATAAATGTGAAATGAAAAATACAATGCATTTTCAATTTGATTCCTTAATATTACATTACGTCGAAAACTTTTCAGATGAAATAACAAAGCATACATCGTTCTAGAAAATGTAAAACAAATAACATTTGGAGCAATTAATTAGCTGCAAATTAAATATAGTTCCTCTTTTAAATGTTTCAACTATTCTATTATTTAAATTTAATTAAATAATTTAAATAAAAAATCTATATATAGGTATGTAAAACAAATTAAGTAATAGTAGGTAAATTAAGTTTAATTTGTATAAAAATGTGACGTCTAATTCAAATCATTATACAGTTCATATGATAAATTATCCATATAGCAGATTCAAACAATAATATAGTTACAGAGTGTAATGGAAGACCTAACAAAAGAAATAACTTTTGTTTTAATCAATATTTTTTTTATACCATTTACAGACGCTTACACTACAAGTATAATATTCAACATAATACTGAAAATAAAAATTTGAAATCTAGTTTAAATCATTATCATCAGCATTTATTATACCAACATCATGTTTTCATATAAATATCCTTATGTTATTATCATACTCCGAGTTTTATACCGTTAAATTTTCCCAGCACCAAAATGTAAATAAAGAAAAAATACCCTCCGTCTTCAATCAATGTTAACAATTATTTATTATTTTTCTTTTCTCTTTCCTCTATAAAACCTATCAATAATAAAACATTAAAATATGTAACACGATAGATCTAGCTCTACAAAGCTCGTGGTTGATGGGTCGATCGAAAAGTGCCCGGTCAACTACTATTGGGGGCTACACTATTTAGCGCCTCAAAATTTATACTTGTTAAATTCATATAAAATATATTCTTATTCATTAAAATGTAAAAACAATTATACCCAACAACCAAAAACAAAACAATAAACCAATATAAATTAAAATAAAATATAAATAAACCGATTACCTAATATGTAATTTTAAAGTCTTTACAGTTACAAAATGCTAAACAAATTTAATTCATGTTAACTGAATAATTTAAAATTAATTACTTCCTACACAAATTTAAATAACTTAACAATATTTATTTTGATATAAATGATGCGATTTACCTACTATTTATTTCACAACAATTTAAAACATAAATGATTTGAAAGTATTATAAAACAATTGATAATTTTAAGTTTTTAAAAAACATAGGTATGTAAAAATATTATAACCATAGAGTTTAAACCATTCTATTAATACAAAGAGGGGCAATCAAGAATCGTCTATTAATTGTATGTTAGACGCAAGGATTTTTTGCTTGGCCGCATGATATTGTGTTCTTCGAATCAATAGCAAGAACAAAAGGACAAAGGATATTAGTACCATAGGCTAGGCGGTAATAGCCAGACCGAGTTGAATATAGACAATATGAAAGGGAACATACAAAAGTGACCTAATTGTTTTTCTTCTTTTAAATAGGTTCACTATCACAAATTGAGAAACTTTGGTAATCCATTTTAGTTAAGAGTTCGAAATAATTTTTATAGTGGTTTTCACAGTCGAAATTTTACCTATTTTATTGATATTAAGTTTTATTAACATAAAAGTAAGTATATATATTAAAAAAATAAAATTTAAATAATAAAAAAGGAAATTATCCTATATATTATTCATAATGCAAGTTGTAATCATTATATTGTCAGGTTTTTTAATCTTTACAACAGCTTTAAAATTATTTATACTCTATAATTTATAATTTAAGTCGGAGAAATGTAATTCAGGTATATGTTTTGTTTAAACTAGGTAATTAAAAGAAAACTAAAGTATAATATCACAGATGCTTAAAAACATTAATAATGGGATAAATTATTTATTTGTCTTATTTTAAAATTAATAACGCAGTCTAAAAATATTATATGAAGATAATCTTTTATTGTTTGAATAAAATTAATTTAATTTAATTTAATTCAAGAATAACTTAATTCTCAAGAAAGACATCACACAATTTAGTTATGTTGATTCACTGTCATTTAATTCTCTGCTATCGCAGAGAATCCTGAATACAATATTGTAATGGTATTATATGTTGTATTATACATAAGGAGGACAATAAATAATTACCTAGTCCGAGTTAAAACTAGCGAGGAAGGAAGTCAACAGTATGTACGCAAGAGGGTTTTTAATAGGTAAAGGAGCGACTGTAAGTTTATGTGATAAAATACATCGTAAAACTTTGTCTTGTGTAAAACACTATCTACCACCATCCGATGGCTCATATTATCATTACCTACTGAGAGTCAACCGGAATTATAGAACATATACCTAATTAAATGAAAATATCGTGTACACAGAAATATAAATGTACCAATATAAATAAAACAGCTCATCGTTTATCTTATAGTTGCAACGCAACAGGATCCTGGATCATTACTGTGAAAATATACTGTCCACAATATTAAATATATTAATATAACCATAACAATATAAATTAGATTATATACCTATACCCGAGTATACCCAGGTAAGTTTAAGTAAAATTATCATATAATATTGATAGAAAAATTACTCCACCTTCTCCTTATAGTACAATTGTTTTAAGAATAAAAACTTACCAATAACATAACAATAAAAATTTGTAGTAATCCATCAAACATTTCTATAATTCATTTAAAAGCATAACTTATTCTAACAACAATAATTGTATAATTTATAATAATTTTCCACTTAATTATGTTTTTGTTATAACTTTGAAAATCCCACACATGCAACCCGTAATTGTATATTATTAAACGTTTTTTAATTGAGAAAAGATGTCACTTATACGATGATATTGACGATATTGTATTCTAAAAAACATTGATTATTTTAAAGTTTTATTATACCTAAGCAAAATGTAATGTCCGTCGTCAACATGATTAATCTGATACGTTTATTAGATACCTAGTAATTAATAATTATTTCAATAGTTTTCACATTTACATTTACAAGTATCTATAGCAAATATATAAGACAAACATTTCAGTAAAATTATCGCTAAAATTTCAACAATCCCCACATGATATGTACAATTTTACGATAGATTAATTAAGAAGAGTGTCAAAATAGAAGTAGGTACTAGTGGGTTTTCTTCTTATAGGTCATTATACAAGTTCATAAATCGTAAGTGTATAGTATAAAATATATACACTACAATTCAACATATAATTATAATATAAATTATTTTTAAATTTTGTTAATAGTAAAAATGATATAAACATACTTAACTACTAAGTTTTTAAACTCGTACAAGAATTTCAATGTATACATATGAATATAGAGTGATTATTTTATAACGAAACAGTGATCTCAGTAAATTGATGTTTTTAAAATATTTTTTTTTAGTATTATAATATTTTAAATGTCAGCATATAAATATGTAATAATATACCACATTTCATTAATACCCAGGATAGTTGAATGGCCCAGTGTCCTAAATTAAAATGTTAATAATGTATATTTAAAAATACCCATTCATAAATCGGAAGACAATCAACAACAAAAAACAACATTACGCAAAATATGTAAAAAAAAAATTTATATTTTCATACCCTAAACATAATAATATGTACATACATTTGTACTTACCATTCTTTGTTTATATATATTATTAAAAATTAATGTAAATTACAGTTCAATATGTTTCGTTGACAATGGTAGGCAGAAAGTTAAGGGATGAGCAAATAAATAATAATCCTAGATGCATGGAAACCACATAGGTACATGGTTTTGGGTGTATAACAATCAATACAATATGTCTCCATTGTGTGTACGCCAAATGACATTTAAATTTAAACGCGGTCCATCCAAAATCTAGTGCCAAAGTAGTGTCCAATATGCGACTTATTTATACAATTTACTTCAATTTTATTTAATAATATAAAACATACGCCAGGTTTTTATAGGTAACAGAAAAATAAATTCACTAACTTAAAAGTCTATAGTTAATAAATACATTAATACGTACGTATCATGCACTATCATAATATATAAAAATAAAATAAAATATTCTATACATTATATTTGTATATACTATATATGTTATAATAAGTAGTAAACTTACAGTTATTATTTAATTCATATAATACTTAAAAGCCCATTATAACGCGAGAGTAATAAAAGTGTAATAAATTACACAACTTATAAATCTGCGTAAAAATATCAAGCGATTATACAATGGCATTTAAAAGAATGAGTAAAATTAACTTTTAAGGGAAGAGACAATACATGGGCGTAATTTTAACTTTAACAATCAGGAGGGAGAATGTTACTTGGCTTGGGACCACTTCATTTTATGACGTCTATGCGTCAGTCCCTCTAAGTTCTGCTAGTCACCTTAATATTTGGCTGCTCCTTACAACTTAGTTAAATTAAAAGAATAACAGATCCGTTTAATAGAAATATTTTTGATTGACTAAAAATGGTAACCAAAGTAAGTTCCTACTATTAAACTATAGTTCAGTTATTTGAATCAACACAATTGCTTATAAAATAGATTATAACTAACTATTAATATTTTATTTTGCTTTTAGGACGATCTAGACAAAGATCAAATAACCCGTAAGTATTATTGATTTAAAAAAAAATATATATATTTATACTTAATAGGTACTAACATACCTAAAAAAAGTTGTATTGTACAGTTTAATAATGTAAATGTTTATATTTTAGTACTAAAACGAGCTTTCGATGCTTTCGCTCAAGACAAAGGGTACATTGAAGCCAACATGGTTGGTACAATTCTTCAAATGTTGGGTCACGACGTTTCCGAGGACCGTTTACAAGAAATTATTGCTGAGGTCGATGCGGATGGTAAATCATTTAACTATTATAATTATCTATATAATCATAAACTAATTAATAAGAGGTAAAATGCAAGTAACTTACACTAAAAGATAAATTGGGTTTTTATTACCTAAGATACGCCTGGTGATTTCTCATTTAGTTGATTTGGTAACTTAAAAACACTTACCTGTAAATAAAAAGAAACAAATGTTTAAATTAATTTTTCAAATACAAATAACTTGTTATTATTATTATTACAAAAATGTATAATATATACATTATATCTCGCCATATTTGGCTCCTTCAGTATCTTTTAATAAAGTAGAGTCGCATTTAATTTTTTTTTTTGTCTTCTTAAAACTTAACTCAAGTTATAATAACTTTTTTTATATAATTTTTATTAGGTTATTCAGCAATCTTACATAGTTAATACAATAGATCGAAGATATATAATAGCATTAATAAACATATAGACATGATAGACACTTTAGCGGTGAGATAATAACTTAAAATGTTATATACCTGGAACCAAATTTCCCAATCACAGAATAAAATAATTTTTCAAACACTTTTTTTAACATTTTTTCATGAATTATATAACAAGATGTACCTATGTGTGCAATGCATTAACTTACAGGTAGGCAGATCACTATTAAATGTCAATTTTTAGAATTGTATTTATATTATACGGTTGTGTACAATATACATTATATTTATCTACCTAATATGATTCACCAACATTTTTAGTTAAATTTTTACCACATAAAATATTTAGAATCTATTATTGTAGCAAACAAAACAATATTGGAACCTGAAGGTATGAAACTTAATCAGACACGAAAATATTGATAGACATATGAATTATTTTTGGCAATGTTTCAACAATATTTTTTTCTATACATTCCCTTGTCTGAATAAATATGTTGAGGAGTAAGGACTACAAATAACTACAAATTGAGCTATATTAAAATACGATAAACAAATTATAAATAGATTTAAATCAGAAAAAACATTATTATTATAATTGGTATAAAAAAGTTATACTGGTAATGATAAATAATATGGCATATCAATTATATTACTCATATTACTTCAAATGTTCAAATGCAATATATATGTATTATATTTACAATTAATATTTAAAAATACAATTGAATTATAAAGTAATTGCAAGTAACTACCATCAAATATTATACCTAATAGAAGGTAGCAACTATATAGCCCCCAGCTATCTTAATAAGACCGGATTCTCGCTTGTGTTGTCTCTTTATTATAAATGTACAACATACCAAATTAGCGTTCAGAAAATCTATTTTTTGCTGTTAGTTTTAATATTATCGTAAATTGACCAATTCTAAAATGTAAGGATAAAAATATTATTCATACCTTCCTAGCCAGTTTTTTTTATATTTTAATTTTATACCAAGTAAGGAAAATTTTTAAATTGTAATATTTTACACACTTATTCTCGGTTTAAAATTAAAATATTAAAAAAGCCTGGGGCCCTAGATAATATTCTAAACTTTAAATTTCATAATAGGTAAATTTAAGGTAATATTAAAAATAACAATGTAAAATAGATTTTTCTGAACGTAAGATGTTTCATGTTATGGCATATTATGACAAGACAACAGTGGTATCCACTTCGTATACATTCTGAAACATCTAAGTAAATCGAAATCGGAATGAATAGTTTCTCATTTATTGAACTTTATGTATTATGGATAATAATAGTTCTCAATAATGATTTTAGATATAATTTAAAATACTAAAATAAATGTCATATTTAGTCTAGTTTGTTATAAACGGACAATTTTTATAAGTTGTGACATTTTAATAAATTGCTATTAATTATTATAATTTTCAAAACATTATAGTCCCTATTTCCACTAAACCTGAACTATTGTCGAGGGATATTATCTTTAGTACTTACGGTTTAATAACAAAGCTACATCGTTCAAATTTTAATTTTGTGGGGGTGAGCTGACTGTGTATTTTCAACCAAATAATAGTATATAATTAGTTATTGCCCCGACCATTATAGTTTATTTAGTTTATATAAACACAAAATAAGTAATAAAAAGTTTATACTTCAAGCAGAACGTTATATTATTTTTAACTTGTTTGAAAAATCAACTTTTTTACAATTGTTATTAAATGTAAAAATACATTTGTTATCTATTCGTTAAAAATATTTTATACGTCATGCATTAATCTCCATCGATATTGTAAAAAAAACTGTGTAGGTAGGAAATTAATTTTATATGAAGTAAATACGCATACTCAAATTATTACAAAATATATTATACTAAAGTTAGAATCGAATAGCTACAGGTTTTAAACGCCAATAACATTTTGTATTGTTATTTAGGATCGGGACAGTTAGAGTTCGAAGAATTTGTTACACTAGCAGCTGGATTCCTAACTGAAGATGAACCAGAAGACGTAGAGGCTATGCAAGCTGAACTAAAAGAAGCGTTTAGATTATATGATAAAGAAGGTTTAATTAATATAATAGTATTTTATTATTTTAAGTTAAATTAAAAGTCATATCTTACATTATAGGAAATGGATACATAACCACGGATGTTTTAAGAGAAATACTCAAAGAATTAGACGACAAAATAACAAATGAAGATCTAGATATGATGATAGAAGAAATTGATTCTGATGGTTCCGGAACTGTCGATTTTGACGGTTTGTAAAAAATAATCTATTTATTTTCTACCTAGACTAAATTAAGTTAACTTTTCTGAATATGTATTTATAAGATTAAAAACTGGGGAAGTCGTAACGCTTTAAATTAGGTTTCGAGTGTCCATCGTAATTGAGGTCACTATAATGGATACAATTTTGAGTTCGAATTTAATGATAAACCGTTGAAAACGAAAAACGATTCTGAGCGGTGGTGGTGTGTAGTGTGTACCAATATTATTTCGAGGACAACTTATATTTTATTTATATGACCATTAATAGTATAGTTGTCTATTATTAATAAAGTAAGTTTAACTAATTTTTGCCAAAAATACACTATAATTGTTATTTTTCGTATAAATATCCAATTACATTAAAATTTGATTTTCTAACGCTTGTGAACATTTAATGTGGCATTACGCTAACTTTTTTTTTATTGCAATAAAAATAAATTATAAGTTATCTTGTATAAAAATTGTAATATAATATTATATAATATATTTTAGACCTTTTAAGCATTTAATGCATTTTTAAATACAAGATAATTTGCATATTTTAGTGATTTTGAATTGTTGCTATCTATTTTCGATACTTTTTATTGCTGTAAGTACAACTTATAGGGAACTTTGTGTTCGATTTTTAAGCTTCTTTTACTAAAAAAAATTAATATGTCTGTAAATATATTCAAAAGAGCCAAAATACTTTTAAAACGATATCGTGTCTATGAAATCTAATATAAATATTTTGTAGTAATTTCAAATGTCTACAGTTATTCATTTTTAATTAAAACCAAAAAAAACAAAATCAATATAGTCAAAAACTGGTTGAGCGTATATTTTTTTTCGTAATTGTATTTTTATTTCCTTGATTATTTAGAAAAGGGCAAGGAAATTTATCAACCCCCCAACAAAACTAGATCAAATTTGTTATCAAATACCATCCTTAAAATTAAAATAGGTATTTATGTAAGTATTCTCTATACTCCAAATCATGATGACAGATACACAAAAAAATTAGTGAATATAAAAAACACATTATTGTAAAACCAATACATTCGTAGCTCCGCTCAGAATCTAAAAATAAATATATAACCTAAATAAATAATTATTTATAAAAAACTTGGCGTAAAAAATATACAGTATTGTGCACGTAAAAAAACGTAACGTAGGTAGGTAACCTACCTAACATAATATAGTGATAAATGCAGTGCAATTTTAAAAAATAAATGTATTAAACAAATCGCTTTACACACTGTATGTTAATTTAATTAGGTAATCAATAACAAAACTCAAAATAAGGGAAAATATATTTATTCTATTATAGATTTTACTGTTTCTGTAGTCTACACAAATATCCACACAAATATTTGACACGTACTGAGCTATTTAAATAACCAAAAGAAAATCTGATTAACTGATAATTTTTTACGTGACTTGAAAATACAAGTGCGGCAATCTTGTACCTACTAGAAAACTTTTAATACTCAAGGTAGAAAACCCAGAAATTCAAAAATACTCCTTAAAAAAATAATATATCCAAATCCAAATATAATTCCCAATATCCAATATAATAATATATATTTTCAATATTCTATTACTTATTATTAAAATACGTTTTGGTAAAATTAGATTATACAAATTAAAACCTTAACCATATTGTATAAAGTAAGTATGTAATAGTTAACAAATTAGAAAAAACTTGTAATATAGCATAATGTCACGAGTAAAGTTAAGAAATTAAAGTATTTTTAAAAGCGTATTATAACTATTCGTTTTTCAAATATAAAATAATGGAAAAATAACAATATAATATCATATTATATTATTATATTATATTATATTATAAAGAACAGAATCAAGTTATATGGATAATAATACCCTCCTGATATTTTTCATTATTCTATAACTGTTGTCCTATACACTGTGATATACACTATGTAACAAATGTATAAAGTATACAACGACAAAACTCTCGAATAACTTTATGAAAATCGCAAAAGAAAGTAATAAATCTATCGAACAAATTCAAAAATATTCTAGCCTTTTTAATACGAATTCGTATTTTTTACTCAAGATAAGAGAAGCATTAAAAATATATTGAGTGAAACAACGATATGTTTAACTGGAAAAATGCCAACAATATTTTCTTGGCATTTAGGTCCACCTCGTCAATAATGTCTTAAATAATTGTGTGTTAAAATACTTCAAATATAAATACAACACAGGTAAAAAAAAATATATGAAATACATTAAGTAGGTAGTAGTGATTAGTTATAATATTTGTAGCACAATAAAATATGTAAATATTTTTAATTAAAATGTAAATATAATTTATAAAATATTTTATTCATCTTCTATTAAAATAAATCATAATATAAGTATTCTTTTACAATATTGGTTACCTACCTACAAATTCAACTTAATAAAATTTTAATTTAGAGTAGTTATAAAAACGTTTATTATTTATAGTTTAAGTACATAGATTAATTATATAATATGATGTAAGTATAATCAATAACCTCGAAAAAATAAAATTGTTTTTATTGCTATCTTTCATCGAGTTCATTCTATAATATTATATATATTACAAAAACCTCATCAACAATGTGGTATTAAACAAAATATAAGTTTTAGTTTATTTAATTAACGATATTCCTTAAAATTTCACTAATTTATTTTTATAAAAAAAACGGTAATTATCATTTTATATTCTGTCTTATCGCCGCATTACTAAGTATCCATAAATGTCATCAACCTAAGCTCACCTTATCTACAACCGAAATAAGATGATTAAAACATTTTTATTTTTACCAAAAACTATAGTATAGTATAGTAGTATATTATACTGCTTATAATATATATTATTATAGCTTCCTAATAGTTAATCACTATGTTGGCTAAAACATCTAAAACTATTTGGCTACGTACAAGATTCTGGCAAACACAAGATACGTTTACTAATTACTGTAGGTATGGAATTTTCAAGACGGACAATAGTATAATACAAGCATTATTTTAAATTTTAAAATAGAAACTGAAAAAACAGTGTCTAGAGTCTAGACATAATATCAATTCTTATATTTTCCTCCATTTATTTATAAGTATTTAGTCTTGAGCCAATACTTTTAAAATCAACTTCAAAATTAAAAAATATCCTTATACATTGATCAACATGTACATCTCATTAAATTTGATAACAACTATAATTCATTACAATCTTAATCTAATTTTAGATCTAAGCTGTTACTTATTTTTTAATATCAAACAAAGTAAACAAATTTACAAAATCTCTAAACCAATTTATTTTATAAATAATTATATATAGGTAGGCAGTATATAAATATTATAAAAATTAATTAATTATTTTTAAATTATGCAATCATATTTTACATGATACAAAAGTAAACAAGTGAACAATAATAAATGTATTTTATTTTATTTATTTATAGAATTCATGGAAGTCATGACTGGCGGCGATGATTGATCAAAGTGCATTATTTATTTTATTTTCAGTTTTATAAATGATTATTCAAAGCTCAGTTTTGTTTTACAACCTATATAATTTATTTAAATTAAAATGTAAAAACCGACAGGCATTATTACTTACTTATTTACCTATATAAATATATACAGTTGATGTTTAACTTATTATTATTTACCTACTTATGATTATTTTTAAAGTATAATTTCTTGCTGATTCATTTCATAATAACTAATAACCAATAAGAAACTAGTAAATATAAATATGTTCGTTAAGTTTATTTATTTTTTTAATGTTTAAAAATAAGTAAGGCGATACCAAACGATTTCGATATAATTAATATATCTATTATGCATTATTAAAACCTAAAATATTCTCTATATAACAGTTTTTGGTGCATGGACGGATGGTTATTCAGACAAAATTTCTAACATATCTAAATTTAAAAATATCGAATATACAGTCAAATGTTTGATGATTGAAGTTCAAATTTCAAAACTTTGTTGTAATTCGAAACATATATATATTTAAGATAATTTTTATTTGGGCTATCGCTATCTAGTCAGTGTGTTGCGTTAAACAATAACCTGGGCCGGTCAATTATAAAAATATATAAATTATAGATATATATTTAGGGGCTCTACATTTAAATTATAAACTTTTCGCATTATGGTGAATAGGCTGGCAGATTGTAGTCTATTATTTTACTTTCGTAATCAGAACAATTTTATAAAATATTAATATGATACCTTATATCATGATATCTTATTCTATGGTTATATATTTTGCAGTTATCAACTATGTGCGTTGGCAATGGAAAAATATTGCTATTATTAGCTCTTGACATCTGTTTATTGTTATTGTATTTGTATATTTGTATTATAATAGTTATGAGTTTATGACCCACCAGCCAACACTCAATAGCCAATAATCTGGTGATACTCAAAAGACCAAATGATCTATTTCTTTTTTTCTTTTGATATCCCAAAAGCGCAAAACTGATTTTAGCTTTTGTACGTTGTACCTTAGTAGAGGGAAATATAATAATCATTGCACTATGAAGCTTCAGTTTAAAATTTGACGCTCATCAATTTGGTTCTCAAATATAGTGTTCCTACCTATATTTCTGATGCAAAAACAACAGTGAGCGAGTTTAGTTGAAATTTAGTTTAGTTTAATAAGTATTTCGTTGGATTGGATTTTTTACCATCTACTGACATTTCTATTGATCCTAACAACGAAAAAATATTATTTTCTGATAATATTTTAGTTCAATTTATTAAAAATGACAGCAGATGATATCCACCATTCATCTAGTCCGAGTCGCCCTCAAACAAGCCAAGGGTTACCATGGTCCAGTTACTTAACTAAACTTTAATTACCAATTTTCCAATTCACGCCAATTTGTTTTTATTTACGACTTATATATATTGAATAGCAAGTGCTTGAAGAACACCAAGCATAAATTTACTTATAATAATAGTTAAAACTACTCCATCAAAATGACAAAAAACGATTAATTTATTTTAAATTTGTAGTACCTATTCATTTATTGGTATGAAGATATAATTTAGTTGAAGGAACGAGTATTCATTTCGACTGAAGGTGTAATAAAGATGATTGAGTGAAAAGACCACTCCTCCACCACCATTTATCAATAAATATTCAAATATACCTAACTTTTCTTTTGTCGGAAATTAGTGTGCAATTAGCTTCAATTTAAGAGCGCTAACTCGGAATTGGGTCATTATGACAAGATTTTTGCATGGCCATTTTGTCAGAATTAGCCAGTAGCCCTTAACAGTAAAATTTCAAATATTTCTTTTGCAAAAAATAGAGTAAAATTTATTATAGAATTGTTCAACCAAAGTACCAAACTTATATTATCTAGAATTTAAATTAAATAATATTTAGAATATTTTGGTAAAATGACATACTACGGTACTACTTTTGTTTAAATATAGAGAATATATATTTTATAAAACATATTTTTGTCGTAATGGAGTAAATATGTCATGAAGTCACAGACAATATCCTATAGGCTATATTGCTATTTCAACAATTTTAATTGATAATATAGATTAAAATTATTGAGAATAAAAATGTTGATGTGAACCTAGTTTTAACTTAAATATTTTATTACAACTAATATTTTTGAATATTCTGTTGATACCTAAATGGATTTACTATTTATATAAGTATTTAAGATTTTTGTATTGTAGACAAACAACTTATATACTAATATTGAACTTCCGTCATCTGTCAGAAAATTATAATTTTTTATAAAGGCGTATTTACGGACGTGGGGGCAGGGGTACTCCCCCCCCTCCCAGAGCACAAAAAAAACCAGATACATATTCCTGCAGCATAGTTTTAAGTAACTAGTAGTTTTAAAAAATTACAATTTATAGAAATGTTATTCTGATAACAGTTTCCAAGTTACGACTTAATATAATTGCGATAAAGGTAATGGGTATTAGGTACCCGTAATCTTTGAAGTATAAACTTTATTGCACAGAAAAACTGATTATTGATGGATAAGGTGTATAGCAATTCGCAATAGTTGTGTAGCCGTATACGGATAAGTATAATAACATATAAATTAGTAGCTTTTATCTTTTATAAGATATTAGTATATTACACATTTTCTATTAGTCTCATTTTGCCTTCAACATCTTTACGAGTAACGAGTGAACCAGTGAACAAGAGTTTATTATATTTTTGTGAATATTAAGTAAACACAATAAATTGCTTTCATTATGTCTCGGCAAACTTCGTATACCTAGCCAATTTTTAAAAAATACAATGATACAAACGATCAAATTCACCAAATCTAGATAAATATCAAACGTATCTAACTGTAAAAAACTCTGACAATACCGAAATAGAAAATTAATATATTTTTAACAATTTCGATATTTGACTTTATTTTAACAGATGAAAGAGATAAAAGAAGTTCTTAAAACAATTTGGAAGCCCGAACCTACTTTCAAATTCCCAAATACTGTGATATTTAGTGGTAAAGATAAACGATCCAAACATTTAAAATTTCAATACAGATGGTTGCATACATTTCCGTGGTTATCGTATTCCACAAAATTAAATGGTGCATTTCGTACGTTTTGTGTAACGTTTGCTAAATCAGGAGCTGACATAAATTCTCAAACACTTTGAGTTAGAAAACCTTGTTAGAAAACCTTTTAAAAATTGTAAACATGCAATGGAAACGGTTAAAAATCATGTGACACTTCAGTATTACAAACAATCCGTCTTTGATGCAGATCATTTCATAGATATTAAAAAAAAGGTACATTTATTTATTTAAAATCAATTAGACACTGCTCGGGCACGACAAATTTTTGAAAATAGAAAATAAATTTCACCTGATATTGAAACAATTATTTTATGAGGTCAAAAAAATATACCGCTACGAGGTCATCGCGATTTCGGAAAATTAACCGTTGATAATACTGATGTTAACGATGGAAATATTCGTAATTTATGTATAAACTGTGAACCCCCCCCCCCCCACCCAGAAAAATTGAAAATACACCACTGGTTATAACTAAATTTATATCTAAATAAAAAAAAAATACGAGTAAAGGTAACTAACTAACCAAGTAGGTACCTACCTAATCCACTTCAATTGCATTTATATTATATAACTTCTTAGAACATAATCTAAAAAAAGGGCGGGTAAGTGTATGTCGCTCTGCTGTACAGTAGGTTACAAGTGAGTCACTGTAATGGATTGTGTTAGATTTTTAATCCAATGATATAATATCATTGAATAAGAAAAACGATTCTGAGCGAAGACGGTCAGTCAGTCTATAATATCTTACTAAGTCTAAATGTATTTGATGATATTATTGTGAATAAAGTAATTAATTTTAGTATTATAGGCATTAGTATTTACTATAGTTGGTTAAATTCATTTTTCTCAAAAAAATTATATTTTAAAATGCCATTGCGTGTATATAAAATATAACAATATATTCTAAAAGTTTCATATACCAACAAATAATATTTTTAAATTATATCAAAATAACTAAAATCATTATTCTTGGTTTAAATATGAAATTTTGTCTAAATTTGAAATTAAAATGTCTGTAAAAAATAAATGTGTTGATATATTTTTTAGATTTTTTGGTTACAGTATGATTTATTTATGAGAATTTTTGTTTTAAATTTTCAACACTTAGTTATAAAACTGAACATTTTATAATTTTTTAATTACAATGATTTATAATTTTCGAGATTTTGACAAATTTTGTCAAAATTCGAACTTTAAATGCTTATAAAAAAAAATCGTGCCTATGTATTTTTAAAATTTTTCAACTGATGTTGTAACAATATATAAGAAAGCTTGTATTAAATTTTCAGACTTTTTGGCCCACCAAATAAAATTTTATTGACAATTATAAAAAAAAAAACTAAAAAAATTGAAAACTAAAAATGTCTGTAAACAGCTCAAAACAAATCAAAATATTTTCAAAATTGAATGGTGTATAGAAAATGAGAATATAAACATTTAGTGAAATTTTCATGCATCTACAATTATTCGTTTTTGAATTACAACCAAATAAGAAAAACGCTACATGAGAAATCGAGTGAATATCCTATGTTGTAAAATTATGAACTTAAAATGCTCATAAAAATTTATTAGGACTTGCTTTTAAACTTTTTTTTATTGATAAAAGTAGAAAAACTTATGAAATCTTGTGTTAAAATTTAAAACCTTAGATTTAAAAAAAAAATTTTTATGAATTTTAACTCTAAATAATTTTCAAATTTTCGTCATTTTTACGTATTTTGTCAAAATTTCAACTTTGAATGCTTAGAAAAAAAAATTGTGACTACAGATTTTTAATATTTTTCATGTGCCTTTGAAACAATATATTAGGAGCATTCTATTAAATTTTCAAGAATTTTTAACGAATAAATAAAATGTTATTGATTTTTAAAAAAAAAAAAACCAAAAAGATTGGAAATTTAAAATGTCTGTAAACAGCTCAAAATAAGTCAAAATATTTTGAAAACGGTATGGTATATAGAAACTGCTTATATAAACATTCAGTAAAAATTTCATGTATTTACCGTCATTTTTTTTAGACTTACACCAAAAACCAAAATCGATTTTATCGAAAATCAATGTTGCGTAAAAATTCCCGTTTTTTCCTTAATTTTCCATTTGTTTTTCACGGTACTTTTGAAAACTACTGGAAAATGTTTACTTTTGACCCCCCAAAGTACCAACTAGATTCACTTTCCTATCAGAAAAGGTACTATTGAAGAAAATCTAAGCACTTTTACTGTCCCAAAACGTGATGACAGACACAAAAAAAAAAAAATAAAAAAAAAACACACATCATTGTAAAACCAATACATTCATCGCTCCGCTCAGAATCTAAAAATTAGAGTTTGGTTTAAAGCTCGAGTATACACCTCCAGGCTAAAATATTACAGGGTATTTGGCAAATTATTATATGATATGGGTAATTATTATTACCCATATCATAGGTAGATAACATATTTTATTTTGATTATTATGATTATGATTATTATTATTATTATTATTACAACAGATAATATTTAACAGTTTAATATTACGTTTAATATTCGAACAACTTAACGCCATCTATCGAACAAATTAGGTACATAAATAAAACTAAATTATACTAAAACAATATATTATTATAATATAACTACAATACTACATGTTCAATATAAAAGTATATCATAACAACAATAAATTAAATAAGTTACAAATATGTTATAGTCAAATGTAAATTAGAGAAAATAATTACTTTTGGATTATTTGTTGACTGTGTTTAATGCAGCCTCAATAATTATGAACTACCTACTTATTTTACATACTCACAAGATTTAAAATATTTTAAAACTTTACTGGTACGTAAAATAAAAAACATTTAAACAGGTACTATGTATTTAAACACAACTAAACTATAAAAGTACTTAGGTAAGTAACTGATGGCTGATAATAACTCTACAAAAATAAGAATTTGTTTTACCATTAAATACCATTATTCAATAGTTTCCTTAAGAGAGTAATTACAAATTAAGAAATACCTATAAGTAAATAGTTAAATTTGTAACACAATATTCAAAATGTCAAAGTGGTGACTTCTTTTTTAAATTGGGCTATTGAGCCATGGATAACATATTTCCTTAATACAAAAAAAATACAAAAATACTATAATTTAACGTTTTACTTGCCAAATTATAAGGACTAAGACATTATACCAATCGTTAAAGATGTCTAAATGCATACAATTTAGGTTATACTATTACAGATGACAGAAACAAATCATGTTTACGATAAAATTGGTTGGAAAATAAAGATGATGAACTCTTAATAATTGTATATTTGTTTTGGTATCATTATTCTTTCATTTAACCAAGTCTAACAAAGCCTGATCAAGTTAAACAAAGTAATCTTGACATTGACAGATTAATGTAAATCATGTAAATTGTTTTGATAATTTATTTTTCAGTTGTTTTTTGTAAAAGATCTTATTATATATTTTTTTTTTGGTTTGTACCGACCTAAATTAATAATAAAAAATGTTTTTCAAAAAACTAAAGTAAATTTATATTAATACCTACCTAACTAATGATTTAGGTATTACACTTAAATAGACATTTATACCTTACTATAAATCAAAACAAAACCATGATATAATTTCATAATATATTAGTAAAATATCATAATTTTTACCAAATAAATTAAAATATAAATTGTACACCCAAACCTATGTATGATTGAGATTTACCGAACGAACAAAAATAGAGATATCAATTAAAAATTACATCTTTGTTATATTTAACAGCATAATAAAAAATCTAAAATATTGAAAATAGATTTAAACTTTACATAATACATAATACAATATGATAATAAAATAATTACTTTATGTGATTGAACTATTACAAAATTAATGTAATAGGAAGAAAATATTTATGGACCTACACAAACTCTGTTATTTAATATAATTTTACTGAATTCTAGGAATCATTGTCATCACTCATCACCAATCATTTGGTGGAAAAATTAAAATTCATCATAATAATATTTTATAGCTACAATCAATCCATCAATCAATGATGAGCTTATATAAAACCTTCTTTAATAGTCAAATAAATGAATTATTAAGAGTTAGGAGTGAGAAAAAAATCCATAAAAGTGTATAAAACAATATATGTTTATTGAAATAAATAAAGACAAAACAAGACAAATAATTATCATTAGTAGGTACCATAAAACAATAGAAGACTAATTGGCTTACCAGGTGAAGTACGGTGTTCACCACCTCCTTGTTAGTGACCTGGCCCACCTCGACGAGCCCGATAAGCACACCGAACTTCAAATTATCAGTGCCAGCCATGGTCACAACTTGATCAGGTCTCTTGATGTCGCCAAATGCGGTCGGATCTATCGGATCCTCCATCGGTAAAGCAGTTTGTGTGCCTGGTATACACCGACAGTCTTCCTACCACATCTACAACGGACACTACGCACTAATACGATCGGAGATAATTAATTTCCCGACTCCCGTCCGTAAATTCACATAATAATAACTTAATTCAAAACGATTTCCTCAATTCATCGGTGTTAAAAATTGTAATGTTGAACATTAAAAAAAATGTATAATATACCTGATATATCAATTGAATAATGTTTACACCGAAGATAAGTATATTGACAAGTCGGCAGTCGATTGGGCAGCAAATGCTTGTGATAACATCGAAATTACTTGATAACAAATCAACAGTGTTGCCAGGTTGCCCAACCAGTATAGAATTTTATTTTTCATTTACAATTAAAATATTATATGACAAAAATGAATGGTAAATGGTTAGGTACGTGTGTTACGCGAAGTATCAGGAATTGAGTCTTCAAAACTTGAGATCTTTTTTTTCACAAGACTAAAAGGGCCGTTCCTAAAATATCCGGCTAAGGGCCCGTATTACGATTATAGTTTAAACCTCAGTTACGCTTAATCCACTGATTTTATCGGCCAAATTTCATGGTTTAACCTTAGTTTAACTATTGTAATACGGGAATTCTATAGGTAACACAAAATAAATTCCTGCCGGTTAGCGTTTTCACTTATCAGGCACTTCCCGGACATTATAAAAACGGTCCTTAATATTACAAAATAATACAAAAATTATTATAAATACCTAGAATCTAAATCTACACTCTTCAGTAGTACCTAATCTAGCGAAATAAACATTTAAGTTACCTACTTTTAATGTCTAAATTAATATTACACTGATTTTGTAAAAAAAAATAGTATAAATAAATTACATAAAAATGTAGTGTTAATAATGTATACACGGTGTTTCATCGGGCATGCTCAACCCGTTTTCCCTTTATTAAAACGAATTTATTCAAATTTTGATTCTCAAAATACACCAATAATACCAACAAAACAGTATTTGAAAAATAAGTACTTACATTTTAGATTCTGAGCGGAGAATTTGTTTTACAATGATGTAGGTTTTTTTAATTTTTTAATCTTTTATGTCTGTGTACACGATAAGTAGTCGAAATAATGCTTTGATTTTACACTTCAACATCTTGATCGATGGGAAAGTGAATCTAGTTGGTGCATTAGAAAAGTCAAAATTTAAAAACATAATAGATTTTTGACAAAATCGATTTTGGTTTTTGGTGTAACTGTAAAACAAATAACCGTAGATACATGAAATTTTGACTGAATGTTTAAAAAAGCATTTTCTATACACGATAAAATTTTCAAAATATTTTGAATTGTTTTGAACTGTTTATGTACATATTCTTCCAATGTTTTTAGGTTTTTTTTCTATAAATGTCAGTAAAATTTTATTCGTTGAGTAAAAAGCTCGAAAATGTAATATAAAGCTCCTAATACATTGTAACAATAATAGTTGTAAACTATCAAAAATTCATTGAACCAATATTTTTAATAGCCATTTAAAATTTGAATTTTGACAAAATATGTAAAAATCAAGAAAACGTACAAATTATTTTGTGTTAGAGATTCATAAAAGTTTTTCTTTTTAAATCTAAGATTTTAAAATGTAATACAAGATTCCTCATAAATTTGTCTACCTATATCAAAAAAAAATGACTACAGGAAAGTCAAATTAAATTTTTATAAGCGTTTGAAGTTCATATTTGTAGAACATTGATTATTCACTAAATATCTCATGTAGCGATTTACTTATTTTATTGTAACTCAAAAACGAATAACTACAAATACATGACAATTTTAATTTAGTTTATACTCTCACTTCCTATACACTATAAAATATGAAAACATTTTGACTCGTTTCGAGTTGTTTAAGTACGATTTCAAATTTCAATTTTTTTTTCTATAAAAAATTATATTTATATATATACAATTTTATTTGTTGGCACACAAGACTCTTGATAGATTTTTTCTATAGTCTATAGCAGTTGAAAAAATATTAAAAATACATAGGCACAAGTTTTGTAGTTAAATATTTTGTTTTTGTGTTGACACCCAGCACACCCTATACCTCTATCTGCGTAAAGGCACTGTTTTTTATTAGCCCCGGGCGTAAAATTTCCTAGATCCGGCACTAACTATTGTATGTATACAGTATAACAAGCTTGCTTAGGTTATACTTTTTTAGTATAGTCTAAAAAAATTATGAGAGGTATAAAGGTATGGTGCCTATATTATGTTGATTTGAATATTATAATTATTATTATTACTTAAGAAGACGTTACACGGCCATTTGTTGTTGAAAATTTACTCTCAGCAGATCACGTTTAGCTCTGTTAGTTTAAAAATTAGAGTGAATCGACCTATTATGAAACTTGCCTACTTGATGATAAAAATATTATCCGTGTTTGTACGATGGTCTACAAGTCTACTTGAAATCGATTTTGCCACATTTTTATATTATCCCCCTAGTTCCTAAAAACTTTATAGATATATTAAAAAATATTCATACTTAAATTTTTGAAGAAAAAAATGGGAAAATGTGGGAATATCGAATTCAAGTAGACTTGATGAAATTCAAGTAGACTTCATGAACATCATGAAGAATATATATGAGGCCAAAAATCAACACTGTTTTTTGAAATTTATCTCATTTTTGGGTAAATGAACAACGCTCGCGCCAAGCCGAATACAGCATATAAATATATAATATTATCATAAAAAACATAACGGCCTACAAATGTGCAGGGGCATTTTTGTAATCAGCGACTCCCACATCCACATAATATAATTCAGCCGTTTATATTTTCAATCATCGTTTTAATAAACAACGCCTTTTTAGAAAATAAGGAAAAACGGCATTATATAATATTTTATCCTCATACAGCGCCCAAAAACCAGGGTATGGTGTAGTAGAATGATAATATATTATAATAATTATTTTTATTCTATAATGTTGCAGAATTTCGAACATCACATAGATTTAAGATGTCTTATAATGTCGGGTAGATTCGATAATAAATAAATGATATAATATACCTACCTACAGTCTACTACACGCATAGACATGTTACATTTTGACGCGTTCCACGGGATTATAATATATTATATCCGGTTTCAGATTTTGGTAGTTTTATAATAATACATACGCTGGACAACAATCCACGAGAAAATCGCTAATATCATTCAGGTGAGGTACACAGGCACACAGGGTTCACTTCACATGACCTATGTAAATAACACACTGTTCGTACTTACGCGCACATTTAGGTACACTCTGAAAACGTAAAATGGAGTTCGGTGAAATCGTATAAGCGTGCCCACGGAGTCGATATTGTAAATTAGTATTAGGTATTATTATTTAATATTTTTTTTACCACAAAGTATCGTGCACTCGCGGGAACTGTCGATTGAGTTCGTATAAGAAAAAAAAATATATTTATTATGATTCAGTAATATTAATTCATTTAATGAACACGCAATAATAATATAGCATCCTGCACGCGTACGTTTTACCAATTTTAATACTCGCGTGTACCTGCTGCAGATATTCGATGCGATGTAAAAGATGAATACATTTAAAGGTAAGTACCTAAAATGTACGGACAGGAAATATTAATTATATATTACGGCAAGTGTATTATACCGAGTGAATCATGATCATATTAACAGAAAATTACGTGTTTGGAAAATGTTTACATAATTCATGAAATCATTACAAAATTACAAAACAAAATTATTTTAAAAACATTATGTTTTTGACTATTTTTATCGTTATAATTTTTAAAGATATTTACTTTTTTAAATGGTAGCAGCATGCATTTGTAATTTCATGGTCTAAAGCAGAATATTATTTCTGAGACTATCAGTCCTATATAAAAATAACATTTAGGAACGAATAGTTAATTTTACCTAGGTACCTAATCATAAGTACCTATTCAAAGTTTAGAGAAACTGAGTTGAGTGGCACTATAAGAGTAACGTGCTAATTGTTGGTTCAGGTTCACTACTGTGAGGCCAATGGTGGAGGGGGTACGTACTGACATGAAATATCAATATTAATAAACCGTAATATATTATGTTAAGTATACATATAAGTTATAACTTATAACTATGGGATTATATTAAGAGGATGTCAGCGGACTATTTATTTTCTCTCTCTGGCCCACGCGTGACATGGACAAACCGCGTTTACGCAGAATCATTTTTTCTATGTTTGTAAGTAATCTTAGAGTAAAATCACTCATTACAAAAAAGATAGAGAATAATATTTTTAAGGGAATGACATATTATCGATTTTATATTTTAGTTTTATTTGACTTTGTATTCGACTTTCAAAATAAACAAAAAAATGTTGTACATTTAAATGATGTTTAAATTGTTTTGAGACAATATTTAGACAAATCGATATGTCATTCCCTCAAAAATATTATTTTCTATCTTTTTTGTAATCAGTGATTTTACTCTAAGATTACTTTAAAACATAGAAAAAATGATTCTGAGTAAATCTGTTTTGTTTATGTTGCGCGTGGGCCAGAGAGAGAAAACAAATAGTGCGCTGACATCCTCTTAACAGAAACACTCATTTTCTCGAAAAGTAAAAGTCTTAAACCAAAAAATATTTTTTATTTAATTTTAAAAAAATTTGCACAATTTAAACTTTTCTACTTGGACTTCTAATCTGAAAAAAATAATTATTCTCATTAAATTTTTTATCGCCACTCGTAATTTAGATTTTTACGTCATTTCATAATCTATTTGAAAATGTACAAAGTAAATAAATATTCAATTAGGTAGGTGAAAACCTTGTTTACATGTTACAAAATTAATTTTTAAGTCATAGAATTAAATTTAAACAACATGATGTTGGTGTTCAAAAAATGCAAAATTAAAACTTATTTTCTGACAAAACGTATATTTTATAAATTGAGCATAGCATACCTAGTGGTATTGATATTTTTACTGGAATATATTCATGTATCTACAATGTAATATTACGTACGTATATTACGTATGTAGTATATATTATGCATGAAAGTATGAAACAATAATATGTATTATAATAGTGTCTTATATCGCATGATTTATGTGATATTAATGTATAGGACTGGTATGTATTGTCTACAGTGCGCACTGTTCATAGTAGTATAATACTTATAATTTTTATGCATAATAGTATAGGTATTAGTCATCGATTTACATAATATTAATATGTTCTCAAATATTAGTTTTAAATGTATAATTATTCCAAAATCGTAAACAAATTGAGGGTATTATGTGTATATTTACATATTATATTTTATTATATGTCGTGCACAATATTATTCGATGAATAAACATTTTTACACATTTCTAATAATTACGGTTATTGTTATTGCTAGTTATAGCATAGTTATGACTACAGTCCTTGACTTTAAAAACAAATAGAATAGCTACTCTGATGATAATAATAAATACATTGAAAAATTAGTACACACGTCTACCATAGGCGCAATTAGAGGGTGCTGGAGGAATTAGCCCTCCCCCCCCCCCCCAGTTGTTTGATCATATTTTAGTTAACATATATATTATCAGGATCTATGCTGCTGATACAATTCTAGCCCCAATTCTATGCAATTCTAACTGTTATTAGGATAATATTATTATTATAGTCAACCAAATGGACAATTTATAATTATTAATAATAATAATTTAATACTATTTTATACTATTATACATTTTATATTATAATGTATACAGCGTTGTAGATAACATTCCTATAAAGTAAATAGACCAGTGGCGTACATACGGGGGGGGGGGGGGGGGTCGGGTTCAAACCCCCCCCCAGGACCAAAAAAATGTGATATTATTGATGAATCTATACTTTACCAACAACGAAAAAAGATTTCATAACGAAATTATGGGTGCCGTATATCAATCAAAATAATATAATATTTTTAAAATATAACAAAATAACTAAAATCGTTATTCTTGGTTTAATTATGTAATTTTGTCCAAATTTGAATTTAAAATGTCTGTAAAAAACAAATGTGTTTATATATTTTTTAGATTTTTTGGTTACATTATGAATTATTTATGAGAATCTTTGTTTGAAATTTTCAATCCTTAGTTATAAAAACTGAACATTTGATATTTTTTTAATTATAATGATTGATAATTTTCGAGATTTTGATAAATTTTGTCAAAATTCGAACTTTAAATGCTTATAAAAAAAAATCGAGCCTATGTATTTTTAAAATTTTTCAACTTATATTGTAACAATATATTAGAAACCTTGTATTACATTTTCAGACATTTTGGCCCCCCAAATAAAATTTTATTGACAATTATAAAAAAAAAAACTAAAAAAATTGAAAATTGAAAATGTCTGTAAACAGCTCAAAACAAATCAAAATATTTTCAAAATTGTATAGTGTATAGGAAATTAGAATATAAACGTTCAGTGAAATTTTCATGCATCAACAAATATTCGTTTTTGAATTACAACCAAATAAGAAAAAACGCTACATGAGAATCGAGTGAATAACCAATGTTGTAAAATTATGAACTTAAAACGCTCATAAAAATTTATTTTTACATGCTTTTAGATTTTTTATTTTTGATAAAAATAGAAAAACTTATGTTAAATATCGTCTTACATTTTAAAATATTAGATTTTAATAGAAAAATTTTTATGAATTTCTAACTCAAAATAATTTGCAAATTTTCGTCATTATTACGCATTTTGTCAACATTTCAACCTTAAATGCTTAGAAAAAAAAAATTGTGACTACAGATTTTTAATATTTTTCATCTACCTTTAAAACAATATATTAGGAGCCTTCTGTTCAATTTTCAAGAATTTTTAACCAATTAATAAAATTGTATTGATATTTATAGAAAAAAAAACTAAAAAGTTTGGAAATTGAAAATGTCTGTAAACAACTCAAAAAAAGTCAAAATATTTTAAAAACGGTATGGTGTATAATACTCTGTACTTACTATGTGCATATTAAATAATATTTAACTGCCATGAGTTATGGAAACCTTTGTATTTGTTTTGCTATTTTGCCTATTAATTTTTACACGTGTAATGTGTTTAATTGTTAGGAAAATGGGTAGTTTTAAAGAGAAGGTTATAGTGTAGATAATTTTTTTTAAACCCCCCCTAGATCAAATTTGAATGTACGCCACTGAAATAGACCATTGACTATTTTAATTATAGTAATATAGTATAGATGGTTCTATACTTCTATGTATAATTATAGGCCATCGTAATTTATTATTAAACAGTTCAAGGCTTCTGGGCTCGGTAAAAATCGATTCGGAATTTCTAAGAACTGAACTATTGTGGAACACGCATAAATAAATAACGAAAATAGAAAGAACCATTGTAAATAATTTTATGCACACTTCACTGTTAATATGGGCACACTACTGCGTCTTATTTCCGTTAATTTTTCAAGTCGTAATACTACTTTAACAAATGTTTAATTTACGGTTGTGCCTCTATAGGCAGTTTCTGCCTATTATAAGGTTATATATGTATAAGGTAAAACATATCACCATTTAATGATTTTTGAGGACCATCAAAATTTAATGTATTTATTTATCCCAAGAAAAATCAAAAATCAAATGAAAACTAATGGAACCTCATTTAATTCCACATTAAAAATAATTATTTGAAAACTAATTTCATATCTGATAATTTTCGTAGTGGGCGCAAACAGTTTACTAAAAATCGTTTTGGCGATAATTGTATGTCAAAACTTTTAACTGTTTACAAAAATGTTTGTTCTATAGAGGCGGCGCTCGTTCTTTGCTGGTTTACTCGTATGTGATATGCCATATCAGGTGGTATCAGTAAACGGTTAGCAAACCGTTTGCTTTCGTTACCTCCGTCTGTGAAAACACGGATATGGTTTTGTTGTTTATTATTATATACCATATTAATTTGAATTCAATACCATCCATTATATAGTGATCTACTTGTAACCTACTGTACAGCAGAGCGACATCCACTTGACTCCCTTTTTATGTCTTGCCGTTGTAGTATAAAGTTTATAGAACTTATAATTACTTCTCATGTACCAAGCAATAAGAAAAAATAAATGGGATATGTATGTAAATTGTAAGTATGTGTAAAATATTTTCACCACCCCCCTCCTCTTGTGGCTTCTCAAGAACCACCCTTGACTGTAGTACTATAGTAGTTTTATTATTTTACTCTACTCAGACTAAAATAAGCACTATAGCCTATAATCCTATAGATTTAAGGTTTAAGGTAGTTGGAGTTAGGTATTTTATAAAATTAAGTTTCCCGAAATATTTAAATAAGCTCTCAATATAGTAGATAGGTACTTAAATTATTTAAGTACCTACCTAGCTACCTACTATATTGAAAAAAATTGTTTTTAGTCACTAATATTACTATAGGTACAGTATTTTTATTTACTAGAAATAATAGATATTAAACGAAGAATATAACGATGTTATAGTACGGGCCACTGAGGGCGCTGGAACCATCCTCACGTTTTCGCGGCCCTTACTATTTATAGTTACCTATTTCGTAGCATTTCAAAAATATTGTTCATGGGTACTTGAACATTTTTAATTATATTATTATATTTTAAACATAATATACATTGAAATGTTTGAACACAATGTAGTCGGCAAAAATTAATTCAGCCTACTGAAGTAATAATAGCATTGCTTTTTATACTTTTTTTCCACAAACACAAAATGTAGGTAGGTACCTAACCTACATTCACTTACAATGATCTTATATCCTCTACCTATAATTTATTTATTTTTTACCATTTCATACAGTCCCGTTTAGTAATGTAAGTTAAGGCATTCAGTTAGCATATGAGATTTATCATACTTTTACGGGTTTTATTCCTTGCTGTGAACGGTTTTTTTATTTTTATACTTAATAATCACTATTGGCCTGTATCTTGGGGTTATTATAACCACAGCGAAGTCTCACTTTAAAATAATTTATAAAACTCAATTTTTAACCATTTCTTGGATTATTTCGATTACAATTTACAAGGTAGTTTTAATCTGAAACCAATTTAAAAACTCAATATAAACATTATGAAAGTTAATCTTACTACATTATAATATCCTAAAATAACATTATACTGTATTTGTTTAACAATATATTTGCAGTAGTTTTAATAATATTGAATAATAATTATAAAAAATGAACACGACTTATATCGAAGTTCAAATGTGTTTGGCATTAACTACATTCGGAGTTTGAAACAACTTTTTATGTGTATAAGTGTATATTATACTTTGCTACCTATATTATTATATATTTATATCAATAGGTTAGAATGGACAGGTGGACACCGCGGGTGAGTTATATACGGCACGAGGAGCCGATGGTCACAACGTGACGTTACATGATTTCAGGCCGATACACGTATAATATAGCTAGTATATAGGCTATATATCCTAATGCCAAAGCCAAGAAAAGAGTTTTACAGACTTTTAAAGACGATCAACCCCCCTACCATTTTAAATATTTATAATCATTCATCACTTATATATTATTACCTATACGACTTGATATATAAAATCATAATATAATGAAATAACTAATAAAGCGCATTTTTCATTTTCTTTAGTTATTAATCCGAGCTTCGAAGGAAGGTAAAATGTATATAGACATAATATTGATTTAAGTCAGCAGACCTACAATATCCATTAGACATGGCATGTCGAACTACTGAAGGGCCGACGTAATGATGTCTATAACCGATTCACTGCCGAGTTCTATCATACATTATATATTATCATACGAGATCAGAGATACCATCGTACCGAGTGTAAATAGTAAATATAATATAAGATAGAAGACAAGAAGTAAAGACAAAATTTTATCACAAAAGTTAATAAGTGACGATACTACCTATTAAAGTAGATGTATATGTAATTTTAATTAATATTTAATAGAATAAGTAATAGGTATATAAGCCCAGCGCCCAACTATATTTCTTAACTTTATAGACGAGAGGGTGTACGATATTATACTCTATTATATTGTATTCTATCTATTTAACTTTAGATGGCTATTTTTTGCCATTTTGTGTATGTTATAACTTATAAGTATGTGCTTAAATGAACAAAATATCTTATCTTACTTACCTAACTGTATAATATAAAAACGCTATAATTACATAATGCATTATACACGAGCATACAATTTGTGGTTCAGTGGTTGAGCTAATAATTCCACAAATGGATACATATTAGGTACCTCTACCTCATACTTGTTGCATCTTAAAGATAACTACGAAAAAATGTTTAATCCGAATAGACCTACGTCCGGGTTTTGTACATAATATCTGATTTTCAGCCCGATTAATAATTGCCATTTTTTTAAGATGTGTCTATAACCTATAGGCTATATTATACCTATATCGGGCTATATAATGTTATTATCGTTATGCCAACGGCAACTACTAATATAGTTCAGAGGATTTTCATTAAAAGTTCAACAGCATGTACTACCAATCAGGATGTACACATCCAAATATATTTGTGTTCATCGATGTTTAGAAAAATATACAATAAGGGAACACATTACCAAAAACCCCGTTCTTGGTCATTTTTGGGGGAACCATAAATGTTAGTTAAATCAACTGTCAGTCAAACTTAGTTGCAAAGTTATAGGTATTTCAACAAGTTTTAAAGTATAACAAGTATTCACTCCCTACGCTATCAGCTTCAGTGGCCTAACTCGAAGTCCCGTGGACCTCTCAGTTGGGGTCCCAGCCACCAAACCACCCGGGGAGTAGAAATAAAACATCTAGGGGGAGAACCTCTCGATATCTGAGGGTGGAAGTTGGATAATTGTAAACTTAACGGGTTAACTAACCAAACATAACTTACATAACTCATGTTATTTAAGATAACACACAAATATATATTAACTTCAGAATGCCGTATCTTCAAAACTAAGTCCGACTTCACCATATTTTTCAGTGTACTTAACTACATAACTTTAAAAGAAAAATTGCAAAAAAAGAGTATCCGGTAGAGTAGAAATATACCGTCTCCTGTAGCATTTATAATATTGTAGTCCTGTAGCAGCTAAGACTATAATACTATATATATTATATATATACTACAATAATACTATAGACTATATACTATAATATATTATAAACTTTCTCAATCAATCCGTTTATAATTATTTATATAAATAAAAGATTGAGATTGAATTACCAAAAAACGTGATACTACTGATACATTGTTTGAATCCAAAAATGTATTGTTATGCAAATATTATTTTTATTTCTTAAAATTACAATTTTCTCACCACTTTTTTATATTCTAAACATATAAGGTATAACAAGACGATCACCGTTTTTACGAGAAAAAAAAAATCTTAAATCACATTTTTGTAATATATTTATATGCCAATATGTTTAGAAATTCAAATGTGTACCGTATACTTCAATCAATCATCAATGCATTTCATGTGGTATAGCAAAGCTTTAGTATCCAAGTACTCTACATTTAACATTTGATTTTGATTTATTTTGTAATTTTAAATTTCATACACATTTTACCAATGTATTTTATTTATGTTTAAATATATTCCTTGCATACATTTCAATGTAACTAAAATATTTATCAGTTAAAAAAAAACAAATCATTAAAAATGTTTCTAAATAAATATTATACTTTGATGTATTAAAATTAAACAATAAATAAAAATACCTACGTCAGGAATATTAGAGTATAATTGTTGAAAATAAACTGATAAATTCTCAAAAGCATTTAATTATTCCTACGAGTATATAAAAAAAATTTAACAAAAATTATTATAGATACCTATAATATTCAAGCCAATATATTTTTATTTCTTATTAAAGACAGAATAGAAATATTTCAACACCTTTTATTAGAAAATCAGCCCTTAGAAATTAAGATCAAAATTTTATAAAATAAATTCTACAACAACAAAATATAGAAAAATTAATAATTTTATCACATATATAATTTTTACAAATATTTGTATACTGTAAATTAAGAATTGAATTAAATATGAATTATAAATCTCATGGTTATTATTTTCTGTATGAATGACTTTACTTAAGAATACCAACAATGACAAAAATATTTCCAATACTTCAATATATATTTACTATAGATTACATGCAACTTTTAAAGTATATTAGCTCTACTTTTAAAAATCGAAACAAGAATATCCATAATTTATAAACCACGTTTTTACAAAACCTATACAAACAATAACACACAACTTAAACAAAAATGAATAGTTAATTTTGAAAAAAGTTTTTAACAAAATGTTTTAACTCTATAATAAACGGAATGTCTGCATGGATAATAATTAAGTTTGAAATTTAAGACTTCAAAATTACATTTATCCATTATTTATATCATTCACTGTTTACTTATATAAGTACCTATATGTTATAAACTACTCTAATTCTAGATTCCCTGTCTGCTACAGAAGTACACAAAAGGTTAATTGAAAAATGTTGATATAAGTAACTACTACACGTTTTCTAATAATCTTAGTTTCATTTCATTAACTTTATTAGTCTCAGAAGTTCAAATAAACCATATAAACACTATTTTCAAGCTTTATTTTACCGTAGTTTTGCGTGCTATCTCTCTTCTAAACGAATCGTCACTCCTTATATATTAGTCCTTATCCATAATACCCTCTTATTCTATTTATACTTCGTATTTCCTTTACTTGCCTTGACTTTCAGAAACTAAAACAAATAGTTATATAATATTTGATTACAGTTCTAAAATGTATTCTTTTTTATTTTGTCTTCTTTAGGTTTATGTTTGAAAACAACGTGATTTTTGAAAAGTAATCATATTATTTAATTGTTTTGTTTCAATTTACTAATATTTTATAGAGTGACCTATAGACTTCTAAAATTAAATGCATGATGCATGCCTATGCGGTTGTAATATTTTAAATTTATTAAATTTAGCTACAGCACTGTCGTGAGTCCATTTTTTCAGTATGTCGAAGAATGAGGACAATAAAGACGTAGCTAGGTGTGTAAACACTATAAACCAGACATCCTATTCAGAATAAAAACCGATATGACATATATCATGCATAGCTATGATTTTAACAAAGTTATATTAGTCTGCAATATATATTTTTAGATTTTGAGCAGAATGAAAGAATTTATTGATTTTACTAAAATATGTGTTTTTTTTCTGTCTGTCAGCAACATTTTGGATAGTAAACATGCTCCACTATTCAAGATCAGCATATTTTCTGATAGACTGAATTTAGTTGGTACTTTTGGGAGGTAAAAATTGAAAATTCTAAGTAGTTTAAAAAAGTGTTAAGAAAAACAAAAAAAAATGAGGAAAAAATGGTAACGTTTACGCAAAACTAATTTTTGTAAAAATCGATTTTATTTTTTTTGTATAACTTAATTTTAGATATTCAATAACGAATAATCCTGGATGCTTGAAATTTCCCCAAATTTTAAAAATACCATTTTCTGTATATAAAAAATTTTTCAAACTCTTTTGACTCTTTTCCAACTATTTATGGCCATGATACATTTTTAAAATTTTTTCAGTTTGAAATTCATAAAAGAGTTTCTTTTCATAGCTAAGAAAAAAAATTATAATAGTAGACTTTACATAAGCTCTGTGTGTTATGTATAAACAGGAATTGTTTGTAAAACAAACAGGATGTGCAGCTCTAACATTTCTTTAGCGAAAGCTCTGTGCTAGGCCTACGCTACGCACCGTCCCCGCTCAGAATCGTTTTTCGTATACAATGGTTTATCATTGTTTTCAAATATAACACATCCATAACAACGACATACTCGACAACTTCTGTAACCTAACCTAACCAAATTGTCCACGGTCCACCTTTTATAATTTAAATAATATTTATCATTTAACATCTAATAAAACAATATTATAATATAGATAATAGATGAACCGAATTAACGAGTCAGGTATATGTATATTTTCTATCTTGTGTTCGTGTACATAACTATAGGTGTACCATTTTATATATAAATAAAAAGTCTTTCAAAATAGTTGAATTAGGATAAACATTCCAGCTATTTATTTTCCTTAAATATAAGATATCCTATATAATAACAGCAGCTGGAAACAAAAAACTTAAGATTTTATAAAATGACAACAAATATACCTAGCAGAATAAAATTGTTTTGACATACCGTTTCTTTTGTATAGTTATATATATATATATATTTTTTTTAAATTACAGTCATATTTTATAACTAAGATTTTATATTTTTATACAAGGCATAGGTACGTAAAAATATAATTGTATTTTTAAATCTATTTTTTACTACCTACTTAACTCATATCATCATTCATCTTGTTTTCCTGTATCTTCATCTGCCTTATTTTTATTTTTATTTTTTTGTTGTAGCTACAAATGTATAGGTAGTTCTATTAGTTACTATATTGTATTATACTTTAGATGCTCTTTCGAAATTTTCTCTTTTCATTATTTTATGGTTGCTTCTGCGTATAACATAATTTGTCGATCGATCATTTTTTGTCATTTCCATCGTCTTATTTATAATTTTTTAGGTGCGATATAAATATCAAATTCAGAAACATTTCAGGGCTTAGCATTTATTAAATAACCTACATAATGTTTACTATATTATATGAAATTTAATAAATGTAAGACACTTAAATTTAATACGTATATTGTGATGAAAATTACTGTTGATAATAAATTGACTAATTGTATTAGTCAGGCAACAGCCACTAGTGACTCAACCCTAAATAATTAATTAACAGTATGTACAATGCACATTATATTGATTATCTGATTATAACAACTAATTAATATTGGCTAGGCCTTAAGTGTATTATTGTACAACTAAAATCGAAAATTTGTCATTAATTATTTTCATAGAATTTTTAATCACTGCATCGTTAATGCATTTATATTTTATTTTAATGAAAAATTATTGGAAATTATTTACTAACCATTAATAATGTTGTAAATGTTCGTCAAAACTAACATACATGTTTATTATTCGCATCTATGCATCCACGTGTACATAATATGTGTATTTTTAATTTGTAGAACACATATTTTTTTTTATATTGTATCTCAGGGACTAAAATTGTGTGTAGTATGACACACTTTGTTTAGTACGAAATGCCAAGTGGAAAACGAAATTAAAAAGTGTGTAATAGCCTGTAATAACTAGAAACTTGTTTACATTTTTCTCTTCATTAATTAAAAAATTATTATTGGGTATTAGATAGATAAGAATTTAGTGTATACCATCATGTGTTTAATATTTTGATAATTTATTTATTTTCTTATATTATCTATGAATATTGCTATTTTTACTGTTGTTATTTTATTATAAAACCATTGATTAAGTATATAGTATAATATTATGTGTAATGTTTACTTAATCTATGATAAAACTAATACCTAACTATCAGTTAACTACTATCTATGACTCAACAATTTATTTTAATTAATGTTTAACCAATTTACGATTGTACTTTATTCATTATTAGTTCTGAAAAATTAAGTATTGAAATATTAAACACTAATAATGCATAAGTAGCTAATAAAAAAAGAAAAAACAATTGACCCACCTACATCTACTATTACAGCTCATAACAACCATACTAATGATGATATGCCTGTAGAGCATGATGTTGAGAGTAATATTACAAATAAAATTAGTGATTGTTTTGAAAAAGTAACTCGTATATATGTATATTAATAAATTATGAAAGCTATTTATTTTAAACTTTAGTCAAGGATTATAATAATAATATAAATTTAAATTTTTGATATTTTTGTCAGTTTTATTTTTATGGATTTGGAGGTGTTTAGGGAGCAAAGCCATACCACAGTAACTCCAAGTTTAATATAAATTGTGTGTAGAACGAAAAAATTATATTTTAGCCTCTGTTGTATCTACGGGTATAATAATTAATAACTTGGTTATAATAACAATTGGTGTCAATTGTAAACAGTTATATGTTGGCTTAGTAGTTATTATAGGGTAAAAGGTAACTATTATAAAATATAAATTAAATAATTTAATTAATAATTAATGTAGTGTCTCATAATATTATTATAATATATATTATATATATTTTTTAATCACGTATTATTTTTAATATAAATATTTTCATATAATCTATCTGTTACATGCGTTAAACAATAAGTATAATTGATGGATAATAATTAATATTAGATACAATAATGACTAGATGTAAAAAGTACTTCTAGTGGAGGTTCTTCAAAGTGAAATAAAGGAAATAAAACTAATAGACACAAATAAATTAATATATTGTAAACGCATAAAAAGTTTTTTTATTTTTAAATATGCTAGTGAGATTAAAAACTCAAATTTATTTATTTTCAGCTGGACAGGATACAAATAGTGTGTAGGCGCGCGTCTCGCTTTTCTCATAATTCTTTCCCTTTGATCCACCCCTTATCTTGATCTTATTTTGAATTCTGAGCATAGCCAGGATTGTATTGATCTAGACAAATCTTTTTTCGTTGTATTTTGCTCTGATTAATGAATACTTTTTTTGGGAAAGATACTGCAGAAAATAATTTTTTTTAAATTGATATATATATAATATTATATCGTTCATACCTAATTGGAATTATTAACTTGGTTTACAAAAATGTACTTTTTAAAATATTAGGACTGTACTATCAATGCATTTGGTTAAAGATCTAATCGCGAAGACTTAAGATCGTTACTCATTAGTCATCGTATTCGTACACCAGGAGGGTGTTCGAACGGTCGTGCAAAAGAAAAATTATCCTTCCCTTCCCCTTGGAAGTTTTTCTAAATACTCCTTTGATATCCAGGACGAATACTTCCTGTGCGTCGTTATTTAGGGTTCCTCGCCTACAATGAGAGTAACATGAATTAATTTAATTTTATACATATTTTAATTTTTTTTTTAAATGTCCTTTTTGTATACGAGATCAACATTTAATTGTTTTTTTAATTATTCTAGAAAATCTTTCTGTCCCTCTTTGTATATAATTTATATTTTATATTAAAAAATTATTTCAAAACTTTAAAATCGTAAACCATAAAATATTTAATTTTATTATTTTCGTACTATACAAAGTTGAAATTTTCTGCAGCAGAACAACTCCGAACAGTATTATACATCTGAAGATTCGCATATTTACAAAGCCCATTCAACGGCCCTACCTTATCAATTTAACGTGGCACCAAGAAAAAATAACCAAGAATAAACTATCAAATAAACCGTACGTCCGTACACAATCATAGGTATTAACTTCTGTGCAATACCTGCACTTTAATATAAAGTATCAGTTACAGCCACTATAATAATCATAATAATATTATATTTATATTTCTATGATAATAATACGATCTACTTTTTGTTCACTTTTCACAGTTTTTACAATAGCAATAAATACTAAACAATAATTACGCATTTAGACAACACTACAATTATAATTTTTTTTATTGTAATAATATTATTACAATTGTACCTATTACCGTTAATTTTAAATTGTAATAGTTTATTATAGTAGTTATTAGAAAGTATTTAGAAATTCGCTGTTATGAAGGAATTATAAATTATCAATTTAATAGAGCTATATTATACTGCAGAACAACAGTTATACATATTTTATTATTTTACTAATTGCAATGACTATAACTTATAACTTATAAGCATATCAAATCTCGATTTATGCAAACTGTATTCAATATCAATATAATTTATGATATCCACTGGAAAACTAAACCAAATAAAATTAAAATGTTTGCTTGGTGAATCACCCTATCTAGTTTTAATAAATTACATACTCTACGGTACATAGGCAGGAGAAACTTTTTTTTAGATCTTATAGTTGGTACAATGTAAGTATGTAACTAATCTTTCATTTCCAAATTGTAATTTTACTTTTAACGTAATAAATAACCTAACCCTGTGACGTATTATATTACAAAATAGAAATTGTTTGTGTATGCCTATACATTATATGAGTGATGACTTGTAACTTATGTAATAATTCTGGTTAAACTATTTCGCTGGATACCTATTATGAAATCTTATTATATAATATATTTCTTTTATTAAATAAAACAGATGAAATTCATATTTATCTTCATTATACAAACGTATCGGTCGATGTCATAATAATGATACATATTATATTGTGTTTTAATATATTCTATACATTTCTTCGCGAGTATAGATGCACGTATTATACAAAACTTTTATATGACTATTTATTTTTACAACATTAAGTTTATTTTACGACTGGGTTGAATATTTTATGTTATGTATATAGAGGTAGGTACTATATAAATCTTCTACATATTTCAAACTGCCCTCCAAAACGAGGTTTTTACTGCAACAAAAATAAATAATTGTTCGTGATCTGAATTCAACATTATTTCAGCGCAAACACTTTAAAAGCATTTCAGACACAATCCGCGAGAGGTATTACGTAGATGTGCTCTATACGTGTATTATTATTTATTAATAATTTATTATATACCTATTTATATTATACATAAGACTCCGAAGGTTTACCAGGCATTAACAATCTTAATACTCTATAAAAATATTACAATTATATTTAAATCAGAATGTACCTCTGCAGATTTCTAAATAATATAATATTTTCATACATGAATCGTTATTTTCAGTGTATTGTGTACGCGTCCTATTGTCACCGTTACTTTTTCTCCACCGTCCAAATATCGAACACTATTACCTATACCTTTATACTCGTAAGTCGGTAAGTATGTATATGTACTATGCATGTATGTATGTGTGTATGTATATAATATGGATGTATGCATATATATATTGTGTATATATGTTTGCACCTATGCTTAAATGTAATATAATCATGTAGCATGTAGCATGTACATTGTGCATACACCGGATACAGTTTCGGGTGCGTATTTTCCAATATTTGTCGCGAAGTTCATGCCAATCTTTCGGGTATTATTTCCGTGTTGTTTCTCTTGAAATAAGAGAGAAACTGTTTTCTCGAGTTATTTTTATACATAATATAATAATACCATGTGTACATAGTACTCGCTCGTGCGTGTGCATGCGTGTATGTACCTATACGACTTACTCTTTTAGCATAACCGAATATAATGGGGTCTCGTTTGCAGAGAACGAATCAGAACACATATATATATGAACATGGTTATTATAATATGTACATTTTGTGTGTTTCTTTTCAGAATGCGGTGCAGTAAAATACCTGCATAAACCGTAAATATACCTACCTATACATACAGGCTTTCCTTAATGACGAAACTACCGCCACGTTTTCGCTATGTACAATATATTATGTGCAATAATATTTATAATATAATATTTATGTATATACTCAAGCACGTCATTTTACCAGAAATAATCCATGGCACAAAGGCGATTTTATAAAATATATAAATATTTTATACTTTGTATGTACTGTGCATACGAGTGTGCTGTAGAATGTAGATACCGGTGCTATGTATTAATATATACAGACCTATAAATACGCACTGTATACAGAGTGAGTCGCCAATAATGTTTACCCCCTCCCCGTTTTATGCTTTAATAAATAATTACCCATATTTAATATTTCCTAATAGGTACCTATTTAGATTTTTATGGCATTTAAAAAGTTTTCTGGTGCAGACTTAATTTTTATCAAACATTTTTTTACAAAATAATTTAAATCAAAAGTTTATGAGCGAAGTTTTACATTTTATACCTACTAAAGATAATATCTGTTACTTTTTAATTAAATTAGGCATGGAACCATATAAATTTAAAAAATCCATTGCCCTACTCGTATAGTTGTATACTATAATCAATAATTATATAGGTACTAAAGATAATTATTATTAAGTAATTAACCTGGGTTAAATTCAGTAGTTTTATTCACCCCTGGAAACTCTCTATTGTATTCACTATTGCGCTGCGAATATTAATATATTATATAATATTATACCATAAAATACTAGACATATATGTAGAATGTAGGTATAACAACATATTGTGTAAAATCGATTACCTGTAATAATAATAATTAGGACTAGGATTCGTACGGATTTGCTTTCTGGTTGATCACACAATGTAGGTATACAATGTAAGCACATAATACGTTCCAGTGGCGTTCTCGGGAATTTTAAATGGGGAGTAGGGGGGAGGATCATATCTAGGAACATAGGCGGGCTATCGGAGCACTAAAAAATTTGTACATAAAAGAACGGTCAATGGGGGGGAGGGGGTTAAACCCAATGAGTATGCCCATGATACGTTCTATATAACATAATGTGAATAATTACACGAAATATCTTATAGGTAATATAATTTTGCATATTGCCACAAAATGATATAGTAGGTAGGTATGTATAAGGTATGACGTTTACACTACATTAAACCCTCTTCTAAAAATCAAGTTTTATTTTAATTCATTTGAGTCTTATAAGACTTGCCATACTTAAAGTTTCACTTTTAATTCTGTTGCAGATATAATTTTTCTAAGTAAGGTCACAACTCTAAAAATATAAGATGTCTTGATTTTGGTACGTTGGAACGGAATACATTTTTTAACTATATTTTATAAGTGAAATATATTTCTATTATTACTATAGGTATTGCAGTATGTTACCATAAGATTAGGCATCTCCCACATAGTTTTTCTATAGAACAATAATTAATCGTTAAATATTTTTTAATACGCAATAAAAATCAACAGATTTGAATAATTCAGGCACATTACAATTATTAAGGGCTTATTCAGCCATTAGGTTAATCCAGCCATGCGTATGTATTATGTATACTTGGTAGGTATGTAATATTTTATATTGCATCGCACGTGCAGTTTGTTAATAATTACCCACTGGTGTGAATAATATAAAATATTACAAAACGCATACTTTGTAAACAGTATAGGTAATATCATATGATTGGTATAATATATACAGGGTGTTTTTTTAATTATGCTTACCCCCATTTTTTCCTTTAATAATACATTTATTCAAATTCTGATTTTTAGAATTTATAAGTATACCTAGAGAGTAAAGACCATATTTTCAAATTCCTGATAATTTTTGTACTACTTAAGGTGTTTCCTGTGGCGATACAAACTTCTATTTTTCAAATGAGAACACCCCTCTTATTCATAATATTTAGCAGCTGATTTTCTTGAAAATGATGTATCTAAATACAGATTCTAATAAGTAGTTTTTGAGTTATTAAAATATTTATCCTGAAGATGTTAATCCTTAAATTTGGTTTTACAAAAATATAAACTATAAGTAATACTATATGTAAATTGTAGGTAACACCTATATTCATTGTACTTAGAGCATTTTTACAAATTACTTAAATCAATAGATCAAAAGAATTACTAACATTTTCAAATCATCTAAGCCCCCAAATATACTCAACACATTACCATAGATACATCAAATTATCAAAAAAAAATATCTGCTGAATAATTAAAAGTGAAAAGGGGGTTCCTATTTGAAAAACAGAAGTTTGTATTATCGCAGGATCATTTTTTAGTGGTACAAAAATTTCAAGTATTTGGAAATATGGTCTTCAAGTAAATTTAAATTTACAAAAATCAATATTAATGATTATACGATGTATAATATCGTAATATGTATAATTTAAACATAAAAATAGTTTAATCATACATAAAAATGCACCCTGTATATTTATCCAGATTGCCAGAGTTCGACTCTCATGTAAATTCAAACGCGGTATTGCATTGATGATATAAATTAATACTATATTACAGTAGTAACTTCTGTATAGTAAACAGATTTTCATCACCAATATGGCATGTTGGCCTTCATTTTTATTTTAAAAATGCGTTTATTCAAATTCTGATCTATTGAATTTTTACGACATTGGATAGTCCTGCTGTGCCGATAAAAATATTTGTTTTTTTTTTCAAATTAAAACCACTCGTTTTTACTGTCAATTGTTTAGTACGTACCTACATAATATTTTAAAAATGTAGATGGGTATGATTACAGTATAAAATAGAAAAAAAAATGTAATCCAAATGAGCAGATTCTGAGTTATTAAACATTAATAATATACGGTTTTTACAGATATTAGGGCGTTGGTGATTTGAAAATTAAAGTTATTATAACTTATTAATATTAATATTAGTTACAAGTTATTTAAATTTTAGATGCATAACAAATTTCAAAAAAATGCATAATAAATATTAATTTACAATGAAAAATTGTGGTTCTTATTTGTAAAAAAATGTTTATATCACCTGCTCATTGCACTCGTTAAATTATATAAAGATCAGCTAATAGCACCTAACTGAAGTAAGTATCTAAAATAATGGTCTTTAAATAAATTCCTCCCTACCAAAAAAATATTTAAACAATCACAATTTCAACAAATGCATAATAATATAATATAAATGGAATTGTAGGAAAAAAAGTGGTAAACATGCTCGTTTAATATAATTTTATATATAATATTATATTGATGCAGGTGTAATAAAGATTATAGTAGATACAAGTACATGTATTACGTATAAGTTCCTAGTCACATATACTACGATAATAATCATAGAATACCTAATCAAAATAATGTAAGTAATTGATATTAATTGGAGATAAAGTAAATGAGTATACCTCTATTTTAGATCATGTGTTTATAAAGTGTCTTGTATAATGGCTGCATGTTACTTGCGTCCCAATAAAAGGTATATTTTTCAGGTAATAAATTTAACAGGTAACTTGCGTCCCGTTTTGGGGACGCAAGTCGGCTATATAATTATTATCGATATTATCTACTAAAATCACTAAACTCGATAGTATCGTGTCACTAAAATCGATAGTTCATAAACAGTACTGTATACACGAATACAGTGTATGCACTATACATGTGTGTGAGTGCGTGCGTTACTTACTTACAAGTTACAATGTAACCTCGGTAAATTTTTAAAGAGCTTTTTTGGACTACCTTTTTCACCTCCTGAAATGGTGAGTGATGTGTTTATATTTGAGCTTATGGCCATTGCTCCAACTGGTTGTGAAGAATTTACAGACTATATATTAGATAACTATATTTCTGAAAATTCTAAATTCCCTCCTCATGTTTGGTCTGAATGTTCAAATAGTATACAAAGAACAACAAATGCGTGTGAAGCTTTTCACTCGAAATTTAATTCATATTTTTACTCTAGTCATCCACATATTTTCCAATTCATTGTCTTAAAATCATTCCAGATTAATACATATGTCTTAATTAATAGTGTTAATACTAAAAAGAAAGATTATAGAAAAAAAAACATTTAAAATTAGAATACTTAAATAAACAAATAGAAAGTTTAAAAAAAAACGAAATTTCACCATTAAATTTTATAATTAACGTTTCATTTAAATTTCAACCGCAATATAACGTATATCATGACATGACAATTTATTATTACTACATCTTACTATCAAAATTTATTATCATAAAATATGATTTTTTTTTATTATTTTTTATTATATTATACTATATTTGAATTAACTATTATTGTATATACTTGTATTGTTTACTATCATAACAAAATGTAAAACATATGAATTTGTATTAAAATGTGTATCATCAATGTATTTTTTTTATTTACATTGTTATATCGATTATATCGATATTTTCGGGACGCAATTAGGTTATAAAAAAAGGTATACCGGGACGCAAATAGGCTATGACCTTTTTGAATCTTTTTTTTGCGGGACGCAACTCACCTACTGATAATAATTTCGGACGCAAGTAGTATGCTCCCTGTATAATATGTGTTTGTGTTAGCACATCCTAGTTGGGTCTCGTGTACTAGGGTTAAATCGCAGGTACTACACTAGTTGGGTCCGGGTATTTTTAGGTACTACACTAGTTGGGTACGGGATTTTTGCAGGTACTACACTAGTTAGGTCTGGGATTATTTTAAGGCACATATATTAAAATAAGAACCTCAGAAATAATGAAAAAAAGAAACTTTTAAATTAATGAAAAAAATGCAGGAATAATTAATCAATTCGATTTTGTAAATTTTGTTAATTTATAATATTTTTAATATTTTTTCTTTGTTTAGTAGCTGCATGTTATTGCCATTTATTATTAAAATAAATTTTGAATAATTTATTTTTTTAATGGCAAAGAAACTAAAAAAAATGAACTCTAAAAAACATTTTTAACCATACTTTTCGTCTAAATAGATCATAGACAGTCCTAAGTCTGTTAAAATGGGAAAGAAAATTATATTATGTAGTACTTAACAAAAAAAAATTAAGGACCCAACTAGTGTTGTATCCATGAAAATCCCGGACCCAACTAGTGTAGTACCTGGAAAAATCATGGACCCAACTAGTATAGGTAGCAATTTTTAATTTGGGACCCAACTCGAATGCAGCTGTTTGTGTACCCAAACGTTCTCTGATTTAACAGGTAAAAATAAAAATACCTTTTATTTTATGTATCCAAACGTTGTGTCTATTTATACCCAAACTTGTTGGCTTTTGGGTCAATGTGACCAAACGTTCAGCGCCCAAAATAATAGCTTTTATCGTGGGTCTAAATTATAGATATTTGTTTCAATGTCTATTATTTTTTTATACCTGTTGTCCCGGATTTCGTATAGGTAATGTATAAATCGTTTCGTCCCATTTCGCCGGAACTCACTTGGCTGATTGGAAAATTTTTTAAATTTTGGATTTTTAATTCCGATAAAACTCAATACTTAATGGTTTAATTAAACTGCCCTATTTATTTTTGTTTAAGCTTTCTCATCAGATATCTAATAAACTCTATTTTGATAATTATTATTTCTGCAGTTAACTAAATATTTATTTACTATGTATGTACCTATAGCCAAATAATGTATGACATAACTTCTCCATGTATATTGTGGTGAAAGTACCTAGGGATCCTAAATGACTAAATCTGGGCCTAGCTCCAAGTTACATTTAAAAGGTAGATATTTGATCAGTATATATATTTTTCATTAAAAACACATTTTAAGTTGTAAAAATTTAACTTGGGGAAAAATATTTAATAAAAAAATGATTCCTTATGTTATTTTACACAACAATAAGTTCTAAATTTACAGTTAGACTTAATTTATATACCTTTATATAACAATATAATAATAACATCAGTATGAGAAAAATCAAATAATATTTTCTTAACATTTTGTACAGAAATTATTAGTCAACTGCAAAGATAAAAATCAATACATCCGTTAAATAATATTTACTTTTATGTTCAATATTACCTATTAAAAATACACAAGTTAGGAAAAAAATCGATTGTTTTTAGAAAATATTAAATATGCACAATATAAGTACGTATAGATATGTAAATCAAGAAATATGCAGTTTTTCCATAAAATTTATGAAATACACAAAATACACTTTCAATCATACCTACCACAGTTAATGTTAAATGTCAACAATAAACAGCTTCATCAACTCGATGACACTTAATAGGATGTCTGATTTTTAGCGCACCTTTTATTTCTCTCTATGACCCACGCGCAACTAAGGGGTGGCTAAGAGAGGCTTAGCATCCCAAAACTTGTAATAGCCAGGCAGAACTATTTTCATTTTTTCGACTATTAATGCTCACCCAGCCTGTACGCAAACACTGTCACTAGGTTAGTGTTCTTATTTTTAAGATGAGATTGAATTTACCCATTATCCAACATTAATATTAATTACCCTTTCACTATTGAATTTTTTTTTTCCAGTGCTGAGATTAAATTTTATTTTTAAATTTGTTTTTTTGTATTTTATATTTTGAATATTTTGCATTTTGTGATAATTTAAGTATTAATAAATCATACATTGTTTTTTTTACATTTTTTTACTAATCATACTATACTTATTTTTTTTTCTGTTTATCTTTGGATTTTTTAATAATTTTAAAGAATTTGTTTTGTATTGGATAATATTTTACATATTGTGATAATTAAGGCATTTTATTAAGGTATTAATAATTTGTAAGTTTTTCTTACTTTATTTATAATTATTACATTGTTTCTGTTTGTTTAGTGTTAAATGTTATGCATTTTATTTGAATTGAATATTTTGCATACTGTTATACTTAAATATTAATTATTTCATTAATTTTTTTTAAACAATTTTTATTACCTTGACTTTACTTAAATTTATTTTTTTTTTTTTTTTGTGTGTGTGGATTTTTCTTATTGTTTTTAAAAATGTTTGTTTCTAGTTTATATTTTGCATATTGTTGTACTTTAAATATTAATGTATTTGTTATATTGTTTTTTTTATTTTTTTAGTACCTAGACATAACTAATTATTATTATTATTATTTTTTGTTGTGCGCGGGTCATATGAAATAGTGCGCCGACATCCTAACCGGCAACTGATCTTTTTATTCTACCTCATAAGAAGGTTAGTTAGATAAACCTATGGTTAGTTGAATGTATAGTGATGATTGACTACTACCATCACTAGTCGTGAGGTTTGCAATGATATTTTCCTACTAACTATATATGTATTCGATATTGTAAACATAACAACGAAAGATAATGTTTAAATATTATTCTTCCTTCTCACCCCTCTCACAACCTCTCTCAAAACCTCTCTCACAAACCTCTCTCACAACCTCTCTCACAATCCTCTCTCACAACCTCTCTCACAACCTCTCTCAAACCTCTCTCAAAACCCCTCTCTCAACCTAGCTCTCTCACAACCTCTCTCACAACCTCCCTCAGAACCTCTCTCAGAACCTCCCTCACAACCTCTCTCATAACCTCTCTCAAAACCTCTCTCACAACCTCTTTCTTTACACTTCATACACTTCCTATTCACTCAAAAGAAAAACTTTAAAAAAATAGCATACCTGACTAATTCCATAATTTTTATCACGACTTTATTGATAGACGGAATAATGTTATACCAGTAGTTATACAACAAAAAAAAATTTAAAAAGTTGCGGGCAATACACACCCTGATCAATTATTAACAATACCTAATAAAAAAGAAAACTACTGAAAAAAATATAGGTACATACCCCGTGTCCGAATCAAAATCTGATGTACAACTTAGTCTTCGAAACACTGCAACGTTTGCACATGTCAGTCTGCTTATGATAATACATTATTATTCCTAGTTAGAAAATTTTCACTGACAAATACCATCTCTGAAATAACACGCGCATCCTGCAGTAAAATGTTCAACAATATTCTTATGACCTATACACGTTACACATAGTATATATTGTATATATAATGTTTAATTTGTGTTATATCTACCTAACTATTATATTATGTTGTTAGTTTGTATTTTAGATTGATATTACAATAACTTGTTTTTTTTTTTAATTTTTAATTTTTAGTATCTGTTGTCACTATTTGGGACAGTAAATATGTATCAATTTTCTTCAACAACACCTTCAAAAGGTACTTTGGGGTGTCAAAAATAAAAAACAGTCCAGAAAAACCAACAGAAAATTAAGGAAAAACTGAGATTTTTACGCAAAGTTCGTTTTAGAAAAAATGGTTAGGTTTTATTGTCACTTTAAAAAAATACCGAATATAGATGACATTTTCACAGAATGCTGATATTACCTATTTATACATGCACAGTTGATATTATTGGAAATTAATATAATGTTAAGCATATGTCCACAATGTTTTTGTATGACCGTCTGAAGTCAAAACTTTGACAAAATTCATCAATAACACGGAAATTGGCAAATTATTTAGAGTAAGAAATTCATAAAAAATTTTCAATTTATATCTAAGATTTGAAATTGTTATGTCTTAAGTTTTTCATCATTTAACAAAACAAAAACAAAAATGTTTAACCACCTACTTATAACAAATTCTAAGACTATTAACTGTAGATATTTAAAATTTCTTTTAAACGTTTAAATTATAATTTTTTATACATGATAAAATTTCCAAATATTTCGAATCGTTTTGAGTGATTTATAGACGTTTAAGTTTTGTAATGTGTTTTATTTATTATTCTATAAAAGTCAATAAATTTGTAGTCGTTCTGTCAAAAAGCTTAAAATTAATACAAAGTTCCTCATAAATTAATATAATAGCAGTTGAAAAATATTAAAAATACATAGGAACGATTTTTTTTATAGACATTTAAAGTTCAAATTTTTCATCATAATTTCGACATTCGCATAATATTTTGCAGTCAGATATTCATACAAAATTTTCTTTGTTTACCTAAGATATGAAAATGTAATACAATAGGTTCCTCATAAATAGTTATAATAACAGTTGAGAAATAATAAATATCCGTAGGCACAATTTTTTTTATAAGTATTTTTAGCTCCATTTTTAACATGATTATCAAATTAAAAATTTACGAATTACTAAGTCGTTAAAAATATATAAAATGTTCAATTTGTATTGCTATAAACAAGGATTCTTATAAATAGTTCATACTGTAACCAAAAAATCTAAAAACCTATTATAAAAGTTCAAATTTTTAATCAAATTATTTAAACCAAGAATAACAATTTTAGTTATTTTGTTGTAATTTAAAAATATTATTCGTAGTTATGAAACTAGGAAGGGGTACATTATGACATTTTAAAATTTAATTTTTGGAAAAATGAATTTAACCTATACTGTTAAAGGTACTGTACAAATGCCTAGTCGTAAATTAAATCGTTTTCGGCAAAATCGATTTCGGTTCTCGGTGTAACTCTAAAATATGTATACCGTAGTTACATGAAATTTTCACTGAATGTTTATATTAGCATTTTCTATACACCAGAAATTATTTTGACCCATGTTGTGCTATTTATAGGCATACAAAGTTTTCGATTGTAAAGTTTATTTTTTCATAACTAAGATTTGAAAATTGAATACAAGATTTCTTAAAGTTTTTCTATTTTTATAAAAAAAATTTAGGTACTCAAATACAAGGTTCATCATGATTTAATATAGTAACAGTTGAGAAATAATAAATATCCGTAGGCACGATTTTTTTTTATAAGTATTTAAAGCTCCATTTTTAACAAGATTTATCAAATTAAAAATTTATGAATTACTAATTAGTTAAAAATGTATCAAATGTTCAACAGAATATATTGACTATTTTAAACAACATAAAAATCTCATATTTAAAGAATTTTTAGAGAATATAATTTCGGCCTGTACTTATGACTTATAAGTTAGAACATGTATTTCTATAAATTAAACCAAAATTTAATACCTGAATGTACCTATAGCATATAGGAATGCACCAATAAATTATTATAATATTTCTACGACCTGGAACAGGAAAAACGATTACGGCGTTTGTATTATATTCGATCTCACGTATTTTATACAATTCGAACTGGGAACTAAAATATTCGTCTACAACACTTGGATAGCACATTTTTAGTGACATTAAATATTTAATTTAACTTTAAAAAGTAAATTTAAGAACTAAATAAATATAAAACAAACTTACATTTAAACATCGATTCTTTCGGCAGTCGTCGGAATCCGTGACGTTTGCACTATAGCTACGACGTCACTCTGAAAACTCTCCAGATACATATCTGAAAATATTGTGATTTGTGAAAAATAAAACCATACGAAGTATATTTTTTGTTCATGTCAGTTTCATTTATTAAAACTTTAGAATATTGTTCATCGATTGTGTCTTCCGCATCGACTTTGACAATTGCCATAGAATATAAATGATGGATATTAAATTATACGTTAATAATGATGAATCCACAGATGTAATAAAATGCAACTTTTTACATCAAAGAGTTCCGTGTTTAGGAACAATTTGATGGTGTATAGATACTAGAAGCATATAGGCATATTTATTTTTATGAATCTTTAAGTAAAACTGTGATTATAAATAATTGTAATTTCTGTTTTTAGAGTTAATTTACAGGTTTATAATAAACACATCAAATCGACAGTACATTTAACGACTATACCAACTAGATTTATAAAATTCCAATCCAAAAATTTCACCGAATACCGTCTAATTTAAAATTAATAATAATTAGGTATTTAATATGTTAATTTTAATTGTATCTGGTATATTTTATATTTTATAATGATGTGTGATTAGAATGTGATTAGGTGATGTGTGTTTCCAATTTTTATAACCTATTTTTTTGTGGCTGTAGCTTGATTTTTAACTACAGTATCTTTCCGATGGGAACTGAATTTAGTTGATGCACTCGGGAAGTCTAAATTTAAAAATTCCTGTAGATTACAAATGTCGGGATGAACAAAAAAAAAATAAGAAAAATATACTGGAATTTTTACGCAAAATTGGCTTTCGGCAAAATCGATTTTGGTTTTCGGTGTAGGTAACTCTAAAAAATGTACCACAGTCCGTAGATATATGAAATTTTTACTGTTTATGTTAGCATTTTACGAGGCATTTTATATACACCAGAAATTATTTTGACCCATGTTGTGCTATTTATAGGCGTACAAAATTTTCGATTATTAATTTTTTTTTCATAACTAAGTTTTGAAAATTGAATACACGATTTCTTATACATTTTTATATTTTTATCAAAAAAAAATGTAGGTACTATATGTAACCTTCCGTACAGCAGAGCGTTACCCACGTGGCCACGTACCTGCTTATTTTGATTTTAAGCTATTCAAGAATATTTTTTATTTCTGATAGATATTAATAAAAATATGTTTTCTTCAAAAAATCTTGTAAATGTAATACAAAATTCATCATAATGTATTTGTTCATTATTTTTTTCTATATATACGATATACCTACACAATGCAATTTTCAAAATACTTCAACTAATTTTCAGCTTTTTTTTGCGAGACATAAGAACTCCCGTGTGTTGCATGTTCAACACAATTTATAATTAATTGTATAAATATATTATTATTATATTCTACGACCTGCGTGTGCCGTCGTCACCTATGCTTACGTATTTTATAAATTGAGCGCTCCGCACGTAAAATTTGCATCTACGTCACCCGAGTAGCAGATTGTCCGTGACAATAAATATTTATTTTAAGATTAAAACTAAAATGTAAGCCCCTAAAAAATAGGTAATCAAACTTACGAATATATCGACTCTTCGGGTTAAATATAGGTGTGCCATATCTAGAGTACAGATTCCATATCAAGGGACTGCTATTTCTTCATCCGTCTTCATCTCGCACTGAACTAATAGTATTGAGTTATTTTATGAAATTAACTTGAGCAGAATGAAATATATGAATAAATGTTGTTTAGGTACAAAATTACTGTTTAACGACTTGTCTGTTCATTGTTGGCCTATTAATTTTTTATTTGCTCATTGAAATTCTTAGAACTGCGAATCGTCTCCGACGAATTACCTACCAGGATTGGCGTTTACCATAGACGATAGATATAATAAAATGACATCGTCATCAGTAATCAGTTTTCAATTTTCTTACTTCTTTGGATGAGACCATTCATTTTTATTTCATATTTCAAAATAGAATATTATTTTGAGTATTCAAATCTATAAAACTAATAACAAGAAATTCTGTAGGTATAATATGTTATTTAGCTACTTTAGCTAAACTTTCAAACTAATATATTAATATTTTTCAAACGCTAATTGTGGTCAAAATCAATTAAAAAATAGTTTTGTTCTTTTATTTAAGTGTATGATAAATTGTACATTTTGATTTTATGATAAAAATAAATAAATAAATCAATATGGACATTATGTCAAATATATTGAAACTTAATTAATTATATACTGATTCATGATTAGGTCCCTTATTATTATTAACTATTATATTATGGTTTTAACTTTTACAAAACATGATATAAGTATTTTATGTATAACAATATGTAGTAAATTCATGAGTAAAAATCTTTTGTTTTATCAAACAATATATAAAGTAGTAGTAACTAATAACTTATAATATATAGGTACTTATGTAAGTTATTGCAATAAGTAAACAATATACCTGAATTTGTTCAAATAAAAATGATTGTGTGTACCTCCTATGTGTAAGCTGAAATCCTTAATATATTATGAATACCTAATAACTATTATATACCTACTAATTATTGGCCTCTTAATTAATTATTAGCAAGTAATTTAACTAAGATAAGTATTATGAAATGGCTCTATCAAAATAATTGGTAGAACCAAATGTTATTATAATTATTTAAATTTAACTTTACATATTTTTGTTATAGATATACAGACAAGGAAGTGGAAGATTTTTAAAAACTTTTCATGAATAATTATGCTATAGAATCTTAATCATTAATATCATGCATAATATGTGATGTGCATTTCTCACAATTATGTGTACTGAGTAGTTTAAAAATGCACCCATAGCCAGTTGTATAACTAAAGCTAGAAAGGTAATTTTAAAATAAAATACACCAAAAGTTAGAATTTAAAATGTTATACCTACTGGTGAGTTATACTTCAATTTTGTATCATTCTAAATGTAGGTTAGTCCTCTTAATCTTGCCGAGACAGGGCTACACTTGCATTACAAAAGAAAGACCGCAACTTGTGCAATTTTCACGGTTTTTTGGTTAAAATCTATACATGGATCAACTGCAGGTGGTTCAATACCAGCTAAGTCCATAAAAGCAACTTGGTGAAACTGTGAAAATAATTAAAGAAAAATAGCAAATTTTTAGCGTGTATACGTATTATCAGTATAATGAGAGTGTGTACCTAAATGTATTTTACTATTATAGTATTATGTATACACAAATAACAATATTTTCATTTCATTAATTATTTGTAAACTTTTACAGCAATTTTTGTTGATTGGTATATTGTAATATTTTTAGAGGCCTAAGTTATGGTATATGATGGTACGTACTACGTACACCAGACTTTTAAAAAAAAAAAAATAAAATATTTGAAAGTATCCTTTACAAGACTGCTCATAGTTGTTTATATTAGTCTGTCTCTATAGTCTATAATCCATATGCATACAGGCAAACTGTTGACAGGCAAAAGCCGATCGCGCAGCTACGCGCTCTTATAATAGAATGACGATTAATTATTTTATTAGTTATAGCATTATAGAGTGTAAGTTAAGTTACCAAAAAAAGTTGTAATTTTTAAGTGAAATACATAAAATTAAACTCTTGCACACTAGATATATTTATTATTTATAAGTACATATCAACAAAGATTTTTATTCCAGAATTATCGATGGTATTAGCACTGAATAGATGACATTTCATCTATATATTATATAGTTTGTTACGCTGTGGCGTCTTTTACTCTTGGCCCACGGATGATATTAATTGCTTGGGCATTCAGTCATCAGCTGTAATTCAAATTTATCAATACTTTTCGGATAAATGATAATAATATTTTTACACATAATGTATGATGTATCCTTGTAGGTAGGTACACAAATCCAGTCCTGTGAAGTATTTGAGTAAAAGTATTCAAATACTTTTTTAAGTATTGAATAACTTTTTAAATACTTTCAGCATAAAGTATTTTGAATGGTATTTAAAATACTTTCTTTTGTATTAAATACTCATTTGTATTGAATACTTTGATTTTTTTTCGAACAATTTATTTATATTCCAAATATTTGGTTTGAAAAATGTTATCGCCAACTACAATAATTGAATAATAGTTTTATTTAATATTCTGTATTTCTGTGTTAGCTGAAGGCTTCTAAAAATAGATAGGTATTTAATAATAATATTTCCTTTTGTATTATTAGATAGGTAACTATTAATAATATCAGATACAATGCCTGCCTCAATGGTTATGCGGGATTACGGGAATAATAAAGATTGTTTATTCAGTGGAGCGGGTTTTGAGTGTGGGTGGAGCAACAATGGCGATGGCGAAAAAGAGATGCAGTATGACAGATGAAAATTTTGAAAACATTATGTTTCTAAAATGTAATAAACAAAATGAAAATGATTATAAACCTACTATGTGTCTATATTACCTACATTAATACTTAGAAACCTACTATAAAAACCAAAAGTATTTGAGAAGTATCTTAAATACTTAAAAAAAAATATATATTTGAGTATTTACTCAAATACTTTTTAAAAGTATTCTTTACAAATCTGCACATACCTAACATAAGCTAACACCAATGTTATGGTAAATAATAATGTAGTTATAGCATAGCTAACATATGATTATATATTTATATAGAATCTTAACACTTATAAAAGACCTTAATTTTAATCAAACGATAAAAAATTTTAATAGGCATCTAACTCATCATATTAAAAAAAAAAAAAAAGGTGGGCAAGTGTGTGTTGCTCTACTGTATAATAGGTTACAAGTGGGTCATTGTAATGGATGTGTTAAATTTGAATTCAATGATATAGTATCATTGTGTATGAAAAACTATTCTAATCGAAAACCATGTCAGTCAGTCTATGATATTACTAAGTATATTTGATGATATTATTGGAAATAAAATAATTTATTATCTATTTACGTGGAATCTTGTTTTAGATTTTCAATCCTTAGCTATAAAAGTTGAATGTATTTAATACATTTTGAACTACAAAATCAAAGCATTATTTCAACTTCTTATTGTGACTATCGTGTACACAGACACAAATAATAAAAATAAAAAAAAACACACACACATCATTGTAAAATCAATACATTCAACGCTCCTCTCAGAATCTAAAACAATGGTAGATTAGGTTATACTCATTTTATATTTTATTCAAATGTATAATATATGTTCTTAACAATAACTAATAATATTGATAATAATTAATAATGATAAAAATTGAATAAAATATTGGTACATAAAATAATGGCTTAAGCCAATAATAACTTAACATGTTTTTATGATTTGTTTCACGAAATATTTACAGTTTATTAGTATATAGGATATTGTTTTCACAATAAAATCAACAAACAGTTAACACCTACACCAGTCATTTTTCGTTAGCAATAATAATGTAATGACAGGTTAAATTAAAAATACAATTCACAGGACGGATCAACAAATAAAAAAAAAAAATAAAGAAGTTTTTGTAGTTTAGTTAAAAGTAAAGTTATATGCTATCTTATTTGAAGTAATAGATAATAATACCATAAATATCATATACTCAGTTATAATAATAATATAAACTCAGTATTTTAGTTGGTTCTTAACTGGTAGTCTCCATTCTGGGTAATGTAACGTACCCAAGGTAATGCTTGATAACCACTCTTTTCAATAATTTTCAAGTATCTGACTTGAATGCCTGATGTTGTGAAATATGGTATTTCAAACCTCACCTGTATAGGAGGCCGACCTTCAGTTTCCTCATTTTCAACACTTGGCAAACCAAAATGTGCTCTCATCAAATATTCTTTGCCCCCTGGGAATGACTTTATTGACCACACTAAAGAATTTTGCTCTGGCATATACTTGACTGAACCGACAGTAGTTTTAAATTTAGGAGAATCAGCATCCATTGGAACTTGGATGACTACTTCTACATTATTGGCAGTAGACCGACGCTTGAACTGTGATTTTGCTTTAACTATGTATTCAACACGACTATGGGCATGTCTTTCGATGACACTTTCAATCCAAATCAAAGGCTTGATGTGTGTACTTAGCCTGTAAAAAGATAAAATTATTATTTTTGAATGGTTTACTAATAAACTAAAATACTTGAAAACCAAACATTACCTGTATGTCATCAAATCAAATTCTCCATCTGGAGGAATAAACGATATAGTTCTATCGTTTTCAAATCGTGATAGACGAACACATTGATGAAATTTGACATCTTCAAGTTCTACAGATTTGGATTTGCCACGTCCAGTGCTTTCAAACAATACCTTGTCATTAAGCCCTAAGCGTAGCTCTGGCATTCCAGACAGGTAGACTCTCATTTTGATTGAACCCACTATTTCACTCCTTAGTACATTGCCATTGGCACTAGCTAACAAATTAACTGATTCGATAACATCTAAGAATACTTCGTTTTTTCTATACTTGAGCCCTTCAGAGCGCCAAGACACGGCATTAGTCACGGCCATAGGGATCCTCGGTTGTATTTCTAATTTGTGGCCATCTTGTGTGATGTACTCTTGTAGGATTTTGCTATCAGTGGTCTGCGGGTACCCAAAGTCGAGCAGTTCATCCAAAAGTTCGTATATGACTACAAAGTTGTCACGTATACTCTCCTCTTCGATTTCCTTGAAATACTCGTTCATGACTCGCACAATCTTGTGTAAAAACACAAACACCAGCATGATGTTGGCATTTTTCTTGGTTGTGGACACGACATACAGGTTGTTGCATTTGATGTATGTGAACGTACACTCCTCGGTCTGCAGCAAAGGCGTCAAAGATCCCTCCTCTTCTTTTTCCATCAACAGTGGCATGAACTTCTCAATGACATTGGGCGCGATATCACCCCGGTAGTTACGGGATATCAACACCTTGCCCTTAACGTCCAGTATGTATATAGCCGACGCAGACATTGTCGTGTACCGAATTCTCACTGTTCACGGACAATCACTTCATTAGACCCTCGCAGTTTCCAGACACACTACAACGCCCTGTCTAGACCAAAAATGAAGAAGACCAGGTACTGGGTCTGACGTTTCTTTCGTACGCTTTCAAAATGGTTCGACGGACTGTTTTCGCCAGCCACAAATCATGCAACGGTATTGAATATTGATATACTAATGTAATTATTTAATTCTAAAATATTTAACAGGTATAATAATAACAATTACACCTAATGGCTATTATAATGTATTATCTTCGACAATTATCGTCGAATCCACTCGAACCAATCACCAGAAAATAAGTTTTCCACCATGTACTAACGTCGACGTGATAACTGATAACCATATTATGATAAGCGTGGAACCGAACGAGTCGTCAGTGTGGTCCGACGACCGGCGAGTTCGACGCGTGGCCGTTGTATTTCGTTATATGGCCACACCGGATCCGTACGCGATATCAAACTGTTATCATTGATTTACACGGAGATTTTCACATTTTCATTATAATTATAATACTATAATATTATATTTATGTATAGTACGATAATATGAAATATTACGTTACTATTGTGTAGTAAACTGTAGTAACTATAGTAAGTACTAGGTACTGTTATAGAAGAGAGATACTGTAAGTAATCGCTAATTAGTAATAGCCCATTATAAAATATACATCACCGATCGCCATTGTCTTCAATATTTTTTACGGAGCCCGACTACGGATCGTCTGATTTTCCAATTTGACGGTTTTTAAAAATTTCTTTTTTAATTACGCTGAAATAAATCTTCACGCAGATCCTACAAAAATGGCTGTACGTAGAGCTAGTCACTCCGGGACATGGTACAACGAATCGGGTACGTGATTTCTTTGCCAACGATCGAGATCGGAATAAAACGTTAAGATTTTATATTACAGCTAAGGAGCTTGGCAACCAATTAGAAAACTGGTTAGGTGCTGCCGAACTCACTCACGGACCCGCCAGAGCCATTATAGCTCCGTACGTATTTTCCAAATAGTACATTCAGTATATGTGTAATATTCATTAATATTCAATAAATCTAATGAATTTATATCTTACAGGCATGCCGGATATCAGTATTGTGGTGCTTGTGCAGCATTTGCTTATCGCCAGATAAGTCCATTTGTCGTGTAAGTTACAATGATTACAAAACTTTTCATAAGTAACTCTAGTTATTTTTAGGCAACGTATTTTTATACTTGGACCCTCACATAATGTCCGTCTATCTGGTTGTGCTTTGTCAACCGCTGTTAAGTATAGTACACCGTTTTATGATTTACAAATAGACAATGAGGGTAAGCATTCATAATATTGAAGTGAAATTAGGTAATTGTTTTCAATTTGTATTTAGTGTATGAAGAGCTCGAGTCTACTGGACATTTTGAACGAATGAGTATGAAAGTAGATGAAGACGAACATAGTATAGAAATGCAATTGCCATATATTGCCAAAGTGATGCAAGAGTAATAATCATAAAAAAATTGTTTACATTTCTGCAACCATAATTCATTTACAATTTGTAATTATATTTTAGCTACAAAGATAAATTCACTATAGTGCCAGTAATGGTTGGTTCATTAAGTACTGAAAAAGAATCTCTATATGGCCAAATATTCGCTCAATATTTAGCAGATCCAAAAAATCTTTTTATTATATCTTCAGATTTTTGTCATTGGGGACAAAGATTCCGTTATACATTTTATGAAAAATCCTGGGGTGAAATTCATCAATCAATTACAACTCTGGATCATAAGGTACAACATTCTTTCAAGATGATAATTAAATTAGCTTACATTTTTATAGAATGGAAATTAATTCAAATTAAAATTCATTATCATAATTGCAGTTATGATATTATAGCTTAATAATAATAATTATTATGTACATCATTTTTTTTTCAAGGGCATGGATACTATAGAAACTTTAAAACCAGCTGCATTTGTTGAATACTTAAAAACTTTCTCTAACACTATATGTGGCAGACACCCTATCAGTGTTCTATTGCAGGTAAATTAGAATAATAATTGTTCAAATTTATTACTATTAAATATTGTCATACATTTTTTTTTTTTTTTGTTTAACAATATCAGTGCCTATATTACAATTGTATTATTTTTATACTTTGAATAGGCGGCTAATCATTTACGGAATCAAAAATTGTCACTCAAATTTTTAAAATATGCTCAGTCCAGCAAATGTTACAATCTGGGTGATTCATCAGTTAGCTATGCGTCCGCATCCCTTATAATTGAATAGCAATACAGTACTTCATAGTGAATATTTTTAATTCACATTTTTCTAAAAATAAGTTAACACTAAATTTAAAAACTATATACTTAATTACATAAGATTGTAAACCATTATGGTAATCGAGTTTTATTTGAATATTGTTTATATTATTAAATAAATATTAATATGTAAGTTTTTTTTTAAATAATAAAAAACACATTATTTTTATATAAATATATTTTGTAAAATTGATATATATCATGAAAAAAATATGTCATGATTGATGATAAAAAATAATTAAAAATATAAATTACTTTTGTTGATTAAAAAATGCATTTAAATTTAGTCATTCAATCCCTTGTTCAGTAACTCTAAAAGGAACACTTTTTGGAGGCGTATGTGGACTGAACATCACTTCAATGTATCTAGAAGAATGTGCCTTGGACATCATAAGTCTTGTAGTCACTAAATTCGCCCACGCAAGCCCCAAAGATGGAACTAATTTATTTCCGCCGATATCTGAAATTGATGATGTTACCTGTATATGAAAACATAAAAATGAAATTTATAGTATGTTAAATTCATGTTCGACTATCATATTTTTATTACCTGATTAACACATATAATCCATAGTCCATGCTCGACAGATAGCTTATGTAGGAAAACCGCTATATCTCTGAGATCTCTGGATCTACGAGGTAATTCACTTAATGTATATTCTCCACGGAATACAGCTGTTATACTATCAATGATAATAAGCTTTATAGGTCTGTGTAACAGTGCTTTTGGAAGCATTTCATGGACACATTTTTTTAAATCTTCCTAAAATTCATGAGAGTAGTTGGAAAATATTTTTCAATCAAAATACAATAATTTACCACAGTTGCTATGTGACTAATCAGAATATTGTCGCCATAATCTGTTTGACATAATTCATTCATATCAATTTTACTGTCGCATTGATATTTAAAACGAATATTAGAAATCATCTGTTGTATTCGACTAGAGGGAAATCGGTCTTCAGTACAAATGTATGCAGCCCCTTAATTTAAACCAGGTCAAGCTTAGAATCTGTTATACAAAACGACTAATTATTACCAACCAGATTTTGCTCCTTTGAGTGGTAATGGTAGTTGGACAGTGAGCGCAACCTGCAAGCAAAATTGTGTTTTTCCACAGCCACTTTCGCCAGAGATCTCTGTAATACCATATTTGAATAAGCCTCCACCCAAAAGTTTATCAATCTGTTTACAGCCTGTAGTAAGTACTTGGTTATTTGGCTCTTGATGACACCTATAACAGTATTAATCAGTTAAAAATCAGTATTTACACTCGTGCTTAATAGCTTTATTTAAAATTAATTTTACTTGACATTTGAAGCACATATATTAGCTGCTGCAATAAACACACGGCGAGTGGCTACTACTGTCAAATTTACTTTTTTTCTAAATTCTGACTCAGTATACTTTAAAATATTTGTAGATGATAAAAAACCTCCTAAAAATGCAAAACAGTAATTATTTGTATTTTGTAAACAATCACACTCACATATTATTTTTGTGATGGTAGATGTTTATAATATTATTTCTATGTCTTTATTTTCACAATTAGTCAATTCAATTATTCATTTATGTCAATAATATAATATAAGCATGGCATGAAAATGTTGTTGAAAACCATTGTCAAAATATAATATAATACTATCAGTTTAATGGACATATTTATCTTGGTTAAGATTTACATTGAACTATTATGTATTTTTCTTTAGTCAGTAAAAAAATAATTTTTTGTACAATAGTAGTATTATTCTTGTATTATCCTGGTTTGTATATTATGGTAATGACAATATTATATATTTATAGAATGTTTTTTTTTCTTTCAATGTTATCAATCCATAAAAAAGTTAGTAAGTATTCATTTTATTTGTGGAATTATGCCATTGTTTATTTGTATTATGACAAAGATCAGGGTAAGATAAAACTTTTTTCCAAAGTCTCTCGAAAAGTTAATATACCTAATGTATAACTATAATTCACGGTCATTATCAATTGTTACCTCAATGTAGAACACAGAAATAATCTCTAACCACAAATTAAAATATATCTTAATTTGTGTCTCTAACACACATAACTAATATCTTATTATCCTACATTAAGTAAAAAATTCTATGAAAATATTTTTAAAATACTAAAATGTATGTAATAAGCACATTTTGACACCTTTACTGTTATGGATGTTTTTTATATTAAAAATATATTTGCTAATATGTACTATTTAACTATTGTTTAAAAAGAAAAAAAATAATTAAAATCTAAATGCATAGAAGTCAAAACGCTACTAACAAAAAAATATAATAACTTTAGAGTTCAATTTTATGACATGGATTTTATACTACATACATTTTCATAATATTATAGTCCATGACCTATATAAATAAACAAATGTTAATTACTTCTATAGTCTATTCAATTCAACAGTACACCAGTAGGTGGTTAAAAATTGGTCGAGTTTGGGCAACCGGTGCAGTCGACCACCAAGATTGGTGACGGTGCACAATCGCAAATAACCATGTAGGTACCATCATTCATAATTTGGTGGTACAAGAGTCTAACATCCAAAACCATAGCGCATAAACAAACTGGTATACTCATTTTATATGTAGTAATACACCTAATTATATAAATGAACATTAGGTAATAAGTAATAACACATAAACTAATAATAAATAGAATGTTTATTTGATTTAGTCTAGATTATAATAATGTTATATTTATTAATAAACATCATATATTCATGGTATGTAACTAATGTCTAATACATCATTTTATTATATTTTCAATGTGTACTTTGTGTTTAAGTAAGGTGATAAGTATATGAACCATAGTCCTATAAAAGTATAAACTATGTTTATTTGTTCTGACAATTATTAGTCATTGTTTACTCAAAAATTACATAATTTTACCTCTGATCAGCGCGGCTTGTGTGTATGGGTCAAAAATGTTCAAATCCAAGTCGTCGTCAGCTGACGACGAATTCATTTCACCAGCAGGAGCGGGGGTGTGCATTCACATTTCTCAAACGTCATAATCCACTCTTGGAAAATATTGTTGAAACAATTATGATTTAATATGCAAGTTCCGTACACATACTAAAAATGCTGAGATGAATAGTTGAAAAGAGATAATATTATAATTATATAATATAGATAGGTACTACAAAATTTACTGTATGTCACTACGAGCTTTACAGAATAAATAAAATCTGTTTCATTCATATACTACGTGGGTTTAAAACTTTAAAAATAGTTTCGATTTTAAAATTTAAACTCCCGAGCTTTGCAGCTTTGCTGCCGCAGTACCGAGTACCACGATCACGATCCTGATAAAGGACACACGTGCACTATGCAGTGTTCACAGATGACTGATAAGGGCATAAGGACCACGATAGTAAAGTTCTATATAATAGTGATAGTGATAATGACCTGGCGAGGTTTATTCAATATTATACTTATACGCAGTGCCGCAGTGGCGTATTTTCAAATTTTTTGTAGGGGGGGTCTAAATATTAAGTACCTTTATTTATTTTTTTTTTTTTCAGTTTGTAACCGGCGGCGCCGCGGGAATTTGATTTCGCATTGCTGCCGCGACGCCTCCATCGTTTATTTGAAATCAAATAATAATTATACATACGTGGGGGAGTAGACGGGACAATACCCCGACTTACCACCCCTTTACATCACATTTTATGCTTGTACATACATTGTATAATTCCCTGGCAGTCTCGTTCTTGTCTTGACGAGCCGACCGTAGTCCGCCGCTCTGGCAGCCTCGTTCGCGTCCTCCTTTTGGCGGGCCGACCGGAGTCCGCCGCCCTTGAAGTCTCGTAATCCTCTTGGTTCCGCGATGCCGTGATCGCCGTCCCGCCCGTGGTGTCACAGGCGGGGGAATGAAGAACGGTGGTCGGTGACACCTCCGACGTTTCGCGGTTCAGCGAATCGGGGGAGAAGTCAGACCGTTCTTCATCGTGGGTACAGGTTGGTCGGTTATCCGTTCGCCTGTTCTTCTCGCTCGTCTTCCTCTTTTGCTCTTAGGATTGACTCAAACATAGAGATGAGCTCGAGTCTGTTCGTCGCTGCCTGGGCGAGAAGCCTGGACCGGGATGGTTGGTCGTCGGGTAGTGCGTCTATTCGGGGACCGCACAGCAGTTCCTCGACGTCTTCCGCGTTAGTGGATCTCCGGAGGATCTCGACCATTCGGGAGCGGTCGTCTATCCACCTCGGACACGCGAACAGAGTGTGTTCCGCCGTGTCATTGGGGTCCATGCAGTAAACACAGTAGCTGTCGTCGGCCCTCTTGAACCTGTGTAGCTCCGGAAACAGCCGTGTGCGGAGAGTGCCTGAGTCAGGCGGTAGGTGAGGCTCATTTCTGGCTTCGCGAGCCACCGTGCTATGTCTGGCAGGAGCCGGTGAGTCCATCTCCGTCCGACAGCGTCCGGTGTGGCTGCTGACCGGTCCCATCTGGCTTGCCAGGAGTTTAGGGATATCTTCCTCTCCTCCGCTTTGATTGCGGCCGTGGTCGTCGGTACTACTCCCTGCTCCGCTTGCCGATTCTTCACTCTTGCCCGTTCGTGGGCTAGGAGGTCTGCAAATATTAAGTACCTACAAGTTTATAATATAAAAAAAAGGGCGGGTAAGTGTATGTCGCTCTGCTGTACAGTAGGTTACAAGTGAGTCACTGTAATGGATTGTGTTAGATTTTAATCCAATGATATAATATCATTGAATAAGAAAAACGATTCTGAGCGAAGACGGTCAGTCAGTCTATAATATCTTACTAAGTCTAAATGTATTTGATGATATTATTGTGAATAAAGTAATTAATTTTAGTATTATAGGCATTAGTATTTACTATAGTTGGTTAAATTCATTTTTCTCAAAAAAATTATATTTTAAAATGCCATTGCGTGTATATAAAATATAACAATATATTCTAAAAGTTTCATATACCAACAAATAATATTTTTAAATTATATCAAAATAACTAAAATCATTATTCTTGGTTTAAATATGAAATTTTGTCTAAATTTGAAATTAAAATGTCTGTAAAAAATAAATATGTTGATATATTTTTTAGATTTTTTGGTTACAGTATGATTTATTTATGAGAATTTTTGTTTTAAATTTTCAACACTTAGTTATAAAAACTGAACATTTTATAATTTTTTAATTACAATGATTTATAATTTTCGAGATTTTGACAAATTTTGTCAAAATTCGAACTTTAAATGCTTATAAAAAAAAATCGTGCCTATGTATTAAATTTTCAGACTTTTTGGCCCACCAAATAAAATTTTATTGACAATTATAAAAAAAAAAACTAAAAAAATTGAAAACTAAAAATGTCTGTAAACAGCTCAAAACAAATCAACATATTTTCAAAATTAGATATAGTAGATTTTGAAGATTTGAATTTTTATGAATTTGATGGTGGCGGTGCAAGAGCCGATCGATTTTATTATGTGTTGTTATACATAAAAACCTATATCGTGTTTTGTAAAAATTAAAACCAAAATATAAAAGTTAATAATAATAAGGTATCTAATCATGAATCAGTAAATAATTAATTAAGTTCAATATATTTGCTTAATTATAATATATATTTGACATAATGTCCATATTTATTTATTTATTTTTATCATAAAATCAAAATGTACAATTTATTATAGAGTTAAGTTAAAAGAGCAAAACTATTTTTTGATAAATTTTGACAATATTAGCGTTTAAAAAATATTTACTATAATAGTTTGAAAGTTTGAATCAAATAATAAACATTTTATAGAATATACTATACGTATTATACACACAAATGACACATCATTGATGCAATAGGTAATGGGAGCCATATGTTTGGATTTAATTTGTTTTATATATCATTATATTTTATACGTGTATTACTCACATAGCATATTACTTTTATAATTACTTGTAAATTGATTTATAAATACTTCATATTTTTGTAAAATTGGCTTCAGGTGTTGGAATTATAAAACAAAATAAAATAAATATAGGTACTTACAAGCAGTAGCTGAAGCACAGATTATATTGTGAAAATGTCTAAAAAACATGTCTTTCAAAACATCTCCTTCCAGGCAACATTTTTTTTTTGCGAATATTTAAAACCTAAGTTTTTAAATTTGAACAATGCTGGGTGATCCTTCCCCATAGAAATCAAAATTAGTAAGAAGTATCCAAATTTTTTTTTAGTTCCAAACATAGTTTTGAATTTTTCTTAAATCTCAACGATCTAATGCAGTGTTGCATAAACTATTTATTAAATTGAATGGACCGCTCATTATTCATTAAGTGTTTAGTGCAACCCAGCACTAGAGTAATTTTATATTAAGTTATAGTTTTGCCATTAAAACTAAAAACCATATTATTGCCAATGTGGCAAAATGCCGAAAAAAAGTGGACTTTCAACAAAAATGTAGCTAAATAACATATTACACCTACAGAGTTCCTTGTTATTAGTTTTATAGATTTAAATACTCCGAATAATATTCTATTTTGAAATATGAAATAAAAATGAATGGTCTCATCCAAAGAAGTAAGAAAATTGAAAACTGATTACTGATGACGATGTCATATTATTATATCTATCGTCTATGGTAAACGCCAATCCTGGTCATTCGTCGAAGACGATTCGCAGTTCTAAGAATTTCAATGAGCAAAAAAGGGCGGGTAAGTGTATGTCGCTCTGCTGTACAGTAGGTTACAAGTGAGTCACTGTAATGGATTGTGTTAGATTTTAATACAATGATATAATATCATTGAATAAGAAAAACGATTCTGAGCGAAGACGGTCAGTCAGTCTATAATATCTTACTAAGTGTCTAAGTCTAAATGTATTTGATGATATTATTGTGAATAAAGTAATTCATTTTAGTATTATAGGCATTAGTATTTACTATAGTTAGTTAAATTAATTTTTCTCAAAAAAATTATATTTTAAAATGCCATTGCGTGTATATAAAATATAACAATATATTCTAAAAGTTTCATATACCAACAAATAATATTTTTAAATTATATCAAAATAACTAAAATCATTATTCTTGGTTTAAATATGAAATTTTGTCTAAATTTGAAATTAAAATGTCTGTAAAAAATAAATGTGTTGATATATTTTTTAGATTTTTTGGTTACAGTATGATTTATTTATGAGAATTTTTGTTTTAAATTTTCAACACTTAGTTATAAAAACTGAACATTTTATAATTTTTTAATTACAATGATTTATAATTTTCGAGATTTTGACAAATTTTGTCAAAATTCGAACTTTAAATGCTTATAAAAAAAAATCGTGCCTATGTATTTTTAAAATTTTTCAACTGATGTTGTAACAATATATAAGAAAGCTTGTATTACATTTTCAGACTTTTTGGACCACCAAATAAAATTTTATTGACAATTATAAAAAAAAAAACTAAAAAAATTGAAAACTAAAATGTCTGTAAACAGCTCAAAACAAATCAAAATATTTTCAAAATTGAATGGTGTATAGAAAATGAGAATATAAACATTTAGTGAAATTTTCATGCATCTACAATTATTCGTTTTTGAATTACAACCAAATAAGAAAAACGCTACATGAGAAATCGAGTGAATATCCTATGTTGTAAAATTATGAACTTAAAACACTCATAAAAATGTATTTTTAATTGCTTTTAGATATTTTATTTTTGATAAAAGTAGAAAAACTTACGTTAAATCTTGTGTTAAAATTTAAAACCTTAGATTTAAAAAGAAAAATTTTTATGAATTTCTAACTCTAAATAATTTGCAAATTTTCGTCATTTTTACGTATTTTGTCAAAATTTCAACTTTAAATGCTTAAAAAAAAAATTGTGACTACAGATTTTTAATATTTTCATCTACCTTTGAAATAATATATTAGGAGTATTCTATTAAATTTTCAAGAATTTTTAACGAATAAATAAAATGTTATTGATTTTTTAAAAAAAAAAAACCAAAAAGATTGGAAATTTAAAATGTCTGTAAACAGCTCAAAATAAGTCAAAATATTTTGAAAACGGTATGGTATATAGAAACTGCTTATATAAACATTCAGTAAAAATTTCATGTATTTACCGTCATTTTTTTTAGACTTACACCAAAAACCAAAATCGATTTTATCTAAAATCAATGTTGCGTAAAAATTCCCGTTTTTTCCTTAATTTTCCATTTGTTTTTCACGGTACTTTTGAAAACTACTGGAAAATGTTTACTTTTGACCCCCCAAAGTACCAACTAGATTCACTTTCCTATCAGAAAAGGTACTATTGAAGAAAATCTAAGCACTTTTACTGTCCCAAAACGTGATGACAGACACAAAAATAAAAAAAAAAAAAAATAAAAAAAAAAACACACATCATTGTAAAACCAATACATTCATCGCTCCGCTCAGAATCTAAAAACACATACGAGTAATGATGTAATAATTATATTATTTATATTTTATTATGTATATTTCACTACTATTATGATTTGTTAGTACAAATTAATAGTTTTTTATACAAAAATAACCAAAAGTTAAACCCAAGTTATTTAATATTTATACAAATATTGTATATTTTTTTATAATATAAACATTAAAAACCCATAATATAAAATTAATTTTCTCATTCTCTGTACCTACGTACCAAGTTATTTATGATTTTTTAAATTTTTTTCTGGGGGGGGGTCGAGACCCGGGACCCCATCCCCCTACAACTGATCGACTACTCCTTTGCAAGTTGCAGCGGCGAAACGAACGCGGTTTTTCGTCTTTGAGAAGCGGTTACTTCATAGGTGCAAACTGGGGGGCTTAAGACTCCTAACAGCTCTCCTGAAGCCCCCACCCCCTACAAAGTATTTAACCTCGCAAATTCGTAAGTATAGAAAATTATCTTAACCTACCGTGTTAATTTATATTTCTAGCCACCCCCCAGATTTTTAATGATATTTACGCCTGTTGAATTAGTGTTGATTACCCACTATAAAGGTACTTAGGAACTTCTCAATTTTGATTTTTAAGTTTTGACTGTGAGTTGGTGATCAATATGATTATAGTGAAAAACAATAATTAAATAATAGTACTTATAAATTATACCTATTATAACTAAATATGTATGTTTATTAAAAATTGCTAGAAAATTCGTTACTGTTGTAGTGAATGTTATCTGTTATAATTTATATCTTATAACCACAGATGTATAAGCATATAATATGTATGTTTATATATCTGTGGTTATAACTTTATGAGGTATCTACTATCTACCATTCTACCCATTAGTAATACTTTTGCGTAATACCTACAGTAGTACAGTATAACGCAAGTCGCAAAGAGTAGGTGTTATATCGTTTTATTATTGTTATTCTAATGAACATGTCGACGGTACGACACCATACCATTAATACTCGAACGGAAAACAGCCGAACAGAAACACGTCCGGAAACAAAACACAAACAGCCGTAATAGCAATTCGCATATTTAAATTCCATGTTTATGAGTTAGGTACACGTGTATTATGACCATAAGTCACGAATTATGATCATAAATATTATAATTTAGTTTTGTGCCCATACACTGGCCTCTCAGATGATTGTATTGATTACCGCAGAAATACAGAATACTGAGTAGATGAAAAATAAATGCATCTATTCCGTTTAACTCATCCAAATCTTTACCCTTCTTAAAGTACTAAATGACCTCTCAATAGTACTGGTTGTTTATGGCTGAGCTAAAGTAATACCTATGCAATACTGTTTTTTTCCACTATTTCACTCATTTCCATGTCTGATAATTTGCTTTTGGCCAGTTTTTTCTCCTCCTGATGTTGTACCACAGTTCTGCTTCACTACCCATGTTTTTAATTTGGTAATAATCTGCAAAATCATTTATTTTGAGTTTAAATTCTTTGATGTTCATATCTAGCATACTTGAAGGGTGTAGTAAGAAAAGTGAATAAGCTGGAAGGTTTTCAATCTCCGCTCCAATGAGGATATCAATAAATCCAAGTATGGAATTAGCAGTGACCCCTTCCAGAATTCAGCTGAATTTGATGCTGGAGGATTCGAACGATGTTGTTGTCATCCGGCAATCCTAGGAAGATTAATTTCTGCTCCTATATTCTCAGCTGTTATCTTTATAGCACCTAAGATTTCTTTCGTTAAACTCGTAATTCAAATAATCTACAGATAGACATAGACCAATCGATAAAATATTAAACGATTACCTACACGTGTAGATTAAACTCGGTCCTACCAAGTTATTTCTAAACTTATATCTTATTTAATATTTCGATTTTAATGTAAAACTTACGTTTGGTATGAAGAAATAGAATTTAGTTTGAGGCGCAAGGGGGGGGGGGAGTGCTTCCTTGCCCCACTCCCGTTACACCATTATACCTGCCTACTAATTATTGACAGTATTTTTATTATTATTATTATTATTGACAGTTGTATGTGGTAATCTTCAATATAAAGATGTTTTTTTTTCTGTAAACACTATTTCTTGTCAAAAATTATTAAAAAAATTATAAACTATATAAGAACTAGTTTGTAAACAAAATCAAATTTCAACCATTTCCAATTTTGTTGATTATAATAACGTATTTAATTGGCATTTGTGCTGCACGTATGCGCATTGGGTGATGTGTCATGTGCATACCCGTTTGGCCGAATTCAGTTACGGTTCGTAAATATGCCCCCCGTACACTGTACAGGCTGGCGCTATTGCGTGAATAATATTATTACTTTATAGGCAGCAAGGTGGATTGACAGGCAGATTACATATATTATTGACTGACTTTCGTAATCAATCTTAAATATTATAATAATTATAGTCGTGGAGTCACGTTCGCCTACCGACCGAGTTTCAAGGTCTCTTGGAGTCTCGGCTTGGACGTTCCGTCATAATAATAATAATAATAATATTTCGACTGGACGCGACAGTAGTTGTGGTCGTGGTGTCTGCCGTCCGGTTAACGTTTGACGCAGCCCGTCGGTGCTCAGTCGTGTAGTTCTATCTGCGTGTGCACGCGCTTTGCGCCCCACCTGACCGTTATTATCATTTTTGTTATTGGTTTTTTTTTTTTCGTTCATAATAAATAGGTAATAATATTATACCTATTTCTCGTGGCCACAGACGCGCGCACACGGTCACGGCGACGACCGACGATACTCTATCAACTCTCATACATTCACCCGTCGGCACTCAGCGACGACGAAATCTCTCCGCGCGACCTGTTTTATTATAATTATTACGCGTACCACACACGTCATAGTTCTATATAGACACAAGTACGCAGTAGGTAGTTATGCCCAGAGTGAACGGCGATACATAATAACAATATTATACAGATCGAAACGATATATTATCGCTGTGGGTAGTAACAGTACTTTCCCACCGCCGCCGAACGTTTTCCACATCGCCGCCACTGCCAACAGTCGACTCTTAGCCGTCAAATGGGCTCGATAGCGTCCAAGAGCACCGAAGGTGAGTTTTCGTATTTTTCTTATTTTTTTTTATATACCTAATACTTGCGGCCGATAGTAAAATATACCTATACGTTAAGACTCCGCCGTCACCGTTTTTCCTCTCTTTCTCTCTGTTTTCGTCTCCTCCCCGGCTGTGCTTGAGCTTTCCCAGGCTTTCCCAAAGCTTTCCAGTAGGGTTATACTTCGGGTACATACTTGTGCAGCAGCTATATACATAACTGACTGGCGTTAATAATTGATCTCTTTGGTTCGCTCTATTTACATGTTATTTTGCAGACCTATCCAACTAACGGTAACTCACATAATTTTTAATAATAACATTGGTGCTTAATTGCTACCTACAACATCGCCTACAAACTTTGAATTCTGCATACCAAACATTGAAAAGTTAAAATTTCAATTTCACAAATAATTACCTATTTACATAAAGTCGAGCATAAAGCTTAAATAAGCAATACTACTGTTAAACATTGAAATAAAATTGTTTGAAATAGACAAAAATTTTATTTGAATTCAGATTAGAAACTATAAAACTCATTAAAAAATAAACTTTTTTTGATAATATATTTAACCTCATATATAATTTAAAATTTTTTAGAAGATAACAAATTAGTCTATAAAATTTTAATAATTTTTTTAATGAAATCTATAGAATAGCCATTACATCATGTTATTGGTGTATTTTATACATTTATACATGCATATTAAAATGATTAAGCCTTGAAATTGTGAGCATAATAGTTTAGAAATTTAGAATAAATGAATAATACCTTTTGTTTTTAAAACATAGGTCAAACTGCAGTTGTCTATAAATGTAATTTAAATTATATTTACCTAATATATTCAACATGCGTTTAGCTTTTGTGTTATGTAAGTAGGTAATGCACTTTTTTTTACAAATTCATGTAACTGTTTATCGTATGATTTTCAAATTTTATCAATTACCTACCTAATTATATAATTACATAATATATTGTATAAAAAATAATAGTGATCTTTGACTTTTTTTCTTATTATCTGCATGTAATAGTTTACTACAGTAATTTAATGATACACCTATACCTACTTGTTCTAGTAGTCCAATAAAAAAATTATAATTACTGATAGTCGATTATACCTATTACCTACTGTAATTGTTTATTTTAAAATTTGAAATAGAAATAAATAGATATGTAGGTACTTGTTTTATCTTTGGCTTTCCTTATTCATACCCACAACCCTTCCCACATACATAGCTTTTTCATTGACATTTAAAGATCTGAAATATAAACCATTGCATTTACTACGAGATTTGCTTTACAGTATGTACCTATTAGGTATATAAATTTAAAATTATTTGAATATAATAGTAATTTAAATATTTTTTAAACATTTGAGAGGCCAACATTGGTATTTGTTCTAACCAACCTACCTTCATTATTATAACTATGCATTTATTAAACACTTCAAATATACTTAAATTGTCTGTAATGACATTAAATACCAATAAACATAGATTTTCTCAATAGCAAATGTCAAAATAGTTGTATTTTTATGTTCCTGTATTTAATAAGATATTTAGATGATTTTAATGATGGCTAAATGAATATGAATAAGTTTATTGATACTTTAAATTTATTCTTTTTTTCAGTTAAACTACAAATAATGCAATTACCTACAAAAACCTACTTAATATATTAATTAATGGTTAAAACCCATGTTGACATAAATTTCAATTTTAAATAGGTGTTTAATTGTATTAATTGTTGTTATTCATTTTAAATATGGTATTTTAGAATTATTAAAGACAAACTCAATTAGCATGTATCTATTACATTCCTTATTTTATAAGGTAATTAAGGTATGTAAGTAAACTTTAATAAAGCACATATTTTAAAACTATCAGTTGAACAGAGTTCATATTAAAAGTGTTAATATTTGTAGTGTACAACCAACTATAGTTTACCAACATACCATACCTATATTATTTTTAATTTTTAGTAGTTATATAAGTACCATTAAGTGGTTATTAATTAACTATTTTCTTTTCGGTTTCAAAAATAAAATAAGATATTTTAGTAGTTTTGTTTTGTTACCATTTCTAAAAAGAAATACTAGGTATCTAACTCATATATTATTTAAATCTGTTATGTCGTTTATAGATATTTAAGGATCTTTAAATTATTAATAAGTTTATTTAATGATTTCATAAACAGTGGAAACAGTACTAATTGATACTAAGTACATAGGTACTCTGAGGTGTTCCACTATCTGACACTTGAAAAAATAATTTTAATATAAAAATAATATTACTTAACCATGTGTATTCTACAGAAACTATTTGAAAAGTTTGTTAAAATGTGCTCTTGTTTACAGAAATTCAAATGTATTGTTATGTATTTTGGTTATATGCAAATTGGAACTTATCCATATAGGTATTATAGTATAGATATAATTGAAAATGATTCATTTATTTTTGTAAAGAATAATTGTATGGACTTAATATTTTTATATCGTTATTTTCTATACACAATGTTATTTACACTTACTTATAGTCAAGTTTAAGTTTCATGCGGTGTTTGAGAACAATTAGTTATACATCTACCTAATTCACAAATAAATAATAATAATAATATAACTAATATTAACTACTATTAGAAAAAGATCCAGATCTACCCTTCTCCTTTGTTCAGAATAGTGTTTGTATATAATAATATATCATTGAATTCATATTTAACACTTTCATTATAGTGACCTCGGTTACGAGGTAAACTCAAATACTACTATATAACAGAATGAGTTTATAGATTATTTTTTCAATACAAATACAACAATAACTAATAGGTTGTTAAAATATTACCTATTTTATATTATTTTTTTTTTTAAAAAATTAAAATTTAAAAGATTTTATTCTCTTATGAATTGGTAATTTTATCTACATTTTATAGTATTTATTTTTCAATTTAGCACTTTAAAGATTTAAATATTTGTTTAAAGATATTCTTTACTATAAAATATACCAAATAAAACTTAAAATATTTGCATGATAGAATAATTAATTCATATGCCTCATAGTGTGTGTGAATGTCATCAAAATCTATGTTCAACACCACTTTTGCAATTCATTGAAATTATAAGTCATCATTAAACTCATTTCACCATGGGCAATCATACTCACATAAATAACATTCAATATAAATAACTACTTATTATGTTTGTATATAAATATTATACATACATATATATTTATGCGTGGATACTAATAATATTAACATTTAATATTTGATTAGCAAAATGCTATCAAATCAATAACTTATCATAAAATATTCAAAGTGATTTCCTATCATACTCAATTCGTTCACATTTATAAACATAAAATAAGTTGATTCATTTTTTTTATGTGCATGCTTTCAGGCTATTAATCCGGTATATCATACAGGGATTGAATGTTATTTATTCGAAGACTAGTATTTAGAAGTAGTATACGTTCCCAATCGCGTGTGTTTTGCAGAACAATGTCGGGTGTGTGTTTGTTTAAATTTATTGTATTTTTTTCATTTGCTTTTTGGTAATTTTTCTTAATTTCATTAAAATGCACATTTTTTTCTAATGCTTTAAAAAAATATTTATTTTTGTTTAGTCAATTTAATCATTATTTTTTTATGTGTTGATAATTATTTTATGTATTTACAGGCCCCAATGATGATGTCATCGAACAAATTGTGTGTAATGAAAATGACATTCCTGATAATGGGTAAATCAATAATTGTAACATTGATAGGTACATAACATTTAAAATGACATAAATTTTTATTACATAAATAATAGAATGCAAGAATTTGAGATTGGGAACAATGGCAACAAAGTTTTACTCGTAAAACAAAATAATGAATTTTTTGCTGTCGGATCAAAATGTTCACATTATGGCGCACCTTTAGTTAAAGGAGCTCTAGGAAATGGTACAGTAAGATGTCCTTGGCATGGTGCTTGTTTCAACTTGAAAACCGGTAAAACAAATACTTACTAAACATGTTCATTTTAAGGTGTTTTAAAACCTTTATTTTTTTATATAAATAGGTGACATTGAAGACTTCCCTGGCTTAGATAGTATTCCGAGTTTTAAGGTTTCTGTAACTAATGGTAATGTAAAAGTATCCGCCAAGAAGTTTGCACTTGAAAACCATAAATTTGTGAAACCATTAACTAAACGCAATCCAGAAAGCAAGCGTACATTCATTGTCATTGGAAGTGGTAATTTAGTTATTTTATCATAAATTAAAATTGAAAAGTAATATTGAACTATTGCTCTAGGACCCGCTGGTACAGAATGTTTAGAGAAATTAAGACAAGAAGGATATGATGGTCGATTGATATTGGTCACAAAAGATAGTTATTTACCATACGACCGAACAAAACTAAGCAAAGCCTTAAGTTCTGAAGTGAATAGCATATTGTTACGTTCTCAACCATTTTATGAAGTAAATTAATTATATTAAATTGTATAAGTTATTTGTTATATTATAAAACTTAATGTTAATTTAACCAAAAAATTTTAGTCAAATTTACAGTTGGTACCTAATTTTTTCTTACTTGTCTGTTACATGTTAACATTTTTCATTATGTATTGTTCTAAAGTGTCCATAAATTAACCAAGTTTTTCAAAAAGCAATACAATTTTATTTCTTTATATGTTATTGTTTAGAAACATTTTAACAGGTTTATAATCTTTCTATTTTTCAGTCTGGAGACATTGAACTTCTAACTAAGACTAGTGTAGAATCAATTGACACAAGTACAAAAGTTTTATATTTATCAAACAATGAACAATTAACATTTGATGCTTTGTTTATCGCTAGTGGAATGACGTAAATATCCGTTTAACCAAAATAATTAGTATTTATTTTTTTAATAATTACATATATTTAGGCCTCGTTCTACACCAGAAGTTTCCAAGTATGACAATGTATTTACATTACGCACAATTGATGACGCACATAAAATCCATCAAAGTTTGTCATCTGATTGCCATTTAGTCGTTGTCGGATCATCATTTATTGGTAAATTTATAATTTTTAAATTTCAATTAAAGTTATTAACATTAAATAATAATGAACACAATAAAAAAAAATGTTAGGCATGGAATTAGCTGCAGCAACTTTTTCTAAAGTAAAATCTGTGCACGTGATTGGCCGTAGTGATGTACCTTTCAAAGAAAGCTTAGGAAAAGAAATAGGCGAACGAGTCCAGGAGTTATTTGAATCCAAAGGCGTAGTGTTTCACATGAAAACAAGTGTAAAAAATTACATTGGTTATAATAATCGACTATCTGAAATAGAATTGTCTGATGGTCAAAAGTTAAAGGCAGATGTTTGCATCATGGCCACTGGATCAAAAACTAATGTTGAATTCTTGGCTGGTTCTAACATTGCGATTAACTCTGCTAATGGTACAATTGAAGTTGACAAGGTGTGATTTTTTTCTTTACTAAACTTGAGTAAATTAGTGTTAACATAACAAAATATTTTTTCAATTTTTAGAATTTGGAAACTAACGTGAAAGGAATCTTTGCTGGTGGAGATGTTGCCAATGCTCCTGTCTACCCCTCCAACATTAAATCATCCTTAGGTCATTGGCAGTTGGCTACTTACCATGGAAAAATTGCTGCCTTACAAATGTTGGGCAAAAAAACTCCTATTAAATCTGTGCCCTTTTTCTGGACAGCATTATTTGGCACTAGCATAAGATTTGCTGGTATGTTTTTTTTTTTTTTTTTTAATCTATGAAGTGAAATATTGACTATTTTTAATTTTAAAGGATTCAATCGTGGTCACACTGATGTTCTAATTAATGGCGATCTTGAAAACTTCAAAGCTGTTGTATATTATTGCAAAGGAAATGAAGTAGTGGCAGTAGCAACGGTTGGAAGTGATCCAATCGCTGCACAGTTTGCTGAATTATTGAGAAGTGGTAGGACATTAAGCAAAGAACAAGCAATTGACAATAAATGGTTGACTGAAGAAGAAGATACAGTTGTGTGCACCAGGCTATGATTGACCGTGCTTTGAATCAAAATTATAATGTTAATTTTTTTTCAATATTTTGTTAACTAGTAACTTAAACATGTCGCATATGTATTTAAATGTTTATAATCACATTAATTTATTTTACATTTTATTTTCCTTCATACATTCACAGACGTTAAAGTAAACATACAAACTAAGTTATAAAGAATCTAATAATTAAATATTTGTTGATGAAGTTCTTAGTAACTTTCCCATCCATCTGATGATCTAAGATGACTTAAGTGATTTTCAATTGGCTTGTGTTTTCCAAATTTTTCCGCTTGTAACACTTTCCATTTCCTCATCCATTTTTCAAAGCGACCTTGTTCTTTCGAATGACCATATGACTCTTCCTATAATTATAAACAGATTTTAATTCTGAACTATCTTAAATCTTATATATAATTTTGATCTATGGACTCAAAAAATATAAATACTTGTGTATTAACATAGACCTATTAACTAGTTAATAGGTCTATGTGTATTAATATATCTTAGTATCATAGATATTACTGTAAAAATAAAAAATAGAAAACTAATCATTGAGAGGAAAATATATCTAACATCTATTTCTATGCATATTTACCCTGGTCAAATATGAGTGCCTAAGATAAAACATGTTTTGTTCTTCTCGTTGAAGATCTCTAAGTTTTTTATGTATATCTAATCCAGTAACCGGTTTGACCAGACGATGTTTACTGTAACAAAAAAAGTAAATTAGGAAAATACATAACGAAAATATTGAAAATAATACCTATATTATTCAATTGGTACAGAAAAAAAATAGAAATCGTTTTTAATATAATATCTAAAGATAATTATACAAAAATATATATCTGAGGCATTGTTTTAAACAAGTAACAAAAAAAGATATTTTTTGAATGAATTTAAAAAAATAGTGAAAGTGTATACCCTCTATCTAGACATGTACACACTTCCCATTCGACACCCTGCCATCCAAACAAATTCCACTATGGCAGAATGTCGTGTTGGGATGCATAGAAGAACCAATTTTTTTTCGAGCCACAGTTTACTATCTCGCTGGACAGAATAGACAAAATGTGTAAAATTATTGGTACTTAATGAAATGTTATACAAATACTGAAATACACAATGCAACGATATTATAGATACAAGTTTATTTATGGTTATAATTTATAAATTAATCCACAAATATATTTTTGACAAAATTATAGTTAGATTGCAAAAATATTCACCATTTGTTTGTAAAATTAGTGTAATTATCTTACTTCTACTTTAAAAATTCTCATGAGTGCTATGTCAGTAGATAGCTTTTCCTTGCAAAAGGAACCAAGTTAAACTTAATTATGATTACTTAAGCTTATGATTCAAAAATTGTATGGATTGTTTAACCCAAATAAATAAAGAAAAACTGGATTGTTATTTATTAGTTAATTACTTGTAATCAGGGCTTGGCCTATAGCATTACAATTTACTAGCCAACTTAACAAATCTTGAAATAAAATAAAAAAAATGATATGTATATATTTTAATTGTAACGTATCGAATACATTATTTTATTGATTCTGTTCTACAAACAAATAATATGGTTATCTTTTAACTATAATAATTAGGTGATGCAAGTATTTAAAATAAACATTTAATACACATATTACTAAGTGCAAATCTTATTTTATGGTACGTAAAATATATCATCCATTAAATGTAATTCTTGATAAATTGTATGTTTTTCAAATAAGACAATTAAAATTTTAAAAAAATATAAAATTACAAAAGTAGACACAGCGAAGTAATAACAGTTAACAGTGTTTCAGAAAAATATTTCGGGTTGATGATAAATAGATAAATCATTGGCCATTAAGATTATAATATAACATTTCAATAGTGAAATACTAGATTTAATAAAGTAGGTAAATTGTTTTTTACTATATAGAAAATTCTAGCTTTCATATTATTGTGCTTCGTATATTTTAATTATTGTTTAAAATAAGCATTAGGTATCTAATGGCCGAATGGTCAAAATTAGTAACATAATATTATATTTTTTTATATATGTTATACAATTTAGTTAGGTATACATTATAACACTGTATCATAATATGATTTTGAATTGATTTACATAATCACATATAAAAATTGCACTTACCCTTTGAAAATATGACCCCTTGGTAGTTTGGACCAGAGCACATCCGTTAATCTCATATTGAATTGTTTAGTAAACTTTTCAGTCAAAAAGGTAAAAAGGAAAACTATATTAATGAAGTATGAACCGCGACTTAAGAGTTTGCGACTAAATTGAAGTAAATTCGTACACGCTACGCCGTAAAATTATTCAAGTATTCACTTTTGAAGTTTCAACCATGCACACGAGAATAGGAGATTACAGGAATTAAGATTTAATATCAATACTCGGACCGGTGCAGTGATAAGCACTTGTTCTTACCACTTTTCGGATGACTGCCCACAACTCGTTATGGTAATTGGTAGGTTCTCATTCTCTGCAATGTTTGTTATAAATGATAAATGATAATGATACCTATTATCTATAAACTTTGAGTGCTTCAGTGATTGGGAGTTCGATACTCGGTTGTCCGTGTCGTGTCGATCTCGGATTATTGACTTGTTGTCCAATAGTTTAAATTTTTAGTCCAAAAATTAAATGTATTTGTTTCATTAAAAACCCAAAACAGATCAATCAGAAAATTATTAAATTTTTGAAAAATATAATATCAGGTAAATATTAATGTTTACATATTTAAATTTTTTTTTTTAATTATGAATGTAAACTATTATAAATTTGTAAGTATAGAACTTATGATTAACTTTTTTTCAAATGACCTCTATTTATTCTTATAATTATTTTTAGGCATATTTTGAGTGAAGACACAATGAAGTGTTTTTATGAAGTGTTGGAAGTGTCTCGCGATGTCTCTGCTGATGATTTGAAAAAATCTTATAAGAAATTAGCATTGAGGTGGCATCCGGACAAAAATCCAGATAGTGTTGATGAAGCTAAAGAACAGTTTCAATTAATTCAGCAAGCATATGAGGTATTAGGCGACCCACGTGAACGCCAGTGGTATGACAACCACCGGGAGTATATTATTAATAGTGGTGATACACCTGTCAATGAACTTAATCTTTTTAAGTATTTTTCACCTTCTTGTTACAAAGGCTTTGGTGATGACGATAAAGGATTTTATTCTGTATACCGTGAAGTGTTTAATACATTATTGGTCGAAGAAAGTGTTTATTTTGAAGTAGATCCTGATGATATTCCAACATTTGGTCGATCAGACAGTGACTATACTGATATTGTGAGACCATTTTACAATTTTTGGTGTGGTTTCAATACACATAAACCATTTGGATGGTTAGATGAATATGACATACGACAAGCCCCTAACAGACGTGTGGTCAAATTAATGGAAAAAGAAAATAAGAAGATTCGCGATAAAGCTAAGAAAGAGCGCAATGATAAGATACAAGCACTGATAGAGTTTGTACGTAAACGTGATAAACGACTAAAAGCATATGCCGAGACTCTTAAGCTAAAATCCGCTGAAAACAGTAAGCGAATGGAAGAAGCTAGACGAAAAAGAATAAAAGATAAACAAAAAGAAATGGCCAATTATAAAGAATCTGATTGGTCAAAGTTTTCTAATGTAGAAGAGGAATTAAAAGTAATTGAAGAAAGCCTTATTGCTGAATACGGTAGTAGTGATGAATTTGATTCAGATGATGAAATGGCTAACTGCTTATACTGTGTGGCTTGTAATAAAGTATTTAAAACAGAAAAAGCATTTCAAAACCATGAAAAGTCTAAAAAACATAAAGAAAATATCGACCTTATTAAAGTCGAGATGTTGAATGATGAAAAACTGCTTAATGATGAAGAACCTGACAAAAACAATAGTTCTTCTGATGACAATAGTCAAAATTATTCCGATGAAGAAAGTGATGTAGACGAAGCAGAATTTGATAGTTCTAATAGCAATGAGGAGTCTAGCAATAGTTTAAGTAGTGAAACTGAAGCAAAAGAATTTAATAAAAATAAAATAAAAAATATCAATCTATTAAATGTCCAAAATGATATTGATACAGATGATGTATTAGAAGCTGATTTAAGTAGTGAAGAAGAAACAGCAAATATAAAAAGGAAACCCAGTAAAAAGAAAAAGAAACATTCACAGACCGTTGATGAAGTTAATGTATTATACTGCTTAACATGTGATCAGTCTTTTAAAACCGAAAAAGCTTTACACAATCATCAGACATCTAAAAAGCATAAAGACAATGTTGTATTGATAAGTGCTAAAAAGACTAACGATGATGATCATATCCCTATCCCTGATGATACTGATAATTATTCAGTGCCAGAAGTGGAGACTGAAATACCATCGAAGGAGAATCAACCTCAAGAAGAACCAACTACAGAAAAGTCAACAAAAAATAAAAAAAAACAAAAAATAGTTGAAACCCCCAAAATCAAAAAGTCCAATCATGCGTGCGGAATTTGTTCATCAGTATTTTCATCAAAAAACAAACTACATCAACATTTAAAAGATGCAAACCATGCAGTTCTAAAAACAGAAGTTGTAAATGATCGCAAGTGTAAAAAAAAAGGAAAATGATAACTATAGAATAACATTATTTTATTTTTTTTTTGTGTCTTGGTGGATTAATTAAAAACTTTTTATATGTTTAATATAATTGTTATTACTTATTTTTTAAATGTTGTTTCATATAACCATAGGTATACCATAGCTATAATAGGCCATAGGTTTTATCAAGTGGGTATCTATTTACACCTTAATTTTAAGAAAGAAAAAATTCAGTACAATATAGTATAGTATTGTATTATAGAGGTTAATGTAGAATATTATGAGGTTACTTAATATTATAATATTTTGTACTTGATTTACTTATATCATCAGTGTTGTCAATTTTGTCATTCAAAATATTGTAAGTTGTTTTTTTAGTATGTCGACATATTAAAATATAAAGCTTACGTGTTGGTATATCAATTAGTTATAGTTGTTTTACTGTATACAAACATAAATACCATTACAATCCATTTGCATTTAATAAATGTAAAGATTTGCATTTTTATATAACATGAGTAGGTAATATGAGTAGGTAATCTACATACTGATTGAAAATTTCAACTTTTAAGTCATAAAGTTTCCCATTTTTTGTTTTAGTGTTTTACCATTTTGTTTGAATAATATGTAAAACTTTACACCATAACTATTAGTAGTTACCAGTTTGCATCTAATAGATTTATATAAATACTTGTACTTATGTATATGTTTAAGTAGATTTAAACATTTTAGTTTACTCCTAAACTCCAAACCGTTATTTATTTATTAAATATAATATTTATGACATTTTATTTTTTATTGTGGAACTATAAAACCCGTTTACACGCAAGATAGGTACATATTGTAATATAACTCATCAGTCATAGTCATTTGTTAAGTAGTTACTTTGTTCACATATCAGTTTATCACATCGATACCAAACAACTATTGTAAATAGGTAATAGCTAGTTGTATAAAATATAGAATATGTATGAATGTATTATAGACAATAGTGAGCTCGCGCGTTACCCGTGTATAATCGGGGGAGTCCTTGAGCAATCTATGGTGGGGGGGAGAACTGTGACGGGGTGACATTTTATTGGCCCGTAGTTAGATCCGTAACTACTATATTTTTAAATCGTTAGAAAACAACATTTTAATATTTTAATCGGTATTATAATTATTTCAAAAGATTTTTACTGTTTTGACAACGCAGGTACCTACATTAAAAATGTAGAATAAGCAGAATGTTATTCGGAATATTATACCAATCTATAAAAATATAAACTCGGACAAGAAGTTCATTAGACATTCAAACCTATAGTGGGTGCTAGTAGAGCACTATACCCTGTTGGCTGTTCAAAATAAGAAGCCACCAGGCGGTCACGGGCAAAACCGGTTTTTAAACTTAAATCTGGTGGTTTACTGATAGCTGGTGTCTCCTGGGTAACGCTTATAGACTAATAATTTATATGAATAGTGTTAATTACTTATATCATATATATATATAAGGGTACTTATTGTATGGCGGAAATTCGCAAACGCGTATGTCATAAGCCCGCGGGCCGCAATTCTTACGCCCCTCTAATAAACGCAGCCTGCAAATCGTATATTTGATTTATGGACTATATCCCATTTGTCTGCCGTTTTACAAAAAGATAAATTTCAACGGCTACCGTTTAGTAGAAATACGTCAATTCACTAACACCTACCGTGTTTAACAGCACAGACTCTTTCCCATTACATACCTATATATACAGACTTATAAGTTATAAGAATAATGTGGTTAAAAATGTGTTGTTTTATTTTTTTAATTCTATATGCAAAGTAAATTATAAAAAATCATACTCAATAAAATTTTTCGACAAAATCAATTTTGGTTTTTGCCTTTTTGGTGAAACCTGAAACAAATTACCGTAAATACATGACATTTTCATTAAATGTCCATAATAGAATTTTCTATACAGTATACACCATAAAATGTTCAATTATTTTGACTTGTTTTAAGCTGTTTACGGACATTTTCCGTTTTCAATTTGTTATTTTTTTTTCTATAAATGTCAATAAAATTGTATTCATAGGGTCAAAAAGCTTGAAAATTGAATACAATGCTCCTAATATATTGTTACAATAGCAGTTGAACAGTATTAAAAATACAGTCACAATTTTTTTATAAGCATTTAAAAATGGAATTTTGACAAAATAGGTAGATACGTAAAAACCGCGAAAATGTGCTACACTCGATTTTTCATGTAGCGATTTTCTTATTTTGTGGTAATTAAGTAATTTAAAATGAATATCTGTATAGATACTTGAAATATGCACCATATGTTTATTTAATTAATTCATATACTTGATAAAATTTTCAAATATGTTGAATCGTTTCTTTAATTCATTTAAAATATAATTCTGTTGGTCAAAAACCTTTTATAAATGCAAGTTATATAATTAGTGACCGTGCAGTTACTGACGGGTCTTATTTAGGTGAATAACCCAAAATAATATTTATCGTTTGGGTGAATTTATACATATAATTTGGGCGAAATGTAAACGGAACCTTAATTTATCTATAATATACATCGTTTGGGCGAGTTTTTGTGTATAATTTATAGTCTGGACACCTATAGCTAATATGTCTAATACATTTTCCTTCCTATTTTTAAAGGCTTCGGAGTTAAGAATTAAAATTAGTCATCGATTTGAGCACCTTTAAAATGATTATCACCTATTATTGAACAAAACTATCTATATGTAAGTATAGGTAGTAAATTTTATAAAAGTTGTTGTGACATGTTTTACACAACAAAGATAAATTGGCAGAAATGATCTGTTAATTTCTTACACAAATGATATATGCTCTATAGTTTATACTCAGGTAAATGTTGGGTCATAAATCCTGATGAATGACGCCCCCAGTTACCGTACTCATTTTTGAAAAAAGGTTCATTGTGGCCCAATTCCTTGACACTTATATTTACCTAACATAGAACGTGTATTTTTAAACAATTGTATATTCCCAGTATATTGTTTTTTATTTTACATATTTTGAATTTTGTCACGTTTAGTCACCACATTAGTTTTTAAGGAATCCGTTAAAGTTTAAAGCTAACGACAAAAAAATTTCTTTGCGTATTTTGGCGGCCACCCTAATTTGATGATTATTTCATATTTTGAAAAACTTGATATTAATTGCATATTGAAGTGGAATTAAATATTTTAATATAATAATATATACAATTTCAAAACCTAATTAAGATTTAAGGTATGTAAATAATGTTTCGTCAAGTAGAAAATTATAATAATAAATATTGTTGATCACGAACATATCGTTTACCGGTATTATATGACCTAATAACCAATATGAAATGTATTATTGTAATAACTAATATTGTATATTTGTTATTTGCATAGGTTTTTTACAGGAAATTAATTTTCTAGTCCATAATCTTGTTAATCAAATTCATCAAAAAAAGTTATTAGTTTTGTATTAAGGTATGGTTTAATAAGTTGTTAAATGTATTATCAATTATTTTTATGTGTAATAAATTAATAATAATTATCAAAGAAAAGATTTAATTGCGGAGGTACATTATTTTTTTACTATTACCTATTTAACCTATTGGCAATTTTTTATCTTTTTTTTTTTTGCAACTTTCTTGTATAGTATATATTTTGATGATTTTAAATGCATATTTTATGGCATATTGTGATATTTTTTGTACCTATAAATCCGTGCTCTAGTATCTATAATAAGTAGGAATAATAACGTAATACAAACAATATTTAGGTACCAGTATAAAAATAAAATATATGTTTCATAGATTATATAGTAATAACACAGAATAGATTAAAATTTGTGGCGCACCATGACTGGTGGAATTTTAATCATGAATAGCTATAAACATATTATAAGAAAAAATTGATTCGGCGCCACTGATATTAAATATTATAGTCGAATAAGTCAGCTGCTACAACTATTATAGGAGGCTGAAAATGCCTGCCATATACCTATAAACGACCAATTTAAACTAAACTATTGTAACACAGTAGTGTAATAACCTACAGGCTATAACAAAATATAGAAGGAGTAACGGAGTGGTCAACGGATAAAACTAGTTTGAATTGTATATAGGGGAGGGACCCCCGGAACGGCAGTGCGTCATCTACATTTTTCTCGTAAAATCCTGCACCTCGTCGACTGGCGCAAGCTCAGATACGATATTATAATATATTGCGATATGCAAACATACAGAAATATATCAATAATATTATACCATAATACTGTATATACCTATCACCAACGTGGCCATGAATATAATGTACGTATCATTATTTATTGTATATTATTATAATTAACGGTTAGCTTAGGTTAGTGGTGGTAGTGATAATAATATATTCGCTCGTCATCGGAGCAGGATGCCTCGCCGGCCTGTCTTTGGACGGCTGCAATTATATATTTGAAGATATGAAAGTCGAATAAAATAATTTAGTAATAATATAGTATATGGGCAGCCGCAGAGATATCGGTACCTTCATATAAATAGCGCTCGTCGTGTGATATTTTATGCAGATCTCTCTCTCCTGTTCCCCCCCGAAAAATCATACAGCTGGGTACGAAAAATACGTTACGGCGTCGGGAATGCGTGAAAAAAAAATAAAATTATAATCCCGGCATCCCGATCGTACGGTGAGGGGGGGGGGGGTGGTACGCGGTGGTCCTAGCGCGCTAGTGTCTGCGCTTCTCCGTGGTCCGTACGCGTCGATGCGTGCGTGTGGTGATTTCCCCCCACCGACCGCCATCCCCCTTGACCGCCCCGACCGTGTACGGATGGTTCAAACTCGTCCGCAATCTGTGGCGGCGTGTACCGTAGGCGAGCGGGGGTCGCGGTTCGCGGGCCGTTGTCCCGGCTCGGCGGCGGGCGCCGGGCGGTCGCAGTGGCGCAGTGTGCAAACTGCTAACCGTACGCGAACACCGTGGGCGGACGACATCGACGGCGACAAATCACGTTTCAATTTTTTACAACCGCCAACGATCTTAGAGACGCATCGTCATGAGGGAGATTTTGCATTTGCAGGCCGGTCAGTGCGGAAATCAGATCGGAGCCAAAGTAAACATAAAAACCAACCTGTATTATAATGAATAAAGGTTACAGCGATGTCTCCGAATATTATGTTATTAATATCATTGTAAATAATGTCAATCGACAATATTATTAATTATTATTTTGTCGTCCGTCGATATTCTTGAGAAACGGGCGTAGGTGTCATTGACGTTTACTGCAAATCACACGCGCAGGTAGTGGGAAAACGTCGTCGGTATTCCGAGTTTTCCGCCATCGGTAACGCCCGTTACGATAGTAATGTTACAGCTTTACTTGCGCGCGCTGTACCTGCTTTGAGATACGCGTCACGTACGCTGTTCGCTCGAGCGCCGACGCGGTTGCTGGTTTCCCGTTAATTATTACATGTTTCGGTTTATTTTTTTTTTTTACCGCCTTCTCGGAATATCCGCCACACGTGTTTCGGAGCGACCGCCGACCGACATATTATTATAATAATAATATTATATTATTACTATTTGTTGTTCGCCGCGTGTCGTTTTGGCGGTCTTTCAAAACTAGTTGTAATACAATATGACGAATACGATGCGTGGCGGCCGTGCGTCTCGGAACAGTCGGAACGAGCCACGAGGTTTTCTTTTTCGTTATTCGATTATTCCGAAGTCCTGGGTTCGCGAGGTTTTCTTCGAGGACAAACGAAATACAACGAGTGCTGTCGTCGTGATCGACGAATTCGTCGAAACGCGTTAATGAACATTTTTGTTTTCGAAACTGTTATTCAACGGACGATTTTGCTTTTTGGGGCTTATCGGGGGCTTGTAAATTTAAAAAAAAAATATATATAGATGTTATTAAGTACTATGTACGTAAGCACTAACTTAAATTGAGGCGCTAGTTATTTTTTTTAAAATAAATGTGTTTAACCGAAATCGAACTATCTAATCAACAAGGATATAATATTATATTATTCGATACTATTTTGTCAATAGGATTGATCAAGAATACGATAGATAATAATAATTAATAACGAATATTTAATTAGATCGTGTAATGTGTTTTGTGTATACTTTGCCGCCGCTATCATATTCATAGTGTTTTTACCAACAAGCCAAACGTGGTCGGCACCCGCAGCTGTCAAAAAAAAAAAAAACCATCCATAATTTAATTATACCATGTAGTAGGTACCTATAATGTTATAACTTAAATTAGGCGCTAACCAAATAACAATCGTGTTGTCTTTAGGTTCATTACCCTCCGTGTAGGTATTTGCGAAAAAACACGAATACAATGTCAGTGTTTACTCTATTTAATAACTTTACTGTACAACCTCATCCTGTACACGTGACCACTATTCTTTGTATCCATCATTCCAGCCTGGTCTCCTTTGTCCGATATGTTGGTGTTTTTTTTATAAACTTAACATTATAAGTCATAACTATTTCTAATACTTCATTGCTCGTTGGTATCGTTCCAAAAGCTCCCTAGTATATTTTTAGAGACGTCCAGGCACCACAGCATATATCGTCTTGCACGACATACTGATTTTGGTCATATATACCCGACGACACTTAATTATCATTCGTTATTTCCGGCATAGCCCTTTGCCATTTCAAGGCGTCCTGTAAGTGCAGTCCTGGCGCCCAGCCACAGTGGGAACGAGATCGATAAACTCGAAAACTCACCTCGGCGCATCGGAGTACTGACCGAGATTATTAGTTTCTTCCATTCCCTCTGTAGCAAAAGCTCTGCACCAAAAACATAATATTATATACATTTTTTATCGAACGGGGCAATACAACGTTTGGACAATACCAAAATCATTACAAATAAATGGTTGCACAGCGGTCACGCCGTGTGTCTATAATATGAGTAGCATAACTGTATTATTATATAGTAGGTACGTTTTGGTACTTTTTTAATAGTCATCGTCATAACATTTTTGTTTTAATATTTACCTTCACACAATATTTAATAGGCTTATCGGTTGTTTTAACACGTGTACACAAAAACGTATGCGCATGCATCGTAGTCAACATGCGAAGTGTATCAACACCAATGATGGGCGTTTTAAACACTATTTAATACAAAGACAAACTATAGTCCAATTTTTGTAGGACTTCATTTTCCCACATAACCATGCCCCCCATACATTTTAAGCAACTACGGTTATCGATTGCTGCGTCATTGGAAGTTATCCATAATATTATAGCCTTATCGACGCGATTGCGTTAGGGTTCGTAAAATACCTAATTTAATTATGTAACCGGTGCGTACTTCAAATCTTAAAGATTTTGTTATATTGTGTGCATTTTTTGTTTTTATTTAATCGTATTCTAAAAAATGATAAAAAATGGTGGCAGTTATGATGAATCGAATACACGTCCACTAGACCATAAAGAATAGCACATTTATATTTTTGAAAATCTCAATAAAATAACGACTTTTACTGTACCTATCAGTTTCATATTATGATATAAACTAGGTTATATTATACTTTGTACTATATTATATATATTTATGTTATCGGTTTTATTTTAATATTATACATTATTAATCAGTGACCCCGTGTTAAGCGCACGGATTAAATTTAAATATCGAAACTTTTGGTTATATACATAATATTGAATAATATTATATTGTTATAGTTTTATCTAAAATATAAACATATAATGCGTTTTCATTTCATATTATATACTGTATGAAAACTTCCTACTGTATAAATAATATTAAATTATGAATAACAAGTTAATTCATTGATGATATTGTGTGATATAGCCATATAGGTACATATAGTTATATCATATTATTTATTATCTGTAACAGGAAATAATATGTCTTAATCAAAATATTATGTTCAACTACTCCAAACATTGATATTTGATATTGACTACTATATAGATGCTATCATAGTAATTATTGCATACAGACAGACGTGGATCTAGAAATATGAAATGGGCGGGGCTACATTTTTTTCCTTAAGAAATAAGACGACAAATAATATTTTATAATTAGGTAACTTATATAGATATTATAAAAGGCAGTGCGTTTAAAATCGGGTGCAGATTGGAGGGGATCATTTTTATTACTTCGGGTCAGTGCGTTTAAAAAAAATTGGGGTAGGATGTGTGTAAAAATAAAAAATACTCAATAATTTAAAAATTTTTGTTTTTAAACTATAAGACAAACAATCCAATTAACCCAGTTTTACAAAATAATTGTTGCCAAATGATTTATATTTTGAAAATAAAACAAATAATATTGTTAAATCTTAATACCTCGTATGGACAAATAAAGTGTCGATCTTCAGCTCGATGACCATGTTTGATAATTCATAAATTAATATTGATTTTGGAGTTGAATCACATTCTACAAGAAAGAATAAGAAAATGATTTCAAAGACTCGCATATCGTTTTTATTTTACTAACGGTAAACAAATTTTTAAATAAAATTGCAATAATATTAAGTAGGTAATACATACGATTTCCGTTTTTTTTAATGTGTTGGAATCATATACAAATTTTGAATTAAAGATTATAGCTAGATTATAAATTTTTTAAACTACACAAAATAAGCAATTAAGTCAAATAAGTTAGGTCTAGGAGGCGACAACTGAATTATATTGTGAATTCCATTACACTTATAACTTTACGGAGTATATATTCCTCTTAGCTTATAAATTATAAGTTATAATATTATTTTCCATAACATTCGGGCCGCGTATCAGGTCAGTCCATATCCGTTAGGTAATAGGTTATATTTATTTATGTTTGTTATAATTTCTGACTGGATTTTGCCAACTCAATATTTGGTACCGGGTTGTTTATAATAAGTCTCTGGTTTGGCCGAGTCGGTAAAATGTTGTCGGTTCGGGCCTTCATATAATATCATGAGTCGGGTTGGTTGGTTTGCATTATCTATATTTAGTTACGGGTCGGGTTGAATGGCTCTATGTAACAAGTTGTGGGCCATGTCTAGTTGGTTCAAATTACATAATATAATCATTTTTCTGATCGGGTTGGGCTGTTTTAATGTTGCCCGTAAATACTATACGTTAGGTAACCATTTATTTACTCAACTTAAATCCACAATTTAACTATAGTCTATAATGAAGCCCAATTCAATATTCATAATTAAAAATAACCTTCATGATGATTAATATTTATTACCTTATTACCTATTCAGGGTTTTTGTAATGTCATAAAACATATTATTCAGTATACCAAACTACGTTTTAATAATTTGACAAAATGGAATAATTACTGTCATTAAAATATTCGTTAACTATGTACATTGTACATATATGTTAAAATAATAAGTATAATACAGTACCTTATAATAACTAATGAGTAAAAGAATAATTATCAATTACCTATCTACCTATTGTTTTTCAATTGTTTGTATTATTTTTAAATGTTGTCTGTTAATGCACATTTTGATAGAAGTGCCCCAACATTATTTTTTTGACAATATATCATTTTTTTATAGCCTTTTATCGATTATTAATTATATTTTATTAAGAAAATCCTATATCTATTGTATTTTTACTTTATTGATTGTTTTAAATATTAATAAGTCTTTCTTATTTATTATTTTAATAGTACATACTTTTTATTGTGCCAAATAGACAATAGATAATCAAAATACATATTACATAATACATATTTATAATTTATAATCTATAAAAAAATATCATATCCAAATAGTTTTTTTAAAAATATTGGAGGAATATCATATTAAACCGAAAATGTCTGTGGGAAATTGTCTATTTATCGTGTTCACAAGTGTGTACTAATTTTATAATTTTTTTAAATAAATATTAGTCGGTAAGTTTTCGTTGAGGTTATCTTAGTTATTAAAAAAAATCTGAAATTAACAAGTTAAATATTTTCGATATAATTAATAGTTTTTGGAATTCGATTATTATTTATTTTAAATTAAAATAGCAATCTTTGTATATAAAACACTAACAATTTTTCTACCTATAGCTACCTTGCTACCTATTTCCTTTATACATTCCTAAACCGTTCATCATATTGCGATAACATTTTGTACAGAGTTAGATTAGACTTTGGGGAAGAAGATTGGCTACATTTTGTAGCGAAAAAGATAAATAAGAGGTCTAACCCAGAGAAGTTCTCAAACAAGGATTTTGAGATTTACGATGGACATGTTTGTTTATAAATGGTTGCTATTGCGGTTTTAATAATAATAATTATTATTATTAATGCGATAAGCATGTGTATTGAGTTTAAACCACAGTTTCGGTGGACCAATTTTTTGAATTTTTTTTATACTTTAGAGTTAAATTATACACTTATGTAAGCACCACGTGGAATCTACGATCTACCACAGGTAGATTGCCTTCCTGATATTATACTGTTCTCATAATCAAAAGCGAATATCATCACGGACAACGACGGTCGGGATAACTATAAATTAAAATATAATATAATTTACACTTAAAAATACATTGCTTCAGCAGCGTGTTACCCCCAAAAGGAGTTAAACAATCACATAACTACAAATATACTATATTTTTTTTAAATTTACAATGAGCATATTATTTGAATAATATAAAGGAATTATATGGCGTTATTAACTTGCTAAAGAAGCCGACTCTTGACGGCACTTCACGATTTGTATCTCAAGTGGATAGACTATAGGTATATTATATTGAAGTTTCATAGAAATGCATAAATCTATACTTATACACAATTAGTAAATTGCTATGTTTTGTCTTACCTGAAATCAATTACGTACTTAACAGCGACTTGTTAGCTAAAATTATCTAGATCTAAAAGTTACCCTTCTGAACTACACATACAAAAGGCACAATGTATAACATTATGCCCACTACCCTATTGTATTGATCGCTTCAGGAAACTGATATTATTAAAACTTTATCATTTACTAGGTTTTCTAAACCTCTGGTTAAATTAATTATTAATCTTACACATATGTTATACCGTTAAAATCCCTTCGTTCAGTTACTGAAACCGAAACTTCGATTTGAGTCTAATGTAAGCCTTATGTTATGTAATAATTTCTCAAATAATCCTGATCATATCACATAGGTTTATAATTTCTACTAGTGTTGTGTTAAACATTTCCCACCCATTTCCGGGTTTTTGAATGAAAAAAGAAAAGAAAAAGAAAGGTTTATAATTTCTAGTGCTCGTGTGTTTTATTGCAATAAGTAATAATTACTATAATGTATGTTGATCTGATATAAACACATTATCATATGCAAGTCTTGATACAAATAACTATATGTACCAGTCACATAATAAAAATGTATGTGTTGTGGTACTGCATTGCCGTAACTATATCTTAAATATATGAAAATCTGAATTTATAGTTTTGGGAGATCATTTCGGATGAACATGGTATCGATCCATGTGGTGCGTATCATGGTGACAATGATTTACAATTGGAGAGAATAAATGTTTACTTCAACGAAGCCGGCACCCGTAAGAAGATTATTAATTTGTTTGTATTACTTAATTATAACCAGACTGTATTTTCAGATGGGAAATATGTGCCTAGAGCAATTCTGGTCGATTTGGAACCTGGCACCATGGACTCAGTCCGTTCCGGACCATTTGGACAACTGTTCAGACCCGATAACTATGTTTTCGGCCAGAGCGGAGCAGGTACCAAATCTTGAAAATACCGAAAAATTATAATACAGGTTTATTAACAAACAAAAATGATTACTTTTCAGGTAACAACTGGGCCAAAGGTCATTATACGGAGGGTGCTGAGCTGGTTGACTCTGTCATGGACGTAGTACGCCGCGAGGCCGAAAACTGCGATTGTCTGCAAGGATTCCAACTGGCTCACTCTTTGGGTGGTGGAACGGGATCCGGTATGGGTACTCTGTTGATATCGAAAATCCGAGAGGAATACCCCGACCGCATAATGAACACATTTAGTGTAGTTCCATCTCCGAAGGTATCGGACACCGTGGTGGAGCCCTATAACGCCACACTGTCTGTTCACCAGTTGGTGGAAAACACGGACGAAACCTTTTGTATCGACAACGAAGCTTTGTACGATATTTGTTTTAGGACGCTGAAATTGACATCCCCGACGTACGGTGATCTCAACCATTTGGTCTCTGTGAGTTGTCTTCACTTAATATTTGAATGTCAATGAATGTCATCCACTGAATAAAAATGTTACTCTATAAATTATCGTGTTTTAGGTAACTATGTCTGGAGTGACAACGTGTCTTCGGTTTCCTGGTCAATTAAACGCTGACTTGAGAAAGTTGGCCGTCAACATGGTTCCATTCCCGAGGTTGCATTTCTTCATGCCTGGATTCGCTCCACTTACAGCTAGGGGTAGTCAGTCTTACAGAGCACTTTCGGTTCCTGAACTCACCCAACAAGTGCGTAATTTCTACATCATCAAGTGCTAATGCCAAGTATCGAAATATGTGTTTTACCTTTTATTTTTGTACGAAAGATGTTTGACGCCAAGAACATGATGACTGCTTGCGATCCTAGGCACGGCCGTTACCTGACAGTGGCCGCCATTTTCAGAGGAATTATGTCCATGAAAGAAGTCGACGAACAAATGTTGAACATTCAGAATAAGAACTCAGGGTATGTATAATAAAAAGGGTGGGTAAGTGTATGTCGCTCTGCTGTACAGTAGGTTACAAGTGAGTCACTGTAATGGATTGTGTTAGATTTTAATCCAATGATATAATATCATTGAATAAGAAAAACGATTCTGAGCGAAGACGGTCAGTCAGTCTATAATATCTTACTAAGTCTAAATGTATTTGATGATATTATTGTGAATAAAGTAATTAATTTTAGTATTATAGGCATTAGTATTTACTATAGTTGGTTAAATTCATTTTTCTCAAAAAAATTATATTTTAAAATGCCATTGCGTGTATATAAAATATAACAATATATTCTAAAAGTTTCATATACCAACAAATAATATTTTTAAATTATATCAAAATAACTAAAATCATTATTCTTGGTTTAAATATGAAATTTTGTCTAAATTTGAAATTAAAATGTCTGTAAAAAATAAATGTGTTGATATATTTTTTAGATTTTTTGGTTACAGTATGATTTATTTATGAGAATTTTTGTTTTAAATTTTCAACACTTAGCTATAAAAACTGAACATTTTATAATTTTTTAATTACAATGATTTATAATTTTCGAGATTTTGACAAATTTTGTCAAAATTCGAACTTTAAATGCTTATAAAAAAAAATCGTGCCTATGTATTTTTAAAATTTTTCAACTGATGTTGTAACAATATATAAGAAAGCTTGTATTAAATTTTCAGACTTTTTGGCCCACCAAATAAAATTTTATTGACAATTATAAAAAAAAAAACTAAAAAAATTGAAAACTAAAAATGTCTGTAAACAGCTCAAAACAAATCAAAATATTTTCAAAATTGAATGGTGTATAGAAATAGCTTATATAAACATTCAGTGAAATTTTCATGCATCTAAAATTATTTGTTTTTGAATTGCAACAAAATAAGAAAATCGCTACATGAGAAATCGAGTGAATATCTAATCTTGTACAAATTTGAACTTAAAATGCTCATAAAAATTTATTAGGACTTGCTTTAAACTTTTTTTTATTGATAAAATTAGGCAAACTTATGAGGAATCTTGTATTACATTTTCAAACCTTAGATTTAAAAAGAAAAATTTTTATGAATTTCTAACTCAAAATAAATTGCACATTTTCGTCATTTTTACGTATTTTGTCAAAATTTGAACTTTGATTACCTATAAAAAAAAATTGTGACTACGGATTTTTAATATTTTTCATCTGCCTTTGAAACTATATATTAGAAGCCTACTATTAAATTTTCAAGATTTTTTACCCAACAAATAAAATTTTATTGACATTTATAGAAAAAAAAACTAAAAAAATTGGAAACTGAAAATGTCCGTTAACAGCTCAAAATAAGTCAGAATATTTTGAAAATGATATGGTGTGTAGAAAATGCTTATATAAACATTCGGTCAAAATTTCATGTCTCTACGGTCATTTCTTTTAGAGTTATACCAAAAACCAAAATCGATTTTGTCGAAAATTGGTTTTCCGTAAAAATTCCCGTTTTTCCCATAATTTTTCATTTGTTTTTCCAGGCGCTCATGAAAACTACTGGGAAATTTTGACTTTTGACCCCCCAAAGTACCAACTAGATTCACTTTCCTATCAGAAAAGGTACTATTGAAGAAAATCGAAGCATTTTTTCTGTCCTAAAACGTGATGACAGACACAAAATAAAAAAAAAATAAAAAAAAAAACACACATCATTGTAAAACCAATACATTCATCGCTCCGCTCAGAATCTAAAACTAACGTTTGCCAAAAACTTTATTATTAGCAGTAACTTGGTATTATGCGATAATAACTGAGTAATATTAACCATTTGAATGATGAATTTTTTTTAGATATTTCGTGGAATGGATACCCAGTAATGTTAAAGTCGCCGTATGCGATATACCACCCCGAGGCCTCAAGATGTCCGCAACGTTTATCGGTAATACTACCGCCATCCAAGAAATATTCAAACGCATCTCCGAACAGTTCACAGCCATGTTCCGCCGTAAGGCATTCTTGCATTGGTACACGGGCGAGGGTATGGATGAAATGGAATTCACCGAAGCCGAATCCAATATGAATGATTTAGTATCTGAATACCAACAATACCAGGTACCATGAATCGTCAAATTATTATAATCGTTAACGAGGACGCTACACAGTAGTACAGTACACCCGTATGGTGGTGTCCCCTCATACAAAACGTATTAGTAATTTGCATACAGAAGAATTAATTTTGTCTTCTTTGTTTCAATATTATATTAAACTATTGCCTATTATAAAAATTGAAGATAAGAAGATTATTAAGCCTCGAAAGTTGTTGCATTTGTTTATTTTTTTTTCGGGATATTAGATATATTTTACCAAGTCGCCTAAGTATGCTTAAAATTATTTTCACGACCCTATGCGAAAAAAATATTAAACGTTTTTGGTGCATATATTTGCACAATTATTTAGTGATTTTGTAGTTTTAAGAGCATATTTCTTAATTTAACTATTTTTTTAGAGAATATTTCGAAACCATCTTGACAATTACTGGTGAATAATTATTACCACAATACAATTGATCGTGTGTGGCACTGTGGCACCTTAAGACTGGTGTAGCGTCCTCTTTTTAATATAAAACGTGTGACTTATGTCTGCCGTTTTTTTTAAATTTAATTTTTAGTTTCTATTTATTACATAATGTCAGTCAATTTTAATATACCATAGTAATTATAAATATAATACATATTAACCTATTATCATAATGTAAAATACTAAATTATATAATCGATAATTACTATCGGTAAATAATACCGAAAACTGTAAAATATGGAAATGACAATAGGTTTGTCATGTTTTTTCTACATCAGAGGCGTTAATTTTCGTTAAATATTTACCATAATACTTTATATTTTTGCCTGCAGGAAGCGACAGCCGAAGAAGTTGAATTTGACGACGAAGAAGTTGTTGAAGAGGTTGATGACAACAAAGATTACTGAGTATTGTGAACTGAATATTATGTACATTATGACGGTTATTCAACTTATGAATTATTTATGTTGTACGTTGACTATATTGAGTTTTAATGTTTAGAAACTCTTTTTGCATTTGTTAAATGTTGATTGATATGTGTCGTTAGTAATTTAAAACGTTTATTAAACGAATGCTGTTTTCGAATAATAATTACAGGTTTTGATTTTGTAACGCTGTGGGCAAAATTCGTACCTATATAATAATAATATATGATATTCAATGTATAATTTTTGTACGGCGTAAAATTACTTTTGACTTTGCACATTTATGCCATTTTCAGCCGACATAAAGGAGTTTTGTTTTGTATTTTCCTAACCGATGCTTTTTAAACTACAACATGTTGAATTTCAAATTCAGTCGATTTACCGAAGTCTTACGTAATGTGTTTCCGCTGCAATGTATCAACTCTTAATGATATACCGTGCTACCACTTACCGAAAAATTGAAAACGCGTAGTTACAGTGGTTAAATGGTTGTCAATTATTCCTACTGATAAAATGTTTAAAATGTGAAAGGTATATTGTTTCCGAAAAACCGCCTTCACCGTAAAACTACCATGTGAGAATTTATGGTAAACACGCGATCTCCGTTTGATTGAACTATACGTCTAGCCGTCTAGGTATACGATAACGGTATAGTATAAGCGGTTTAGGTATTACCAAAATTTTATACAGTGTCGGATTTAGTGCAGCTACCACCCTGTTTGAACTTGAAGTTGCAACAAATTAAATCAATTAAAATAAATAATAAGAAATTACATAGAAAAAACATATTTAATAATTTATGAATGCAAATTTTAGAAATTCAACTTATATGATGTTGTAATATAAAATATATGTAGGTATTAAATACGGGTAATTTATTAAATTAACAAGAAGTCAAGAAATACTTTTATGTACAACTCGACAATTTATAATATTACTTCGTTGCCCGTGAAAAATGACAACTCTTAAAAATATTGTGATCGTCCATTCGTCCAACTTCATTTGGGTGTACCTACCTCGTTACAGTAAGTGCAACTCAGCCACCTTTGTAGGCAATGTGTGAAAATTCGATTTGATGCATGCTTGTGTATTATCATATTCTGTGCTTGTACCTGATCTGCCCGAATAACCGATGGCAAATTTATAAATAAATACTAATTATTTTTCCTGTAACCAATAGCAACCATTTATAGACAAAAATGTCCATCGTAAATCTCAAAATCCCTGTTTGAACATCTCCCCAAGTGCCCAACCGGGTCCAATAGTGAATCTAAATTCTAAACCATTTAAGGACCTACTCAAGCACACACACAATTTTTAATCAAAATCGGTGCAGCCAGCTAGGAGGAGTTTGAACTTTGAATACTTTGAACGGACAGAAGAAAATATAATATATGTATATTAAGATGTGTAATTTTATAATCTATAACATTATGCGACGAAATTTAACACCACTGGAAAATCCACCCAAAATAACGAAAACAACTACTAAAATATTGATATTAATTGTTAACGCTTTGTTTATCACGATAAAAACGAATACAATTTAAAAAAACTTGTGAAACTATACAACTATATTTAAAAATAAGTTAATATCTACATGGTGTATTGGTGTTACTACAATGATGTTATTAAAAAGTATGGTAAGTAATATAGTATAAGATACCTATCTAGTAACAAAAAAAAAAAGTTAAATCATTTTGATTATCCTCCTTTTATTTGCAAATGTAAAATTCATTTTATATGTATTTGTAATTACTTACATTAAAATGGCGAATGGTTGTATAACTATAGTAACTATATTAACCACTATAATTAGTTTATTGTAACTTGTATTTGTTAATTGAAATTTGAAAAGGCACTAACAAATACTTTTAAGTAAATTTACCCTCAGCAACATAAGCCATTGGGATAAAAATATACAATTTTTTTTTTACATTGAGATATTTTCTTATGATTCCTATAGTTTATGTAAATACATATTTATATTTATAAAAGTTTTATAGTAGATTTTGAAGATTTGAATTTTTATGAATTTGATGGTGGCGGTGCAAGAGCCGATCGATTTTATTATGTGTTGTTATACATAAAAACCTATATCGTGTTTTGTAAAAATTAAAACCAAAATATAAAAGTTAATAATAATAAGGTATCTAATCATGAATCAGTAAATAATTAATTAAGTTCAATATATTTGCTTAATTATAATATATATTTGACATAATGTCCATATTTATTTATTTATTTTTATCATAAAATCAAAATGTACAATTTATTATAGAGTTAAGTTAAAAGAGCAAAACTATTTTTTGATAAATTTTGACAATATTAGCGTTTAAAAAATATTTACTATAATAGTTTGAAAGTTTGAATCAAATAATAAACATTTTATAGAATATACTATACGTATTATACACACAAATGACACATCATTGATGCAATAGGTAATGGGAGCCATATGTTTGGATTTAATTTGTTTTATATATCATTATATTTTATACGTGTATTACTCACATAGCATATTACTTTTATAATTACTTGTAAATTGATTTATAAATACTTCATATTTTTGTAAAATTGGCTTCAGGTGTTGGAATTATAAAACAAAATAAAATAAATATAGGTACTTACAAGCAGTAGCTGAAGCACAGATTATATTGTGAAAATGTCTAAAAAACATGTCTTTCAAAACATCTCCTTCCAGGCAACATTTTTTTTTTGCGAATATTTAAAACCTAAGTTTTTAAATTTGAACAATGCTGGGTGATCCTTCCCCATAGAAATCAAAATTAGTAAGAAGTATCCAAATTTTTTTTTAGTTCCAAACATAGTTTTGAATTTTTCTTAAATCTCAACGATCTAATGCAGTGTTGCATAAACTATTTATTAAATTGAATGGACCGCTCATTATTCATTAAGTGTTTAGTGCAACCCAGCACTAGAGTAATTTTATATTAAGTTATAGTTTTGCCATTAAAACTAAAAACCATATTATTGCCAATGTGGCAAAATGCCGAAAAAAAGTGGACTTTCAACAAAAATGTAGCTAAATAACATATTACACCTACAGAGTTCCTTGTTATTAGTTTTATAGATTTAAATACTCCGAATAATATTCTATTTTGAAATATGAAATAAAAATGAATGGTCTCATCCAAAGAAGTAAGAAAATTGAAAACTGATTACTGATGACGATGTCATATTATTATATCTATCGTCTATGGTAAACGCCAATCCTGGTCATTCGTCGAAGACGATTCGCAGTTCTAAGAATTTCAATGAGCAAAAAAGGGCGGGTAAGTGTATGTCGCTCTGCTGTACAGTAGGTTACAAGTGAGTCACTGTAATGGATTGTGTTAGATTTTAATCCAATGATATAATATCATTGAATAAGAAAAACGATTCTGAGCGAAGACGGTCAGTCAGTCTATAATATCTTACTAAGTCTAAATGTATTTGATGATATTATTGTGAATAAAGTAATTAATTTTAGTATTATAGGCATTAGTATTTATCATTTTTCTCAAAAAAATTATATTTTAAAATGCCATTGCGTGTATATAAAATATAACAATATATTCTAAAAGTTTCATATACCAACAAATAATATTTTTAAATTATATCAAAATAACTAAAATCATTATTCTTGGTTTAAATATGAAATTTTGTCTAAATTTGAAATTAAAATGTCTGTAAAAAATAAATGTGTTGATATATTTTTTAGATTTTTTGGTTACAGTATGATTTATTTATGAGAATTTTTGTTTTAAATTTTCAACACTTAGTTATAAAAACTGAACATTTTATAATTTTTTAATTACAATGATTTATAATTTTCGAGATTTTGACAAATTTTGTCAAAATTCGAACTTTAAATGCTTATAAAAAAAAATCGTGCCTATGTATTTTTAAAATTTTTCAACTGATGTTGTAACAATATATAAGAAAGCTTGTATTAAATTTTCAGACTTTTTGGACCACCAAATAAAATTTTATTGACAATTATAAAAAAAAAAACTAAAAAAATTGAAAACTAAAAATGTCTGTAAACAGCTCAAAACAAATCAACATATTTTCAAAATTGAATGGTGTATAGAAAATGAGAATATAAACATTCAGTGAAATTTTCATGCATCTACAATTACAGGCATTACATTTTGGTTTAATTTATAGAAATACATGTTCTAACTTATAAGTCATAAGTACAGGCCGAAATGATATTCTCTAAAAATTCTTTAAATATGAGATTTTTATGTTGTTTAAAATAGTCAATATATTCTGTTGAACATTTGATACATTTTTAACTACTTAGTAATTCGTAAATTTTTAATTTGATAAATCTTGTTAAAAATGGAGCTTTAAATACTTATAAAAAAAAATCATGCCTATACGGATATTTATTATTTCTCAACTGTTACTATATTAACTTATGATGAACCTTGTATTTAAGTACCTACATTTTTTTTTATAAAAATAGAAATCTTGTATTCAATTTTCAAATCTTAGTTATGAAAAAAAAAACTTAACAATCGAAAACTTTGTATGCCTATAAATAGCACAACATGGGTCAAAATAATTTCTGGTGTATAGAAAATGCTAATATAAACATTCAGTGAAAATTTCATGTAACTACGGTATACATATTTTAGAGTTACACCGAGAACCGAAATCGATTTTGCCGAAAACAAATTTTGCGGAAAAATACCAGTTTTTTCTTAATTTATTTTTTTAAAACAGGCAATATATTATTCTCTTAATATTCTTTTAAAATACCAATAATAATAAATAGTGTGGTATATTAAATCTATTTAATTCAATTAATTTTCTATTGACAATTAATGATTATATATTGTATATGTTCCGGTGTCTTTTTAGTACGCCGATTTGTTAGAATGTTTTTGTGACTCATAAGATACAATTTTAATTTAAAGATGGTAATTTTTTTTTCTAAATCCAACGTTATAAGTTATAGATAACTATTAATTTAGTGTAACATATTTAACTTCTATTGTTCACCTAATATCCATATCAGTGACGACAGTGACGTATAACCGCGTATAACTATGTACACTTAAAAAAAATGTGCACACTTATGAAATATACTTCTATACTCGTATATAGTCGTGCAGGTACATATCTAAATAATATAATACATACACAACTGCGTTACCTTTATTTTTTTCCTAAGAATACAACATTAATTATTATTATTTTTTTTTTTTCATATAGGTTGGTACATTACAAAGCTCTAATTGTACTCAGATTTATTTTTATTTTCTTAAATACAATGTTTCAAAAATTATTAACTAATATATACCTATAAATCATTGAAATATAATATAAACACACCTAGGTACTACAATTAATAATAGGAATAAATCTATGTATAAAACTATTAAAATACAAACAAACAAACGAAAAACGATTCCGAGCAAAAACTTTAATAAATAATATTGTTAGTACGCCTACCTAATTTATTTTACGACTAGGCATTTGTACAGTACCTTTAACAATTGGTTAAATTCATTTTTCCAAAAAATTAAATTTTAAAATGTCATCGTGTTTCTATATAAATTATAATGATATAGTCTAAAAGTTTCATATAACCACGAATAATATTTTAAATCACAACGAAATAACTAAAATTGATATTCTTGGTTTAAATAATTTGATTAAAAAATTTGAACTTTTACGATAGGTTTTTTAGATTTTTTGATTACAGTATGTACTATTTATAAGAATCCTTGTTTATATTTATCAAAGTTGAACTTTTTTAATTATTTGGTAATTCGTAAATTTTAAATTTTATAATTAATCTTGTTAAAAATGGAAATTTAAATACTTATAAAAAAAATCGTGCCTACGGATATTTATTATTTCTCAACTGTTATTATAACTATTTATGAGCAACTTTGTATTACATTTTCATATCTTAGGTAAACAAAGAAAATTTTGTATGAATATCTGACTGCAAAATATTTTGCGAATGTCGAAATTATGATAAATAATGTAAAAATTTGAACTTTAATTGTCAACATTTTGACTTCAGAGTTCAGACGGTCATAAAAAAATATTGTGGACTTACGCTTAACATTATATTAATTTCCAGTAATATCAACTGTACATGTAAATAGCTAATATAAACATTCTGTAATCATCCACATTCGGTATTTTTTTAAAGTGACACTAAAACGTAACCATTTTTTCAAAAACGGAATTTGCGTAAAAATCTCAGTTTTTCCTTAATTTTCTGTTAGTTTTGTGGACTGTTTTTTACTTTTGACCTTTTTTTTACCTTTTGAAGGTCTTGTTGAAGTAAATACATATTTACTGTCCCAAATAGTGACAACAGATTCTATAAAAATTAATTAAAGATTAAAAAAAAAACATGTAATTTTAATATCAATGTAAAATACAAATTAAACATTATGTATAAAATATATAATATGTGTACCTTGTAGGTCATAAGAATATTGTTGAATATTTTATTGCAAGCTGCGTGTTATTTCAGATATGGTATTCGTCTGTGAAAATTTGCCAACCAGGAATAATAATGTATTATCATAAGCCGACTGAAATGTGTAAACGTTGCAGTGTTTCGAAGACTAAGTTGTACATCAGATTTTGATTCGGACACGGGGTATGTACCTATTTTTTTTCAGTAGTTTTCTTTTTTATTAGGTATTGTTAATTGATCAGGGTGTGTATTGCCCGCAACTTTTTAAATTTTTTTTTATTGTAACTACTGGTATAACACTATTCTGGCTATCAATAAAGTTGTGATAAAAATTAGAAAATTAGTCAGGTATGATATTTTTTTAAGTTATTCCTTTGAGTGAATAGGAAGTGTATGAAGTGTAAGGAAAGATATATGAGAGAGGTTGTGAGAGAGGATTGTGTGAGAGGTTGTGAGAGAGGTTTTAAGAGAGAATTGTGAGAGAGATTGTGAGAGAGGTTGTAAGAGAGGTTTTGAGAGAGGTTTTGAGAGGGGTGAGAAGGAAGAATAAGATTTAAACATTATCTTTCGTTGTTATGTTTACAATATCGAATACGTATATAGTTAGTAGGAAAAGATCATTGCAAACCTCACGACTGGTGAATGGTGATGGTAGTAGTCAATCATCACTATACCTTGGCTTCAACTAACCATATAGGTTTATCTAACTATCCTTCTTATGAGGTAGAATAAAAATATCGGTTGCCGTTTAGGATGTCAGCGCACTATTCCATTTTTGACCCACGCACGGCAAAAATAATAATAAGTAATGTTTAGTTACTAAAAAAGTAAAAAAAAAAACAATATATTAAATATATTAATATTTGAAGTACAATAATATGCAAAATATGAACTAAAAACAAAAATTCATAAAAAAAATAAGAGAAATCCAGACACACACAAAACTATAGTAATAATTTATAGTAATAGTAAATTCAATAGGTAATGAAAAAAATTAATTAAACAATAAATATTGAAGTATAACAATATGCAAAATATTTAATTCAAATAAAATGCATAACATTTAACACAAAACTAATAGAAACAATAATAATAATAATAAGTAAAGTAAGAAAAATGTACGAATTATTAATACCTTAATAAAATACCTTAATTTTATTATCACAATATGTAAAATATGCAATTCAAAAATATTTCATTATATTCTTAGAAAAAACCACAAGACAAAAAAAAAATAAAACGTAAAATATAAGTTAAAAAAAAAAATTAAAAAAAATTAAAAAATAAAACCTCTCTCCCAAGCTAACATGGATAGCTGTTGTTGTTTCTTTCATTACCAAATTTACTCATTGTATATATATAAAATTACAGATTGTAAATATTCTATTTTATCTAATAAAAAAAAAAAAAAGTTCTAAAAAAATTTTCAAAAAAAGTTTATGATTTATTACTACCTTAATTATCACAATATAAAAAATATCCAATACAAAAAAAATTCTTTAAAATTATTAAAAAAATAATAAATAAAGTATAATTAATAAAAAAATGTATAATTTATTAATAGGTACTTAATTATTACAATATGCAAAATATTCAAAATATTCAATACAAAAAATTAAATTTAACCCCAGCACTGGAAAAAAAAAATTCAATAGTGAAAGGGTTATATTATATTAAAGTAGAATAATGGGTAAATTCAATCTCATATTAAAAATAAGAACACTAACCCAGTGACGTTTCTTGCGTACAGGCTGGGTGAGCGTTAATAGTCGAAAAAATGAAAATAGTTCTGCGTGGCTATTACAAGTTTTGGGATGCTAAGCCTCTCTTAGCCACTCCTTAGTTGTGCGTGGGTCAGAGAGAGAAATAAAAGGTGCGCTAAAAATCAGGCATCCTATTAAGTGTCATCGAGTTGATGAAGCTGTTGACTGTTGACATTTAACATTAGCTGTGGTAGGTATGATTGGAAATAAATGTAATTACTAATAAGTAATGATTATAATTTATAAGTAGTAATAATAATCGGGGTACAATGAGATGCAAATTGGTAACGGTGTAGTAATATTAGAGATCTCCCAAAAAAATACGTACAAATAGTTCAAACATTATAACCAACTTTATAAAATATTAATTTATGAAAAAATATAATACTGAAATTATTGTTATTATGAATTATATAAAACCATGAACTATGGACTTATCTTAGTGTGTCCGATGTCTCACTATACATAATATATAGGTAATTCTATATTTTTTGCTTCATAATTTCTGTTAAAATATTAGGAAAATGTAAATAGTATAATTGCTAAATTTGAGCTTTTACTTATGATAACTTCATAAAAAAAAATGAAATTAACACAACAGATATTTTTTAAATTTAATGGATGATAACATTCTATACAAATGCATTTATAAAATTAAATTAAATAACCAGTAATTAATTTGGGATAAAAAAAACCGTGGTTAAGCACTATAAAACGGTGTTACATAATCGTAAACAACTATTTGTAGTAATAGGTACACTAAATCCAAATCAATAATATTGGCGAGGAGTACTATCTGGAGTGGTGGTGAATCTTCTTATGAAACAAGTCTCGTAAGATTATATAGATTTATAATTAAGGTAATATTAAAGTTGATGAAGAATATTTACAATGACAATATTATATTATTGCACAGTTTGCACAGTCGCTCTTTCAAATTATGTCGTCTGCAAAATATTATTCTTGAGTACCTAAATTGATTGAGTATTTCACATTTATCGAAAAGAGACGTATACTAGGTATACTATACTATACGTCTTATTAGGTTGAGCCGTCGAGCGACTGTCGTCTATAAAAAAAAATAAAGTGGTGCGGGGCCACGCTTGAAACGAAGAAACGACGAAGAAGTGTACATATCGGCCAGTGTTGCTAGCTCCCGGATGGGTGACCACCCGGAATTTTAGCAAAAAATCCTTGCCACACATAAACACACTTATTTTAAAATTTTAGGTAAATACATGAAACGTATGATTGTGTTAGTCACAATCTTGTGTAAACGATATCGTCTTCTATTTTCCTTAATTGTACAAATGCTGAAAATCAGAAATATTGTTACAAAAGAGAGACTGTCGTGACTTGATTTATAATTTTGTCTTAAATATAATTTTTCTGTTGAGAATCTGGGCTTTTAATATCAGAGGATGGAGGCAGAGATGCGCTTTTGTATTATAAGTAGAAATATTTGTTCACACTGGGTGTCCAAAAGGACCACCCTCCAGATAATACTTCATTATAAGTCTAAAATAAGTTATTCGAATACGTTATTAAGTTGCTCCAAATCTCAAAACTTTACTAGTATTTTAAAAGCCATTTGAAGCTAAAAAAAATCATTAAAAATGTTGCTTAAAAAAAGTATTTTCACCCGCATGTGTTGTCTCCAAGTGTGTCTTACAAGTGTAAAAAATATCAAATATTAATTCAGCAGTTATTATCATTGAAATTGTTAGTTTTAAATAATAATAATATCTTTAATAATAACTTTCAAGTTGTGATCACAGTTAATGTAGCAACCTTAGATCATATACTATGAATTGGCCCTTATCCCGATAATCTGTAGCACATATTAGTGACAATGGTCTCTGACTAAGATCCATGTACGAAGAGAAATCACACAAGTTTAATTATGTGAATTTATATGGATCAATAAAAATGTCAGAGACTCGTAGCTTATTTGTGCTTATATGTGTTTACACTGGTAAACTGGGCATCATGGTATATGATCTAAGGTGCTCTAAGGAGTCAGCAACCAACGGCTCAACTCGATAAAAAAAACACTTAAGTTCGGCAACAACTCAGGATCTTTTTATTCAAAGTGTCCTAATAATAAGTCATAAAGAGGTTAGTTAGGTAAACCTATCGTTAGTTGAAGTTATGGCGATGATAGACAACTATTATCATTGATCATGAGCTGTGCATTGATCTTTTTCGACTATCTATCAAAGTATTCGATATTATGAACATATGAACGAAAGAAAATATTTAAATAATATTCTTAAAGTGAGTTTAGGTTAGGTAAGATTAGGGTAAGATATCATAACCTAACTATTTATAATAATATTTAACCACGTCCTTAATGCCGGCCGTTTAGCGTTGTACCAGTATAATTAAAAACTTTAAATACAGCCTAATACCAACCTAGTACCATATCATTTCTAAAATTTTTTTTCTTACTCCTTAAAAACTATTTGCCTGCAGGCTCTCACGTTCCTCTTCAAATTTTTTTTTACTCGATTTAAATCTATTGTTGATATTTTTGTATAGATTTTTTAAACATAAAAAATCTGGTGTCATGTAAATATTTTCTAAATTTTTTTTTCTGCTCCTTAAAAAGTATTTGCCTGCGGGCTCCAATGTTCCCCTTTCAAATTTTTTTTATCGATTTAAATCTTTCAGGTATTTCTTATCCAATTTTTTAAGTATCGACAACCTGGTGTCATGTAAATTTTTTTATTAATTTTTTTTCTTGCTCCTTAAAAAAATTTTGCCTGTAGGCCTTCACGTTCCCCTTCAAAATTTTTTTTTTATTTAATATAAATCTTGTTGATAATTCTAAATCAATTTATTAAACATTGACAATATGGTGCCATATAGATTTTTTTCTACATTTGTTTTCTTACTCCTTAAAAATCATTTGCCTGCGGGCTACCACGTTGCCCTTCAATTTTTTTTTACTCGATTTAAATCTATTGTTGATAGTTTTGTATAGATTTTTTAAATATAAACAATCTGGTGCCATGTAAATTTTTTCTAAATTTTTTTTATTAATTTATAAATCCTGTATAGATATTTCTAAACCAATTTTTTAAGCATCGATAACCTGGTGCTATGTAAATTTTTTTATACATTTTTTTTACTAATTTAAATCTTGTAGATCTTTCTAAACCAATTGTTTAAATATAAACAACCTGGCGCCATATTCATTTTTTTCTTAATTTTTTTTCTTGCTGCTTAAAAGCATTTATTTGCGGGCTCCCACGTTCCTCTTCAACATTTTTTTAATTAATATAAATATTGTAGATATTTTTAAATCAATTTTTTAAACATCAATAACCTGGTACCATACACATTTTTTTCTTAATTTTTTTTCTCACCCCTAAAAAAGTTATTGTCTGCGGGCTCCCACATTACTCTTCCAAATTTTGTTTTATGAATTTAAATTCTGTAGATATTTCTAAACCAATTTTTTAAACATCAACAACTTAGTGTCAGGTAAATTACTATTTATTGATATTTTCAAAGACTTTTTCTTTTTTTTTTCAATGTGTTTTAACTTTTTACCTTGACCTTATGTTCTCATGGATAAATTTAATCATTAGAATAAGAATGCAGCATTTTTTGGTCTTTGTTGTATGTACCATATTTATTGATATTTTCAAAGACTTTTTCTTTTTTTTTTCAATGTGTTTTAACTTTTTACCTTGACCTTATGTTCTCATGGATAAATATTTTTAAATAGATTTTTAAACTTTAACAAGGTAGTAAAATATAAATTTCTAAACCTTTTTACTTGCTTCTTAAAAAGTTATTAGCTGCGGTTTCCCATATGTTCCTATTCAAATGTTTTTTCTTCAATTTAAATATTGTTGATATTCTTATTAAGATTTTTTTATACATTAACGGCCTAGCTGGTGCTATATAAATTTTTTTCTGAATTTCTTTTCTTGCTTATTAATAAATATTTATTTAGTTATACCTAAGATTTTACTACTCAGTGGAGCCCCCGGGCCCGAATCGATCACTGGAGATTTGTGATATTATGTTATCTAGACCAGCGATTCTCACCAGGGGGGGGTCACCAACAATTATTTTAGGGTCGCCAATTCATGTGGGAAAAAAATTGTTTCACTTAGAATCTTATAAATTATAATTAATAGTAAGTGTTATAATATATATTTTTTTTGTTTAGTCCGATAGTCGATAAAAACGTACTATTTATTTATAATACAATTCGAGGCTAATTACAGATAAGATAACAATATAATCGATTACGCGATGTTCTGAGTATTTTATCGGTGTTTCGTCAGTTGTGTGTCGTACACCAGCTGGAAAAGTAAATGGTGTTATTGTGTTATTATAAGTAGTTATACACTATTTGTACATATTGTACGTTTAATTCAATATCTAATTATTAAAAAATGAGTAAGCAACATCTTTGTCGAATTTTTTAAACAACCCTCAACATCAAATTCATCTTCAGCAATTGTGAACGGTCCTGATTCAGATGTTAGTGAAAATAAATTAAGACCAACACTTAAAAAGATAAAATCAACTACGAAAGATATTCGTTCAAACAATTTATGGGTTATTATCTATTTATTTAATCAGAAAAAAATAAATTATCATGTGTAAATGAAGAAAAATTAATTGAGTTGTATTCAGACAAAGGGTTGGAACAGATTTTTAATAGTAATAAAAACATAAGTAAATTTTGGATCAAAATTCAATATGAGTATCCTGCATTAACAGAGGAAGCTTTAAAAAAGTTAATTCCCTTTTCAACGACATACTTATGCGAAGCAAAATTTTCTACAATGACTACAATTAAAACTAATTCGAGAAATCGGCTGGATATATCACCAACAATGAGAATAAGTCTATCCAAATCTGTTGAGCCATGGATTGACAAAATTATTTCAAATCAACAACAGCAAAGGAGTCATTACTCATTAAATTAAAAAATATTCAAATGTACATAATATACCTTTTTTTGTAAAATATATACACAAATATGTATAATAATAACAGTTTGTTCTATTTTTTAATGCTTACATTACAAAAGGGTCGTTAGACATCTTGGTGACATTATGGGGGGTCGCGAACTCAAAAAGGTTGAGAACCGCCGATCTAGACATCTAGTTCCATAAGTATCCACTATAACGGCGCTAGTTACGTAGAAGGCGAAATACCCCGTACTCCGCCAATTCTATAACATTTCGTAGTCAACCTCCTCACACCCCCCAACCATGTCGTGTCCAGTCCTGTATATCTTAGTCCGTGGTGTAAACATTGTCGCCTTATCAGTTATCAATGACCAGACCGTATTATTTAAAAATTCAAAATTGAATTCCATATTCAGACTTTAAGTGTTAACATTTACAAGGTTTTTACTTTAAAATTTCTGTTGAATTAACTGTCGATATTGTTATACCGCATTACTGCATAGTGCATATAGTATTAATACCTACAAAAATCAGTATAATTTGTTTATTGTTATTTTGTATTTCAATAGTGTTATTTGTTATTATTTAGTTTCAAAATGGGTCAGTTGAATATCCTTAAATATTTTACCTTATAGTTTCTATTTTAATTAGTTAATTCTGTACTTCAAATTTTTCAGTGGAAAATGTGGGAGAGTTACATAATTTTATTCAATTTAAACTACTTGCTCCAGATGGAATTAAGAAATGTCAAAATATAAATAATGAAGAAAAAAATGGACAAACAATTATTTTAGATAAATATAATTCAAGGTGATCATATAAATTTATTTACTGTAGTTTTTGTTTATATTACAAGCGATTATTCTCACGTCTGGCAAACCATAATAACCCTCTAATCAGTAACTTAAATATCTTAACACTTCCTGATAATCCTTGTCGTCGACTGAAAAGGAGATGGTGTAGAGATCTTTTACAATAATCAATCAAACTCTTCCTCTCTCCGAAAAAAAAAAAATATAAAAATATTATTACCTTATCTTCCCAAATCTCCCATCACGCAAAGAGTCACTAGTGGGTGACTTCTTAATCACGCATACCATGTTTTCTGTCTCTTTTCACTTATACTTATTATGCTAAGAAGTATAGATTGTATAATTATTATAAAAATAAAAAAAAACTAATTTTTGTAACTCATTGTTATAAATTAATAATATATCAATATACTTGTTCCATACAAATGTGTTAGAAAGAAATAGTTAAAATGAAAAATGATTATTTTAAATAGGTAAAGAAAATTATTTTATATACCTACCTTTTATTTTTATACAATTTCAGAGATTTTTCAATTATAATGAACAGCTTGAAGACATTCAACCATATGAAAATGAAGAAAAATGAAAATTTAAATAACTTAAATATTTTTTTCAAAAATATTGTAAGTTATTAATTTAAAATTTTTAAAATGCTATATTTTATGTTCTATAATTTTAGTTAAATAATAATTTTAAAGAATAGTTTCATTATCATTATTTTAATTTTGGTTAATAAAATAGCCAATACTATAATTTTAAGTTTATTTACATGATTTTCTTTAAATAATATGAGTGAAATCAAAACTGTTTTACTTTCGTGGTGTAGCTTCTATCCGAGTTACTATAGTTATATGTAGTACCTATGTTGAAATATTTTTTTAATTTTTAAGAACATGCATAGGGTAAACTCATCTCTTTTTATAAAATCATATTATCTCTACCTCATTTAACGTAAAACACTCATTCAAAAAGTATAAATGTTTTCAAAAAATATTTTTTTCATGGTTTCTAGTTGTTAAAAAACAAAATTTTATAATATGTTATATAATATACATTTTATTATTTTTTATTCTTAAAGTTTTTTTTAAGTATTTTACTTTTTTGAATGATAACATACAGTTTTAATTTTCCAAAGCATAATATTTTTCTAAGTATTTCGATATATAAAAATCGAATTTAGGATAAGCAGTTTATGAGTTATAAGTATTTAAAGTTTAGGTGAGCGGAGTTGAATAGTACACGGTTACCCCGCAAACTATTGGTCCACTACTCTGCTCATCTGAACCTTAAAAACTAATAAATTATAAGTTATAAAGTTATAAACTACTCATCCAAAGTTAAATTAGTATGTATCAAATTGCTCAGAAAAATATTCTACTCTCAAAGATATAATTAAAACTGTATGTTGTAATTCAAAAGAGTAAAAACTTAAAAAATCTTGTATAAATTTTGAATGTATAATTTTTAGAAAAAATGTTGTTTTCTGACAATGTGAAGCACGGATAATGAATATGCTACTGGGCTCTAATGATTCATAATTAAAAACCATCTAATTCACTCTTATTTTTATAAAATTTTGTAAAAACAATTTTGAACTAATTATTTGCACATACTTGTATATTGTATTTGTTTTATAGAAGGACAACACAGAAGCCCACAATAAAGCACTAGCAATATTCAATTCAAGGTTAAATAATAAATAATTTGAATAGAATTATATTAATGCTGAAAAAAATAATACATTCATTGTTTTTCTAAAAAGAACATTTTCTGAAAAGTGGATATAATATTAATATGGTTATTTATATACAAAATATATATTACTGCTTTTACTGTTCAATTATTTTTTTATTCTCCAGTTTTTAATAACTATAAATGTTAATCTATATTCTATAATATTGAATGAATGTACCCCAAAAATATTCATAGTATGATATTATGTGGTTATATCCTAAAGCTATCAGCATTTTATTTTTGGATCTAAGTTATCCAAAAAAGTTTTTAATTCTTATTCATATTCTAAAATAACCTAGCCTATAACCTAACCTTTTTGTCTATATATTCTACCTTAATATTAAAATTATTAATAGGACATTACACCAATATTAGTATAGTCTCCCCCTTACAAGTGCGTAATATAGCAAATTGTACTCTCAGGATGTAGCTCCGTTAGTTTAAAAATTAGAGTGAATTGACCTCTTATAAAATTTAAACGTAAGATTATTATCTCGGCTAACATATGGGCTTTTTATTATATTTTAATTTTAAAGTGAGTTATGAATATTTTAAAATTGTCAGTACATCTTAAAATACTCATAACTCGCTATAAAATTTAAATATAATAAAAAACTGCTGAGTGTACAATTTGCTATGTTATGCACTTGTAAGACGGAGACAACTCAAAATTCCGCACATTGCCTACCAAGATGGCTAAGTTACACTTATAGCCGCTCGTCAGCTGTGTCCGCAATCCACCGCAGGAGGATTGTCGTCGCACATTGCTCTCGATCCTACGTAGTCGGATTGACTACCAGGGTGACTGAGTTTCACTTCCTGCAGCGAGTTACACCCTGCAAAAGAAGTTGAACAATCTCAATTATTTTAAGAGTTGACATGTTACGGGCAACGAAGTGGGCGGGATCAGCTATAGTTATAACTACAGTCGGCTCTCGATAATTCGAAGTTGGTGGGACTCATGATAATTTTCGAGAGTTCGAATTGCTGAGTGGTTTGAAGTATCAAGAGAACAAATAAACATTCCAATTGCTGAGTTATGAAAAACAAAGTTGTGCCTACGATAATAATTCGATAGTTATCGTAAATACCTAATAAGCTAAATGTATACGTATGTATTGTATTATTTGTAACTAGTTATAAGACATTTTTGGTGAATGTACTTCAAATTGCGGAGCATTGAACTTCGAATTGTCGTGTGTTGATGGCTAGTTTTCTCTAACATTTTACTACAAATTATACTGAATGGACCGAAACTTAACCGAAACTTTCGACGCAACCTATATTATAGGTTTCTATAGGCCACTATCTTTCGACTTTTGATTCTTCTACGTACATTACCGGGCAGTTAGAAGTAGGATAATAGTTGTTTGATTAATGGGTTACTGTGGGAATTTAAGTTATTATGAAATTTAAATTAATATAATTTTGATAATTGATAAAGGGTAGGAATTTTTAGGTCTTAGTGAAGATTATTATTTGTAAAATACCAAGGAGAAAACTTTACTAGCCGTAAGCAGATGGATTGAAACGCTTGACGTGTTTTGGTATTGGATACCTTTGCAGGGGAACCCCATAACTGAATACCGTATGTCCAAACTGGTCAAATTTGAAATTATTGACTTGTATATGGTAAGTGTATTGGACAGTGAATTTGAATTTCAAAAAAGGTCTTAAGAGGTGAAGTCCGTTAGAGTTAACAGTTGTACGCTTAGGTTTTAGGTGTGGGCTCCAGGTTAGGCATTTATCTAAAGTTAGCCCAAGGTATTTAACTTTATTTGCCGTTAGAAATGTTTGATTATTTAACGTAACAGTTGGTGAATCGAGTTTTCTAGGTAAAAATTTAGATTCGTTTATTTTGATCTTCCACCCGTTTGACCATAAACTTATCATTTTGGTATATCTACATAATTATTACACTTCAAAATATAATTTAGCACAGATAATAATATATGTATTCCGAGTTCACTGAAAGGGATTTAATTATGCCGCCGACTTCGTCAAATGATAAATTAGAATACATGTAAATTTATCGTCTAGGCCTATCGGATACAAATTTTATAATTATAATTTATATTACATAGATCTGTAGGTTGTCGATACTTAAAAATTGGTTTAGAAATATCTTCAAGATTTATATTCATAAAAATAATTACGAAAAGGAACGTAGGAGTCCGCATCAAATACTTTTTACGGTGATGTAAGAAAATTAAATTTAGAAAAATATTAATATGGCACCAGGTTGTTAATTTAAACAAATCTATATAAGTAAATCATTAATATTTAAATTAATAAAAAAAAAATGTTGAAGGGGAACGTTGAAGCCCACTGCCAAATATTTATTAATAGGCAAGAAAAAAAATTAAGAAAAAAATTTATATAGCACCAGCTAGGCCGTTAATGTATAAAAAATCTTTATAAGAATATCAACAATATTTAAATTGAAGAAAAAAAAATTGAATAGGAACATATGAGAGACCGCAGCTAATAACTTTTTAAGAAGCAAGTAAAAAGGTTTAGAAATTTATATTTTACTACCTTGTTAAAGTTTAAAAATAAGGGGAACGTGGTAGCCCGCAGGCAAATCATTTTTAAGGAGTAAGAAAAAAAATTTAGAAAAAATTTACATGGAACCAGGTTGTCGAAGCTTAAAAAATTGGTTTAGAAATATCTAAAAGATTTAAATCAATAAAAAAAAAATTGGAAGGGGAACATTGGAGCCCGCAGGCAAATACTTTTTAAGGAGCAGAAAAAAAAAATTTAGAAACTATTTACATGACACCAGATTGTTTATGTTTAAAAAATCTATACAAAAAAAAACATCAAGGTTAATATTGAGTAAAAAAATTTGAAGGGGTACGTGGTAGCCCGCAGGCAAATGATTTTTAAGGAGCAAGAAAAAAAATTAATAAAAAAATTTACATGGCACCAGATTGTTTATATTTAAAAAATCTATACAAAAATATCAACAATAGATTTAAACCGAGTAAAAAAAATTTGAAGGGCAACGTGGTAGCCCACAAGCAAATGATTTTTAAGGAGCAAGAAAAAAAATTAATAAAAAAAACTAAAACAAGGGGGTCAAGTGGATGTCGCTCCGCTGTACAGTAGGCTACATGTAGATCACTGTACTATAATGGATGGTATTAAATTTGAATTCAATGATATAATATCATTGTATAAGAAAAACGATTCTGAGCGGAGACGGTATGTCAGTCTAGGATATTTTAAATTATATTGATATTGTTATTTACGGTAGCTGCTAAGTTGAATTAATATTATTCATATTATTTAATTATTAACCTAAAATTATCAGTGATGCTATAAAAATATTATAATATATACTTTTACTTGTTAAAATTGATTTTAATATGTAATTTCGTCCAAATTTGAACTTAAAATGTCTATAAAAAATAACTGTGTTTAAATATTTTTTAGATTTTTGAATACAGTATGTACTATTTATTAGAATCTTTATTTTAAATTTTCAATCCTTAGTTAAGAAAACTGAACATTTTATAATTGTTTAATTACAATGATTGATAATTTTCGAGATTTTGATAAATTTTGTCAAAATTCGAACTTTAAATGATTATAAAAAAAATGTGTGCCTATGTATTTTTAATATTTTTCAATTGCTATTGTAATAATATATCAGGAGCCTTGTATTAAATTTTCATTATTTTTGGCCCAACAAATAAAATGTAATTGATATTAATAGAAAAAAAAACTAAAAAATTTGAAAATTGAAATCGTCCATAAAAAGCTGAAAAACAGTCAAAATATATTAAAAATTAGATGGTGTATAGAAATAGCTTATATAAACATTCAGTGAAATTTTCATGCATCTACAGTTATTTGTTTTTGAATTGCAACAAAATAAGAAAATCGCTACATGAGAAATCGAGTGAATATCTAATCTTGTACAAATTTGAACTTAAAATGCTCATAAAAATTTATTATGACTTGCTTATAAACTTTTTTTTATTGATAAAATTAGGCAAACTTATGAGGAATCTTGTATTACATTTTCAAACCTTAGATTTAAAAAGAAAAATTTTTATGAATTTCTAACTCAAAATAAATTGCACATTTTCGTCATTTTTACGTATTTTGTCAAAATTTGAACTTTGATTACCTATAAAAAAAAATTGTGACTACGGATTTTTAATATTTTTCATCTGCCTTTGAAACTATATATTAGAAGCCTACTATTAAATTTTCAAGATTTTTTACCCAACAAATAAAATTTTATTGACATTTATAGAAAAAAAAACTAAAAAAATTGGAAACTGAAAATGTCCGTTAACAGCTCAAAATAAGTCAGAATATTTTGAAAATGATATGGTGTGTAGAAAATGCTTATATAAACATTCGGTCAAAATTTCATGTCTCTACGGTGTTACGGTCAGTCGATTTCCGATGTCCCGTAATCGTAAATTATTTCACACGTGTTTATATATGTACAGTTTCGTTTATTTATTGAGAGATGAATTGCTTTACATATTTAATGGTAGGGAATTAAGTTCCGGGCCGAACGACTGGCTTTAAGAAGCGAGCCGCAACGGGCGGTATCGGACCTATAGAGGTGCGACTTCAAACAACGAACTAGTGCGACGACTAAAAAAAATTAAAAAAAAACACACATCATTGTAAAACCAATACATTCATCGCTTCGCTCAGAATCTAAAAAAAATAAAAAAAAAACACACATCATTGTAAAACCAATACATTCATCGCTCCGCTCAGAATCTAAAAAATAAAAAAAAAACTCACATCATTGTAAAACCAATACATTCATCGCTCCGCTCAGAATCTAAAATTACATGGCACCAGGTTGTCGAAGCTTAAAAAATTGGTTTAGAAATATCTAAAAGATTTAAATCAATAAAAAAAAAAATTGGAAGGGGAACATTGGAGCCCGCAGGCAAATACTTTTTAAGGAGCAGAAAAAAAAATTGATTTAAAAATATCTACAATATTTATATTAATTAAAAAAGATGTTGAAGAGGAACGTGGGAGCCCGCAAATAAATGCTTTTTTAGCAGCAAGAAAAAAAATTAAGAAAAAAATGAATATGGCGCCAGGTTGTTTATATTTAAACAATTGGTTTAGAAAGATCTACAAGATTTAAATTAGTGAAAAAAATGTAAAAAAAAATTTACATAGCACCAGGTTATCGATGCTTAAAAAATTGGTTTAGAAATATCTACAGGATTTATAAATTAATAAAAAAAATTTAGAAAAAATTTACATGGCACCAGATTGTTTATATTTAAAAAATCGATACAAAACTATCAACAATAGATTTAAATCGAGTAAAAAAAAATTGAAAGGCAACGTGGTAGCCCGCAGGCAAATGATTTTTAAGGAGTAAGAATAAACAAATGTAGAAAAAAATCTATATGGCACCATGTTGTCAATGTTTAATAAATTGATTTAGAATTATCAACAAGATTTATATTAAATAAAAAAAAAATTTTGATGGGGAACGTGAAGGCCTACAGGCAAAATTTTTTTAAGGAGCAAGAAAAAAAATTAATAAAAAAATTTACATGGCACCAGGTTGTCGATACTTAAAAAATTGGATTAGAAATACCTGAAAGATTTAAATCGATAAAAAAAATTTGAAAGGGGAACATTGGAGCCCGCAGGCAAATACTTTTTAAGGAGCAGAAAAAAAAATTTAGAAACTATTTACATGACACCAGACTGTTTATGTTTAAAATATCTACACCAAAAAAAACATCAAGATTTAAATTGAGTAAAAAAAAATTTGAAGAGGAACGTGAGAGGCTGCAGGCAAATAGTTTTTAAGGAGTAAGAAAAAAAATTTAGAAATAATATGGTACTAGGTTGGTATTAGACTGTATTTAAAGTTTTTAATTATACTGGTACAACGCTAAACGGCCGGCATTAAGGACGTGGTTAAATATTATTATAAATAGTTAGGTTATGATATCTTACCCTAATCTTACCTAACCTAAACTCACTTTAAGAATATTATTTAAATATTTTCTTTCGTTCATATGTTCATAATATCGAATACTCTGATAGATAGTCGAAAAAGATCAATGCACAGCTCATGACCAATAATAATAGTTGTCTATCATCGCCATAACTTCAACTAACGATAGGTTTACCTAACTAACCTCCTTATGATTTATTATTAGGACACTTTGAATAAAAAGATCCTGAGTTGTTGCCGAACTTATAAGTGTTTTTTTTATCGAGTTGAGCCGTTGGTTGGTGACTTCTTAGAGCACCTAAGATCATATACCATGATGCCCAGTTTACCAGTGTAAACACATATAAGCACAAATAAGCTACGAGTCTCTGACATTTTTATTGATCCATATAAATTCACATAATTAAACTTGTGTGATTTCTCTTCGTACATGGATCTTAGTCAGAGACCATTGTCACTAATATGTGCTACAGATTATCGGGATAAGTGCCAATTCATAGTATATGATCTAAGGTTGCTACATTAACTGTGATCACAACTTGAAAGTTATTATTAAAGATATTATTATTATTTAAAACTAACAATTTCAATGATAATAATTGCTGAATTAATATTTGATATTTTTTACACTTGTAAAACACACTTGGAGACAACACATGCGGGTGAAAATACTTTTTTTAAGCAACATTTTTAATGATTTTTTTTTAGCTTCAAATGGCTTTTAAAATACTAGTAAAGTTTTGAGATTTGGAGCAACTTAATAACGTATTCGAATAACTTATTTTAGACTTATAATGAAGTATTATCTGGAGTGTGGTCCTTTTGGACATCCAGGGTGAACAAATATTTCTACTTATACCTAATACAAAAGCGCATCTCTGCCTCCATCCTCTGATATTAAAAGCCCAGATTCTCAACAGAAAAATTATATTTAAGACAAAATTATAACTCACGACAGTCTCTCTAGGTACTCAAGAATAATATTTTGCAGACGACATAATTTGAAAGAGTGACTGTGCAAGCTGTGCAATAATATAATATTGTCATTGTATATATTCTTCATCAACTTTAATATTACCTTAATTATAAATCTATATAATCTTACGAGACTTGTTTCATAAGAAGATTCACCACCACTCCAGATAGTACTCCTCGCCAATATTATTGATTTGGATTTAGTGTACCTATTACTACAAATAGTTGTTTACGATTATGTAACACCGTTTTATAGTGCTTAACCACGGTTTTTTTTATCCCAAATTAATTACTGGTTATTTAATTTAATTTTATAAATGCATTTGTATAGAATGTTATCATCCATTAAATTTAAAAAATATCTGTTGTGTTAATTTCATTTTTTTTTATGAAGTTATCATAAGTAAAAGCTCAAATTTAGCAATTATACTATTTACATTTTCCTAATATTTTAACAGAAATTATTATTATTATTATTTTTTTTTTTGCCGTGCGTGGGTCAAATATGGAATAGTGCGCTGACATCCTAAACGGCAACCGATCTTTTTATTCTACCTCATAAGAAGGATAGTTAGATAAACCTATGGTTAGTTGAAGGTATAGTGCTGATTGACTACTACCATCACCAGTCGTGAGGTTTGCAATGATCTTTTCCTACTAACTATATACGTATTCGATATTGTAAACATAACAACAAAAGATAATGTTTAAATATTATTCTTCCTTCTCACTCCTCTCACAACCTCTCTCAAAACCTCTCACACAAACCTCTCTTACAACCTCTTGTCATACAGTGACCAAACCACCTCAGAAATCCTTTTAACTTCTTTCCTTACACTTCATACATTTAAATAAATAATAAATAATAAATATTATTCTTTCTTCTCACCCCTCTCACAACCTCTCTCACAAACCTTTTCACAATCCTCTCTCACAATCTCTCTCACAATTCTCTCTTACAACCTCTCTCACAACCTCTCACACAACCTCTCTCACAACCTCTCTCATATCTCTTTCCTTACACTTCATACACTTCCTATTCACTCGAAGGAATAACTTAAAAAAATATCATACCTGACTAATTTTCTAATTTTTATCACAACTTTATTGATAGGTAGCCAGAATAGTGTATACCAGTAGTTACAATAAAAAAAATTTAAAAAGTTGCGGGCAATACACACCCTGATCAATTAACAATACCTAATAAAAAAGAAAACTACTGAAAAAAAATAGGTACATACCCCGTGTCCGAATCAAAATCTGATGTACAATTTAGTCTTCGAAACGTCGAAACTGCAACGTTTACACATTTCAGTCTGCTTATGATAATACATTATTATTCCTGGTTGGCAAATTTTCACAGACGAATACCATATCTGAAATAACACGCAGCTTGCAATAAAATATTCAACAATATTCTTATGACCTACAAGGTACACATATTATATATTGTATACATCATTATATTTTATTACAATTTATTGTACGGGTATATAAGTATATTTTTTATAAGTGTGCACACGTCAGGATATACGCAGTTGACCGTTCCGTGAACATTTTTCTTAAGTGTAGATGGTTATACGTCCTTAATCCCTATGATATGGATATTAGGTGAATAATAGAAGTTAAGTATGTTACACTAAATTAATAGTTTAACTTATAATGTTGGATTTGGAAATAAAATACCATCTTAAAATTAAAATTGTATCTTATAACTTATAAGTCACAAGAACATTCTAACAAATCCGCGTATACTAAGATGCCACCGGAACAAATATGAAATGATATGTAGTTATTAATTATTATTGGAAAATGAATTTAATTAATTAGATTTAAAACCAAATTATTTATTATTCTTGGTATTTTAAAAGAATATTAATTCTAGAATAATATATTGGCTGATTTAAACGACATAAAAATCTCATATATTTTAAGAATTTTAAGAGAATATAATTCCGGCCGTATACTTATGACTTATAATTTAGAAGACAAAATTCCCCGTAGAATACAGACGTTGGGATAAACAAAAAAAAAATTAAGACAAAACTGGAATTTTTAGGCATAATTGGTTTTCAGCAAAATCGATTTTGGTTTTCGGTGTAGATAACTCTAAAAAATGTACCGTAGTCCATAGATATATTAAATTTTCACTGAATATTTATATTAGCATTTTCTATACACCAGAAACTATTTTGACCCATGTTGTGCTATTTATAGGCATACAAATGTTTCGATTATTAAGTTTTTTTTTTTTTATAACTAATAGATTTGAAAATTGAATACAAAATTTCTTATGAGTTTTTCTATTTTTATAAAAAAAAATGTAGGTAGTTAATTTAAAATTTTATGCGTGGGTTCTTAAGTATATTTTGATACACAAATATAATAATATTCAATATTATACAAAGAATATTAATTCAACTTAATATAATGTATTAAAAATAACAATATAAAATATCCTAGTCTGACAAGCAGTCTCCCGGTCACCGCTCTGAATTGTTTTTCGTATTCAATGATATTACCTACCCATAGGTACCTACAACATCATTGAGTTTAAATTGAACACTAAATATTACAGTGTCCCCCTTGTAACCTTCTGTACAGCAGAGCGTCACCCACCCTAAGTGTTTTATAGACGTTTGAACTTTGAAATGTTTTTTGTATATTATTCTATAAATGTCAATAAATTTGTAGTCGTTGGGTCAAAAAGCTTAAAATTAAATACAAAGTTCCTCGTAAGTTAATATAGTAGCAGTTGAAAAATATTAAAAATACATAGGAACAATTTTTTTTAAAGACTTTGGGGCGTCAAAAATAAAAAACAGTCCAGAATACTAACAGAAAATTAAGGAAAAACTGAGATTTTTACGCAAATTCCGTTTTCGAAAAAATGGTTAGGTTTTAGTGTCACTTTAAAAAAATACCGAATATGGATGATTACAGAATGTTTATATTATAGTGTTTAGGAACAATTTGATGGCGTAATGCGTTTAAATATTAGAAGCATATCTGCATAAAGGAATATTTATTTTTATAAATCTTTAAGTAAAACTGTGATTATAAATAAATGTAATTTCTGATTTTTAGAGTTAATTTACAGGTTTATAATAAACACATAAAATTGACAGTACATATACGATATACCTACCTACTATAATACCAACTAGATTTATACAATAATTACAAGTTTAAAAATTTCACCGAATACTGTATGATTTAAAAATTAATAATATTTAGGTATGTAATATGTTAATTTTAATTGTATTAGGTATATTTTATATTTTATAATGATGTGCGATTAGAATGATGTAATTCTAGAATAATGTGTTTTTAATTTGTATAACATATTTTTTTTGTGTCTATAGCTTTGATTTTTAACTTCAGTATTTTTTCTTTTCCGATGGGAAAGTGAATTTATTTGATGCATTCGGGAAGTCTAAATTTAAAATTCCCCGTAGATTACAAACGTCGGGATAAACAAACAAAAATTAAGAAAAAACTGGTATTTTTACACAACATTTGATTTTTGGCAAAATCGATTTCGGTTCTCGGTGTAACTCTAAAATATGTACCGTATAGTCCGTAGTTACATGAAATTTTCACTGAATGTTTATATTTGCATTTTCTATACACCAGAAATTATTTTGACCCATGTTGTGCTATTTATTGGCGTACAAAGTTTTCGATTATTAAGTTTTTTTTTTTATATACCTAACTAATAGATTTGAAAATTGAATACAAGAGTTCTTATAAGTTTTTCTATTTTTATAAAAACAAATGTAGGTACTTGATTAAAAATTATTATTTTTGGGTTCTTAAGTATATTTTGATATACAAATATGATAATATTCAATATTACACAAAAAATATTAATTCAACTTAATATAACGTATTAAAAATAACAATATAAAATATCCTAGTCTGACAAGCAGTCTCCCGGTCACCGCTCTGAATTGTTTTTCGTATACAATGATATTACCTACAACATCATTGAGTTTAAATATAACACTAAATATAACAGTGTCCCCCCTGTTTCCTTCTGTACAGCAGAGCGTCATCCACTTACCCTCTTTTTTGATGTTAAGCTACTCAAGAGTATTTTAAATTTCCTCATTTTATTTCCGAATGATGTTAATATAAATTTTTTTTCTTCAAAAAATGTAATACAAAATTCGTCATAATGTATTTGTTCATTATTTTTTTCTATACATAGGTACCTTCATAATGCAATTTTCAAAATACTTCAACTAATTTTCAGCTTTTATTTTAAACCCGTAGCAATTAATATGAATTTTAAGACTAAAAAGTAAATGTAAGCCCCTAAAGAATAGGTGATCAAACTTACGATTATGTCGACTCTTCGGGTTGAATATAGGTGTGCCATATCTGGAGTACAGATTCCATATCAAAGGACTGCTATTTCTTCATCCATCTTCATCTCGCACTGACCTGATAGTATTGAGTTATTTTATGAAATTAGCTTGAGCAGAATGAAATATATGAATAAATGTCGAATAGGAACAAAATTACTGTTTAACGAATTGTCTGTTCAATGTTAGCCTATTAATTTTTTTTTTTGCTCATTGAAATTATTAGACGATAGATATAATAAAATGACATCGTCATCAGTAGTTTTCAATTTCTTACTTCTTTGGATGAGACCATTCATTTTTATTTCATATTTCAAAATAGAATATTATTCGGAGTATTTAAATCTATAAAACTAATAACAAGGAACTCTGTAGGTGTAATATGTTATTTAGCTACTTTAGCTAAACTTTCAAACTAATATAATTAATATTTTTCAAACGCTAATTGTGGTCAAAATCAATTAAAAAATAGTTTTGTTCTTTTATTTAACTGTATAATAAATTGTACATTTTGATTTTATGATAAAAATAAATAAATCAATCAATATGGACATTATGTCAAATATATTAGAACTAAGCAAATATATTGAAACTTAATTAATTATACATATACTGATTCATGATTAGGTACCTTATTATTATTAACTATTATATTATGGTTTTAATTTTTACAAAACATGATATAAGTATTTTATGTATAACAATATGTAGTAAATTCATGAGTAAAAATCTTTTGTTTTATCAAACAATATATAAAATAGTAGTAACTAATAACTTATAATATATAGGTACTTATGTAAGTTATTGCAATAAGTAAACAAAATACCTGAATTTGTTCAAATAAAAATGATTGTGTGTACCTCCTATGTGTAAGCTGAAATCCTTAATATATTATGAATACCTAATAACTATTATATACCTACTAATTATTGGCCTCTTAATTACTTATTAGCAAGTAATTTAACTAAGACAAGTTTTATGAAATGGCTATATCAAAATAATTGGTAGAACCAAATGTTATTATAATTATTTAAATTTAACTTTACATATTTTTGTTATAGATATACAGACAAGGAAGTGGAAGATTTTTAAAAATGTTTTATGAATTATGCTATAGAATCTTAATCATTAATATCATGCATAATATGTGATGTGCATTCCTTACAATTATGTGTTCTGAGTAGTTTAAAATTTCACCCATAGTCAGTTGTGAAACTAAAGCAGGAAATGTAATTTTAAAATAAAATATTCTTAATAGTTAATTTTTAGAAAAATATAGCTGGAATTAGAATTTTAGATGTTATACTGGTGAGTTAAACTTCAATTTTGTATCATTCTAAATATAGTTTAGTCCTCTTTATCTTGCCGAGACAGGGCTACACTTGCATTACAGAAGAAAGACCTCAACTTGTGCAATTTTCACGGTTTATAGTTAAAATCTATACATGGATCAAATGCATGTGGTTCAATACCAGCTAAGTCCATAAAAGCAACTTGGTGAAACTGTGAAAATAATTAAAGAAAAATAGCAAATTCTTAGCGGGTATACCGTATACGTATTTTTTGTATAATGAGAATGTGTACCTAAATGTATTATATTATTATACTATTATAGTATTATGAATTATAATACTATACATAAATAACAATATTCTCATTTTATTTATTATTTGTAAGCTGTTACAGCAATTCTTGTTGATTGGTATATTGTAATATTTGAGGCCAAAGGTATGGTATTTGATGGTACGTAGACACGTAGTGTACACACCAGACTTTTAAAAAAAAAAAGATAAAATATTTGAATGTATCTATAAATACTTTTTAAAAGTATCTGTATCTGTACTTGAATACTTGTTAAAAGTATCCTTTACAAGACTGCTCATAGTTGTTTATATTTAATTTTTATTATTAGTCTGTCTCTATAGTCTACAATCTTTATGTACAGGCAAACTGTCGACAGGAAAAAGCCGATTGCGCAGCTACGCGCTCTAATTATAGAATGACGATTAATTATTTTACACCATGTATGATTTTATTTTTTGTTTTTCATTCCTTCGAATGTCACCACGTCATCATAAATAAATTTTGTGAAAAAAATATTTTTTTAACTTCTAAATACCCACAAAGAAATTAAGTCCACTAAAATTTTACGCCCCCGGGGATCAATCCCCCCGGCGGCCCGGCTTCCCCTCATCCTAGTTCCACCTCTGAGTACCTATACAGCAGAGCGACACCCACTTGCCCACCTTTTTTTTATTAATCCTGATTTTTTTGAAAAGTACCTAGCTACTACACAATTTCTTACCTTTGATCCCTCTTTTGCCTATACAATGGACCAGTTCCAAATTTATCCAATTTAGTTGCAGAAACCACTATCAAAGATAGAAGCATTTTTTCTACTATAAAAAGACGTGTCTGACACATTTCAACGGCCATGAATCATGCCTTGGACCTTGCCTCCTTGGTTCTTACTTTTTATTTATTAAGTATAATTTTAAATTAAATTACTACTATTATATGAAATGGATAGGTGGGCGGGTGACGGGGAGCCGGGTCGTTTATGGTTTGGAGTAGGCTTGTGCGAGGGGAAATTGGCAAGTGCGAATCTAGCTCTACCAATAGGTATTCATCGTATAAACGGCTTTCTTTTCCAGACCAACCATTCTATCTTAGTTCGTGGGCCATAGTTTGTGTTGTTATCTTTGGCCACGAGAGTGTGCTAAAGAATATTTTTTTATCAATAATCAACTTGATGAAAATAATGGGAATTGTATTTGTATTTACTATTTTGTGTACATACAGAATGATACAGGAGACGAAAATGTTTTAGAAAGTTTAATTAATGTGAGTTCAATGCTTTAAAATTATTTAGTTAAAAAGTAAATCAGAATATTACGTTCTACTGTTTATAATAACAACAATAATTTTAGTAAGTTTATTTCTTAAATTTATTATAAGTCATAACCAATAATACGTATAAATTTGAATGTATCTATGTGATTTTAGTAATTTATTTAAATATGTTGTTATGTATGTAAAGCTATAAATATTAGCAAATATGATGAAGACTTATCATTGTACATAAAATGGGTACTTGTTGTAGTCGTCATTCACCAGATCCCACCCATCATCTGGGTAAATGCTATTTGAGATTAATTTTCAACTAGGTAACCTATATACTTTTATGTTTTATTATTTTTATTTACTTTATAGTTTTACATCATGGTTTCAAAATACAAGATTCTATAGATGTCTTGAATAAAGGATCCAGTGAAGTGCGTTATGTGGCTGAGTTGAATCGTCAACATGGAACGGCAAGCATTAAACGCCATGGTGTCGACATTATACGTACTCCAACATCAACACGTAATAATAATATCTAAGTTAATTTTTACAATTTTCATGTATTTATTTAAAATTATATTTTAGTTCATTCGTCTTTACATGGACGAATTGTGGTTGCTGTTTACAATTACCAGTCCAGAGAGATGTCTGATGTCTCCTTTGTTAAAGGAGATCGTATGGAGCTATTAGATGATAGTGAACCAGACTGGTGGCGTGTGAGACATTTAAGAACAAATGAAGAAGGATTGATACCTTGGAATTTTGTTGCTGAAGAAAAATCAGTTGAAAGTGAAGAGTAAGAAACACTATCGATACAATAACATCAATACAATTTAAAATATTTTTAAAAACTACTTGCAGTTGGTTTTTTGGAAAAATATCTCGTAAAGAAGCTGAAAAACTTTTATTATCTGAAGAAAATCAAAGAGGGACATATTTAGTACGTGATTCGGAACACAATCCAAATGGCTTCTCTCTTAGTGTTAAAGACTGGGAAGGAGGTCGAGGGTACCATGTGAAACATTATAAAATAAAATCTCTTGATAATGGTGGTTATTACATTGCTACTAATCAGACTTTTTCTAGTCTTCCAGAGCTCATATCTGCCTATTCTAGTAAGAAATTTAGTATTTATTATGTTCATAATTTTTCATTACCTAAAATGTTTTATTTTTAGAAAATTCATTGGGATTATGTCATGTTTTGGCTCGTTCATGTTGTAAACCACAACCACAGATTTGGGATCTAGGTCCTAATTTACGTGATCAGTGGGAAATAGATCGCAGTGAAATCCAATTAATTAGAAAACTTGGCCATGGTAATTTTGGTGAAGTTTGGTATGGTAAATGGCGAAATAATATTGAAGTAGCTGTGAAAACACTTAAACAAGGCTCTATGTCTACCCAAGCATTTTTACAAGAAGCTTCTATAATGAAAAAGTTTCGACATGATCGACTTGTTGCCCTTTATGCGGTTTGTTCAAAAGATGAACCTGTCCTAATTATTCAAGAATATATGTGTAATGGAAGTTTATTGGATTTTTTGCGAAATTGTGATAGTAAATATTTGCAATTTGGTGATTTAATCTACATTGCTGCTCAAGTTGCTAGTGGAATGGCATATTTAGAATTAAAGCAATTAATTCATCGGTAAAATCATTAAAGAAAAATGAATGAACCCAACTATATTTATTGATAATTTTTTAGGGATTTGGCTGCACGAAACGTATTGATTGGAGAAAATAATATGGCTAAAATTTGTGACTTTGGTTTAGCAAGAATTATAGAAGATGATGAATATTGTCCTAGGCAAGGTACACGTTTTCCTGTAAAGTGGACTGCACCTGAAGCTATTGTCTATGGACGTTTTTCAATTAAATCAGATGTATGGTCCTTTGGAATATTACTAATGGAATTATTTACGTATGGACAAGTCCCATACCCAGGTAATAAATTGGTTTTTTCATCTGTAATTTCTATTTTAAAATACATTTAAAAAAAGTTATTTTCAATTCATATTATTTTAATATTTTAATTTAAAACATTGTTTAATAATAGATAGTTTATATTTTGAGAATTGTATGATCATGTATGGCTATATACATATTTAAGTATACTACATGTTTTCAAACATTGATTTCAGTTGGCATTGATTAGGCTTAAATACATCATTCTTTTTTCATAACATCTCACTTGGACAACTTGGTGTTTTTTATGACATAACTTTCATGCCATGCAATACAATTTTTTATCTTACTGAATAACAAATTGAGGACTGTTCATAATTACATTCTTAAAATATGAATGTAATCTATTCCTTATTGTCTGTTTCTATTTTTTTTTAAATGAAAGTTTATGTATGGATTAATTATATTAATCTTTTAATTTATATTTTTATTTTTTCTAACTTTTTTAATGTTTAAATTGTACATGTAGTATTATTTATTAATTGAATTTCAAATATTTTTGAAGAAAACTCAACGTTTAGGATTTTAATTACATTTTACTCATGATGATGAAACTATTACAATTTACAACCTATAAAAATAAGAAGACGTCATACCCTCATATGTTGTATCCGTCTTAGAAACGCGTAACATAGCATATTTACGCCTAGCAGTTCATATTTTATTTTGTTACCTTAAAAATTAGAGTGAATAGACCTATTATGAAACTTGATGGTAAGAACATTATCTGTGTTTTGTTGGAAGTTTTTTTTTACGATAATTCAGTTTTTAGGTGAGTTATGAACATTTTTAATTTACATTTATTATACAGCACAACTTTCTTAGAAACTTAATTATTGTATAAAAACTTCCAAGGAAACACAGATAATGTTCTCACAATCAAGTTTCTTAATAAGTTGTCTAACTCCAATTTTTAAGCTAACAGAATAAAACGTGAACTGCTGAGTGTAAATTTGCTATGTTACGCGTTTGGAAGACGGAGACAACACATACAGGTGTGGTGTCCTCTTAAGATACAAAGCAAAATAAATACTAAATAATACTACTATCCCAATGCCAAGGTGGCAATTTTGTTGTAGTTTGGGGTTTTTTCAGATTCTATGACTTCATAGAAAAAATTAAGTTATAACTATAAGATTCTACTTGAATGTATAAATATTCCTAAATAAAGGTTTTTTTTGATAATATGGTATTACATTAGTATATTATATTTTAGGTATGCATGGTCGTGAAGTAATTGAACAAGTGGAACATGGGTATCGTATGCCAAAACCAGTATCTCATTTCATCCCTGATGATATCTACAGACTGATGTTACTGTGTTGGGACTCTGATCCAGATAAACGACCCACATTTGAGTTCCTCAATCATTATTTTGAAGACTTCACTATTACCTCAGAAATACCATACAGGGAAGTAAGTGATTAAATGATCAATTCTTGCACCAATACCAAAAGTGCCATACTGGGTTGCTGCAAGTTCTTAGTATTGTTAAATTAAGGAAATGTGATTCATGTTTAAATGACTCACTTAATTAAACAGTATTAATTTTAAAGAAAAACTTGTAACATAAACTATACTACTACTTTGGTTTATTATTATTTATTAACTAACTAACATTTATTTTATTTTTCTTAATTTTTTAGATCTCATTTTGTGTTGTTTTATTTTATTTTATTTTATTTTATTTTATTTTATTTTATTTATTATACTTATTGATTGTTGTTATTATTTTTTCATTACATTTTTGACTTTTTAACTTCACATTTTGCCAAATTTAACAAAAAATAAATAAATAATAAGTTAAGGAATTATTATAATTTTAAACATTTTTATTGGACCTTAAGAATCTAATATTACCACTTATGTTAATTTATTCATTAATAATTTAAATTAAATTAATGAATACAATATACAAGTATTAACATTTATTATACATGATGATTTTTAGTTAATAATTATATTCAGCTGTTTTGATTAACAGAGAAGTATATAAAAATATGCTACAAACTTATTTGTAATAATTAGTTTAATATATTTATTCACTTTAAAAATCATCCTTTGTATAATATTTACTATACTTAAGTATAAATTAAAAATAGATTATTTTATACTGTGTCATAAGCAATATATATTTATAATTGTATTTATGTGAAAAGGACAAAAAATATATTTACATAAATTGGCAATTTAAAGTAACATATATATTAATAAATAATGCATTTATTTTTTGATTTATTTATTGCATTATATTTCAGTTTTAATCGAAAAAAATTATCTTCTAAAACATAACTTATTAGTACCTTTTATAATTCAATGGTGTTCATTTGCAATTATATAAAATAATTATTAAGTCTTAAAAAAAAAATTTCAGTTCCTCTGTAAATTATATATTTTTTAAATCTACTATCTTATATTATCAGTATTATTAAATAAAATAAGCATTAATTAATTACAGCTTATCATCACAAATTCGCAGCATAGTAAACTATTTTGAATAATTTATTAAGGCTTAATTAGGTTAGGTTCAACTGTTCAAGTCTCCCTCACATACATGTAGTTCTCCTTTATTTGTTTATCTACAAACACAATGACAGTATTTCTATTTTCTGTATATAATTTGAATTTAAATAAATTCATTTTAAAATTGAATATACATATATCATTTTTGTATGAAACTGATTGAATAAATAATATAAAATTGAATATTGAATGTACCGATAAACTTAAGTTATGAAATACAACTAGGGTTTAGGAATTATTAGACTACATATTTTTGAATATATGCATATTATATGCACAAATGCACATAATGAAATTTCAAATAAAGCAGTTAATTATATTTTTTCATGAATAGTAATTAAATATAAATAAATAAATACATAACCGTTAGTCTATAATATTTTTACACTTTTTACACACACAATTTAAAATGTTTTTTGTTCCTGAAATCAAATCTGTTGATTAACAATTATGATTAAACAATTTTTAGTTAATTTTTGTATTTAAGCTTAAGTTCCATTAAAAAAACTTGATCCTATTTAAAATATTTTCTTATGATTACACAACAACACAAATACCCAGTTATATATTCAGTTATAAGTTTATGACATTATAAAATTCTTATTATTTCTAAGTTTTATGGTCCATCACTGTCCAATTTGTTTAAATTACAATCTTATAAATACATTAAATAAGTATTATTTAGCTCTAAAAATAAAATTAATTAATTTTAGTAATTCTAAAATAAATATTTTGTTTTATTCCTAGCTTCAAATACTTTAACTTTGTTCAAATATGAATCCGTCCTAATATACATCTACACAAAATTAACTAACATAACCTGTAGCCTATTTTTAACATATGATATCATGATATTTGTTTTATATTATGTGACCTACCGCCTACCGGTATTATCGGATTTAATATGTAACCTACCAAGACGACCTATACTAGAAAAAATAATGGTATCAAATTGCATACAGCTTATATGTTACCATTGTAACATATAAATGATGCCTTGTTTATTAGAATTTAGAAGTGATGATCAGTGGCGGCGTGAATAGCTATTTTATGAGGCAGCTGCTTCATGCAAAAAGTGGTGGTGGGTATCCCAATGACTCCAGTTTCTAAGACATAGATGGCTATAGAATAGTTTATTATTTATACTCACATACGACTTGTGTTAAAAATATGTGAAAAGACGAGTGTAAAATGTGAAAGAAACGGTGTGTGGGTACTTATTTAAGGTAATTGCTTCATAGGGAAAAAAATTCACGTCGCCACTGGTGATGATCATAAAAAGTAAATCATACAAAATAAAATTGTTCATCCATCAATAGGGGCTCATACACAAATTATCAAAAGTTTATGGAAAGTCTTGATAACCAAAATTATATGAAAAATGAAACATCAGTAAATATGTTGTCACAGGCATTTAATTGTGACTTTTTACACCAACGGCAATCATAAATACTATCCAAAAAAAAATATGCTATAAATATATATTAGGTACAAATTTTTATTTTGTATGTGAATAGTAATTAAAAAATTACACAAACATAAAGTTTTTTCTCTTCTTTTTTGTTGTGTCTAAAATTGGTTTTTTGTATAAAAAATAATAATTAATCAGGGTGAAATGTGCTTTTATTAAATATAATCTATAATTTGTAAAAACAATCTTTTGATAGATTACAATTTCATATACCGGTTAATAATACCATCTGATAAGTCACATTGAACAAATAGGTAACTATATAATTTGTATCTTAAGGATAATCTTTCTCTAAATAATATAAATTATAAAAAAAAAAATTATCTAGTTGAAAACAATTACCCGTAATTAATAATGTAAAAATAACAAAAACATTTTTTGTATGTAAAAATGTATAACAGATTTCAAGTTAACAGTTTATATATATAAAAAAAATATGTTTTCTATTTACAGTATGTTAGCATACAAATTCACAAATTAATTTTTTTTATTAAATCATATGTAAATTAAGACATTTCGATAAGGCAAATGATAATCCTATAATATGGATATTAAATGGAGGCTACATTATGAAAAGCAATCTTATAAAATCAATTACGAGGACAATTAATACCAAAAATAAACAATTTAATAAGTACACCAAAAACAATTAAAATTTCCTTTTTATTATTTATTTGTTTAAGTTTGTTATATTAAATATTTTGTGATTCACTCATGTAACTAAACAAGTTGTTAAACACTTGACGTTGACATAATTGTTAACATCCATAACCACTAGTCTTAAAAATCTTTAAGTATGATATTAATATATTTCACATTAAAAACTAATTAATTGCTTTTAAATCATGAAAAAAATATTTTCTACACACAATAACAGAAATTATAATATAATTATCTCACTTTTAAAATCTAATAGAGATATTCTTTTTTATACACCAATATAAAACAACAATTAAGGAATAAACAATAAAATATAACTTCCCTATACGAATGTCTATAGAATTACATAAATATTAGTTTATGGAAATTTCACCTTTTCCCTTGAAATTGTGTTGAAAAATCAACCCTGACTGTTTCTATTGTCAACTATAGTTAAGTAATGAATATATGTAAAAACTAAAAGCATACAATTTCCGTCCCTAATTATTATAATAACATTTTAATTATTATTTAATTAAACATTTAATGTCATAGTTACATGAACTCAATTCATACAAGAGTTATTAATTTTGTTGTTTATTGTAAATTGAACACCTTTTCCATGAAGTTTAAATCAGTTCATCAATATGATATAATATTAATTATCATACCAAATCATAAAATTGTTCTCACTTTAATTTTAAAACCTGTATATGTGTAGATATGCAATATTGGAGTCATGTTATATAAATATATTATATTATATTATACTTTATTTAGTAAATTGTCCATGACTAATGCTATTAAATCTTGTACTGAAAACTTTTTTTTATTCTGCAGAACACTAATTTTTTTAGTATTTTATTACTCTACTAGTCATTTAAAATTTAATTAATGCAAATATTAAGCATTTAAATAATATTAATTTATTTTTATATGAAAACAGTTGTTGCAGTTAATGATCTTAAAATTAGAATTATCAATATCTTAATAATCTTAGATCTGTATTTTTATTATCACAGAATTACCTATACAAAAACAATACATTTTGTATTTACAATATTGATATGTTTTGAATAAGTGGGTTTTGGTTATTAAAAATCAAATTTATTCAATAATATCTTTATGAAACTTATTTTACTCCTAACACAATTGTATTTCAATCCTGTATTTATTTAATATGTTTATTTGTTTATCATATTATAAAAAATATTAATAGATGCATTTTTGATTTGACAAGTTTTGATCCATTTGTATTTTTTAAAACAGGTTTATTTTTACCAAATATTTTACTTATACTTTGTATGTACTTATCATTAAATATTTTAATCCAAAAAATGATTATCTGTGTTCGTTTTTAAAATAACTTGTTTGGATATATTGTGAATTATCATACTCTATATATAAAACATTGTATTTATAACATTGTATTATTTGTGTTAATATCTATTTTATATACATTAAATCCCGAAAGTAATAAGCAATAAATTAATAAACTGAACCTCTAAATGCAATAGTTGCTAAATCGAGCAATTAAAACATTTGTTTGTTTTTTGTGTTCTATTAGCTTATTTGAATTTTTTAAATATATTTATTGAAATAGAAGAAAAAGTAGAGTTATAAATATTAAATAACCTAGCATTTCCTCAATTGATGTGGTGGTGAAGGCTGTGTCTTTCTAGGTGCAGTGGAATGTGATGTGTTCAATTGTCAATGATACCTACATTACATTGATAGGAGGTTACTACTTTCACTTGATTACAGTCATTTGAAATGTACGTTTCCGGGGATTTGTGTCGGTATATAGTATAAATCATAAAATATAGATATCCTTTTATGTTTCTGGAGCCCGATATTACAATTTATAGTCTATAATGTCCTTTCTATTAAAAATTGTCAACGTATAAATGTTGGTATTCATGCGGTAATGGATGTCCTAAGTACACCTCACAACAGAATGGCCCGTAAATCGTAATAAACGTATTAGTACCTTGTTCATATGGTTAGGTAGTATATAAATGATATAACTATTTGTAATTACTAATTAGGTTAGGTACTTACATAATGCTATAATACTTATTAATCAATTTAATAACTTGTTCTAATATTACTAATATAATTAAGCCACTGCAAACCCTATAGGTACATTTTTCATCAAACCAACCTCAGGACTGGCAAAAATTAAAGTACTTCTATAAAAAATGTTTGATTTAAAAAATATAAAGATTTTTGTATTGATAAAGAAGTTTATTTTTCATCAGTTGGAGCATATATTCAATAGTTGTAATAGTTTTTAATATATCTAATATAAAAAAGGTCGGCAAGTGGGTATTTATTTATCTATTTAGGTGGAACTTTGTTTTAAATGTTTAATCCTTAGCTATAATTGTCAAAATTCAAACTTTAAATGGTTATAGAAAATAATTGTACCTATGTATTTTAGATTCTGAGCGGAGCAATGAATGTATTGATTTTACAATGATGTGTGATTTTTTTTTTTTTTTTTTATTTATTTTTTAGTTTTGTGTCTGTCATCACCTTTTATGACAGTAAAAATGCTTCGATTTTCTTTAATAGTACCTTTTCTGATAGGAAAGTGAATATAGTTGGTACTTTGGGGGGACAAAAGTAAAAATGTCATAAAAATTTTTCTTTTTAAATCTAAGGTTTGAAATTGTGATACAAGATTCCTCATAAGTTTGCCTAATTTTATCAATAAAAAAATGTTTATAAGCAAGTCAAAATAAATTTTCATGAACATTTTAAGTTCAAATTTGTACAAGATTCGATATTCACTTGATTTCTCATGTAGCGATTTTCTTATTTTGTTGCAATTCAAAAACGAATAACTGTAGATGCATGAAAATTTCACTGAATGTTTATATTGGCATTTTTTATACACCATCTAATTTTGAATATATTTTGACTGTTTTTGAGCTGTTTACGGACATTTTCAGTTTTCAATTTTTTTAGTTTTTTTTTCAATAAATATCAATACAATTTTATCTGTTGGGCCAAAAAGTGTAATAATTTAATACAAGGCTCCTGATATATTAATACAATATCAGTTGAAAAATATTAAAAATACATAGGCACAATTTTTTTTTATAAAGCATTTAAAGTTCGAATTTTGACCAAATACATCAAAATCTCAAAAATTATAAATTATTGTAATTAAACAATTATAAAATGGTCAGTTTTTATAACTCAGGATTGAAAATTTAAAATAAAGATTCTAATAAATAGTACATACTGTAATCAAAAAATCTAAAAAATATATAAACACAGTTATTTTTTATAGACATTTTAAATTCCAATTTAGAAGAAATTACATATTAAAATCAATTTCAAAGAGTACCTACAATAGTATATATTATAATATTTGTACCTAACCTTGAGTTAGAAATTCATAAAAATTTTTCTTTTTATATCTAAGCTGTGAAAATGTGATACAAGAATCCTTATAAGTTTGCCTAATTTTATCAATAAAAAAAAGTTTATAAGCAAGTCATAATAAATTTTTATGAGCATTTTAAGTTCAAATTTGTACAAGATTCGATATTCACTTGATTTCTCATGTAGCGATTTTCTTATTTTGTTGCAATTCAAAAACGAATAACTGTAGATGCATGAAAATTTCACTGAATGTTTATATTGGCATTTTTTATACACCATCTAATTTTGAATATATTTTGACTGTTTTTGAGCTTTTTGCGGACCATTTCAATTTTCAATTTTTTTAGTTTTTTTTTTATATAATACCAATAAATTTTTATTTGTCGGGCCAAAAATAATGTAAATTTAATACAAGGCTCCTGTCGCTCCTGATATGTTGTTACAATAGTAATTTTAAAAAAAATGAGGGTCAAATTAAAAGGGGGTTAATTAAATATTAACCTAAAATTATCAGTGATGCTGGAAAAATATTATAATATGTACTTTTACTACAATAATAAAAAAAATAAAAAAAAATACACATCATTGTAAAATTAATATATTTTTTAATGTCACTTCAAAAAAACACCGAATATAGATGAAATTTTCACAGAATGTTTATATTAGCTATTTACATGCACAGTCGATATTATTGGAAATTAATATAATGTTAAGCGTATGTCCACAATATTTTTTTATGACCGCTGAAGTCAAAATGTTGACAAAATTTGTCAATAACACGAAAATTGGCAAATTATTTAAAGTAAGAAATTGATAGATATCCAATAATTTATATCTAAGATTTGAAATTTTTATGCCTTAAGTTTTTCATCATTCAACAAAACAAAAACAAAAATGTTTATCTACCTGAAAGTCAATTGTTTACAAGCGGTTTACCTAAGTTAGAAATAAGATAATCACTCACTTATAACAAAATTCTAAAACTATTAACTGTAGATATTTAAAATTTCCTTCAAACGTTTAAATTATATTTTTCATATGATAAAATTTCCAAATATTTTGACTCGTTTTGAGTAATTTATTACGTTTGAATTTTGAAATGTTTTTTGTTTATTATTCTATAAATGTCAATAAATTTGTAGTCGTGGGTCAGAAAGCTTAAAATTAATACAAAGTTCCTCATAAATTAATATAATAGCAGTTGAAAAATATTAAAAATACATAGGAACGGGTTTTTTTATAGACATTTAAAGTTCAAATTTTCACAAAATTCATCATAATTTCGACATTCGCATAATATTTTGTAGTCAGATATTCATACAAAATGTTCTTTGTTTACCTAAGATATGAAATTGTAATACAAGGTTCCTCATAGTTATAAAAACAGTTGAGAAATAATAAATAACTGTAGGCACGATTTTTTTTATAAGTATTTAAAATTTCATTTTAAACAAGATTTTTACGCAAAATCCGTTTTTGAAAAAATGGTTATGTTTTAGTGTAACTTTAAAAAAATACAGAATATAGATGACATTTTTACAGAATGTTTATATTAGATATTTACATGCACCTGCAGTTTATATTACTGGATATTATTCCATTTTTAACAATATTTATCAAATTAAAAATTGACTAACAAAATGTGAGGGTTTGTGTTATAAATAAGGTATATATTATAATATAATGTTAACGTACTGTCCGTATATTGTTGGCTTATTTTATTTTTTTTGTTCACTGAAATGATTAGAATCGTTCATCGTCTCCGACGAATGTCGACAATTGGCGATTACCATAGATGATTTAATATGATTAATCCATAGAACTTATATATATCCTGTGCCCACCTATACAGTATACGGTCTATATAGGTACTCTATTGATAAATCATATTATATTCTATAACATTTACAGAAATCTTTGTGATTGGTAATACTTATCGAACTTTTTTTATAGGCATTTAAAGTTCAAATTTTTACAAAATTCATTATATTTTCGACTTTCACATAATATTTTGTAGTCAGATACCTATTCATACAAAATTTTCTTTGTTTACCTAAGATATGAAAAGATAATACAAATTCCCTCATAAGTAGTTATAATAACAGTCGAGAAATAATAAATATCTGTAGGCACGATTTTTTTTTTTAATTATTTAAAGTTCCATTTAAATTTAAGGATTTATCAAATTAAACATTTACGAATTATTAAGTAGTTAAAAATATATAAAATCTTCAACTTTTTTTGCCATAAACAAAGATTCTTATAAATAGTTCATACTATAACCAAATTATTAAAACCTGCAAGAATAAAAGTTTTAGTTATTTTGTTGTAATTTAAAAATATTATTCGTAGATATATGAAACTTTTAGAGTATATCATTATAATTTATATACACGATGACATTTTCAAATTTAATTTTTTGGAAAAATGAATTTAACTTGATGTTAAAAAGGTACTGTACAAATGCCTAGTCGTAAAATAAATTATGTAGGTACTTTAATCATAATATTAGTTATTAAAGTCTTTGCTCAGAATGGTTTTTCGTTTGTTTGTTTGTATTTTAATAGTTTATACATGAATTTATTCCTGTTACTAATTATAGTATCTATTGTTGTGTTTATTTTATTTCAATGAATTATAGATATATATTAATTAATAATTATTAATATATATTAGGTGAATAATAGAAGTTAAGTATGTAATACTAAATTAATAGTTATCACTTATCTATAACTTATAACGTTGGATTTGGAAAAAAATTACCATCTTTAAATTAAAATTGTATCTTATAAGTCACAAAAACATTCTAACAAATCGGCGTACTAAGATGCCACCGGAACAAATATGAAATAATATATAGTTATTAATTATTATTGGAAAATTTAATTAATTAAATTTAAAACCAAATTATTGTACAATATATTTCACTAATTTATTTATTTATAATACAAGTAGTATGTTTTGGTATGTTCTGTGTCCCCCGCAAATCCGACGAATCCGGCTACCCCGCCCAGCCTATAGTTATATCCACGCGCCTGCTATCGCGTACGATATTCAATTAGGCATATTGTTCTATCGATGTGAAATATGTGTGAGTCAGTGGCGTACATACGGGGGGGGGGGTTTCGGGTTCAAACCCTCCCCCAGGACCAAAAAAAAAAAAAGGTGATATTATTGATGAATTTCTTATTATTAATCATCCGTGTAAACACAAACATACGTCATAATAATATGACTATTGAGTAAACACTATACTTTACCAACAACGAAAAAAGATTTCATAACGAAATTATGCGGGTGCCGTATATCAATCAAAATAATATAATATTTTTAAAATATAACAAAATAACAAAATAACTAAAATCGTTATTCTTGGTTTAATTATGTAATTTTGTCCAAATTTGAATTTAAAATGTCTGTAAAAAACAAATGTGTTTATATATTTTTTAGATTTTTAGGTTACATTATGAATTATTTATGAGAATCTTTGTTTGAAATTTTCAATCCTTAGTTATAAAAACTGAACATTTGATATTTTAGATTCTGAGCGGAGCGATGAATGTATTGGTTTTACAATGATGTGTTTTTTTTTTATTTTTTTTTTTATTTTTGTGTCTGTCATCACGTTTTAGGACAGAAAAAATGCTTCGATTTTCTTCAATAGTACCTTTTCTGATAGGAAAGTGAATCTAGTTGGTACTTTGGGGGGTCAAAAGTCAAAATTTCCCAGTAGTTTTCATGAGCGCCTGGAAAAACAAATGAAAAATTATGGGAAAAACGGGAATTTTTACGGAAAACCAATTTTCGACAAAATCGATTTTGGTTTTTGGTATAACTCTAAAAGAAATGACCGTAGAGACATGAAATTTTGACCGAATGTTTATATAAGCATTTTCTACACACCATATAATTTTCAAAATATTCTGACTTATTTTGAGCTGTTAACGGACATTTTCAGTTTCCAATTTTTTTAGTTTTTTTTTCTATAAATGTCAATAAAATTTTATTTGTTGGGTAAAAAATCTTGAAAATTTAATAGTAGGCTTCTAATATATAGTTTCAAAGGCAGATGAAAAATATTAAAAATCCGTAGTCACAATTTTTATTTATAGGTAATCAAAGTTCAAATTTTGACAAAATACGTAAAAATGACGAAAATGTGCAATTTATTTTGAGTTAGAAATTCATAAAAATTTTCTTTTTAAATCTAAGATTTGAAAATGTAATACAAGATTCCTCATAAGTTTGCCTAATTTTATCAATAAAAAAAGTTTATAAGCAAGTCATAATAAATTTTTATGAGCATTTTAAGTTCAAATTTGTACAAGATTCGATATTCACTCGATTTCTCATGTAGCGATTTTCTTATTTTGTTGCAATTCAAAAACAAATAACTGTAGATGCATGAAAATTTCACTGAATGTTTATATAAGCTATTTATATACACCATCTAATTTTTAATATATTTTGACTGTTTTTCAGTATTTTACGGACGATTTCAATTTTCAAATTTTTTAGTTTTTTTTTCTATTAATATCAATAAAATTTTATTTGTTGGGCCAAAAATAATGAAAATTTAATACAAGGCTCCTGATATATTATTACAATAGCAATTGAAAAATATTAAAAATACATAGGCACACATTTTTTTTATAAGCATTTAAAGTTCGAATTTTGACAAAATTCATCAAAATCTCGAAAATGATCAATCATTGTAATTAAACAATTATAAAATGGTCAGTTTTTATAACTAAGGATTGAAAATTTAAAGCAAAGATTCTAATAAATAGTACATACTGTATTCAAAAAATCTAAAAAATATTTAAACACAGTTATTTTTTATAGACATTTTAAGTTCAAATTTGGACGAAATTACATATTAATTTCAATTTTAACGAGTAAAAGTATATATTATAATATTTTTATAGCATCACTGATAATTTTAGGTTAATAATTAAATAATATGAATAATATTAATTCAACTTAGCAGCTACCGTAAATTAACAATATCAATATACCTAATTTAAAATATCCTAGACTGACATACCGTCTCCGCTCAGAATCGTTTTTCGTATACAATGATATTATATCATTGAATTCAAATTTAATACCATCCATTATAGTACAGTGATCTACTTGTAGCCTACTGTACAGCGGAGCGACATCCACTTGACCCCCCTTTTTGTAATTGAGTATGTAATTGTAATTAGTGTATGTGACTATCCAGACTGTAGTCCCACTTTACCTAGAGCAATGCTGTTGTGTAAAAGAAATAGCAGAGGACATAATATTTTTATTTTTTTGTTATCTTACAAAAGTTTGAATATTATGCCAATTGTATAAGTGTGTAATAAAATGACAAAATAACAAAATTTAAATATTTTATATACACAGTTTAAACTTGGAAACCATCATCTACGATGCTCCAAAATAAGGAGCAATACTCATCTCCATCCTGGTCCTCTTTATAAGTTTATTTATTTTTAGGTATTTGAATGTGTTATTTATTGGGCAAAATATGAATTGGATTCTAGAAAATATATATTACCCTAATAATTACCTAATGGAACATCTACGTTTACCATTAATATCGAAAAATTACATATTATCAAAAGTAATTGAGGAACCTTTTCTTAATAACTGTCTTTGTAAGTTTTTTCTTTAAATATGATTCTATTGTGAAAATGTGAAATAATTTATATTTTATGTTTTTATAATTTTTTAAGGTAAAGATTTATTATGCAGGCATTTCATTTTCATTTACTTGAGTCAGATCAGCTTATTCAAAAAACATTCGGACTAAATCTAGACTTGGAGATAAAGTATGATTTAAAGTGTGATAAATCGATACGACTTTGCATGCAATACTTAACTCCGATGGAAGGTCTTTGAATATTTATTTATATTTTTGTTACAAATTTCAATAGCTTAGAAATCAATTTATGACATTTTAGTGAATATATTTTTTTTATAAGCAAATTATACATATAAACAAAGAATGACAATTTTAGTTGGTCCTCGTGCAAAAAAAATTACGAGGAACAGTTCAGTCCGGCCGGGTCGTCGTCGTGCAACAGATTTCTGTTGTGTGTCACGTCTAACTGTAAGCCATATTGTTGCCATTTATATCCTTATAGTCAATCATTATAATAATATGTATTCATTCGTGTATACATAGGTGCCGAATTATCGTCAAGGCGTGTGTTGCTATAAATGTTACATTTTTTCACCGCGAATTGAATGTTGAGTCCACGTTATTGTGGGCGTTGTCCATCAAAGTGAAAAAAGAGGATAGTGATGGTAAAATGTGGCAACCACCGTGTACCGCCAACTATTCACCGGCCATGTTCGCGGGACTGACGGCATTCACCAAGATACTGTTCACATTCTGTTCGTTTTTTGGTAAGATTATCATGTCAATATGCAGGGCCGCGTGGGAGGGGGGCACTGGCTACAACTACCCCGGGCGCCAATTTTTGGTGGCACCAATATTTGTGGTCGGAAATTAGTTCACTTGTGAATTATTAAAACTTTTAAATATAGATAGCACACAGCATAACACGTGCACTATAATGATCTACTCGTACATATTGTCGAGCTGAGCGTGACGTATGCGCTGCACGGAATGTCAGCCAGAAGATACGCGATTCTCAAGGATGTGTGTTGGGTCCTTTTGGGCTTGTCGGTGTTCCCGTGCGGTACGTTCGCGATTGTGCTGCGTATAATTCACGGTGATATTATTCACGTTCTGTTTCATGTCTATAAGTCATATTATTTTATAGTTTATTTAAATATCACCCAGAAAATTAGGTATATGAATAATATTATTACCATCAGTATTTACACCCGTTATCAGTCACCGCCGTGAATTATACGCAGGACGAGCGCGAAGGTACCGCACGCCAACACCGATAAGCCCAGAAGGACCAAACACACATCTTTCAGGATCACGTATCTTCTAGCTGACAATCCGTGTAGCGCATCCGTCTAACGCACAGCTCGACAATGTATGGGTAGATCATCATATTACACGCGTTACCCAGGTATCCGATGAGCGCCACCAACACTTGGAAGCCACTGGTAGACGGACACGCTACTGCAATGGTAACTGGAAAAATCAATGCCCGTTGTTAGTCAGCATATTATATGACGTGCAATAATACATAATACAATAAAAGTCATAATGTTATGTGCTAGAACATGGAAAATCCATTTAGGTAAAATTAATGTAGAATACATAGACCTAAGCATAAAGCATGAAATAGAACAAAGTTACATATGTATGGTGGTTCATGAATAAGTTGTTATTTTCCTATAAATTAAGTTTTGAACCTTATAAGTACATATTTTTTTTTTATGTAAAGTAAACTATTGCTTTCTCTTGTTTTAATAATTTTAATAACAATTTCGTATTATAGCGGAACCTAATACAGGTTATTGGTACCACCTCCAATTTATTAAAAAAAACGATAATAATAAGAAAATCATAAATTTGATTAAATTTGACGTTGTCTTAGAATTAATATTAGAGATTTAAATTTTTATTTATTGCTTAAACTTTTCCGCACACATAACAAATACCCGCGTCAAAAAGAAATCGTTATTATTGCAAAAAATGTTTGGTATTTTATATTATTATTTTTCTAACCCTATTGAAACACTAAAATATGATTTTTAAAGCAAACTTAAGTGATTATAGGTCTATCGATTTGATTATAATACACGATCTTCTGGACAGAACCTTGTTATACTACAATATAATAATATTATGTGTACGTCTAGTTAATGATCAATTTTGGCGATAATGTTTTCCTGGGTGATATTCAATCAAGCAATATAATAATGTGACATACCAATATGCCGCATTTAAGTATTTTGTGCCATTGTTCAAAAAAAAAAAATCGGCTCCTGTAAGGGGCCTAATCACTGGAAGTATGGGAGATAGATTCTCGTGAACCTTTTAGATTTTGAGAAAAGAAAGGAATATTTGTTTTAAAATAACAAGTCCTTAAAAAAAAAAAAAATTGTTTATTAATTTCATAAACCCTCCTCTCCCCCCAACCAACAAATATATAATTCAGTGTATGTCACTTCAGCCCTGCTTTAATTCAAAATATGTATAAAATAAATATTTTCAATTTACTTTAAATAGTGGTAGAAAATACGTTTGAAAAAGAACAAATATTGTGCACTATTCAAATGAATATTTTAGCTTCTATAATTATCATTTTGAAAATCAGGCTTTGATCCGGCATGGAAAATGTTATCTTCTTGTAAATAAAAAAAAAATTAACGAAATCTGACTATTCTACAGGGCGTGTGAGTTTTTCCTGTAAGCCATGTTTTTGCAGTACTAAAAAAGCACCGGCTCCGACACCCTTATTATTTGGTATATTAATAATTCTTGAAAGCTGATGGCTTATATTCATATAAATACATTAGTTTTTTTTCAATTTGAACAGTATAATACATAAATATGAAATTGTTAATGAAATAATGTCAATTTTAAAAGTTTTAATAATTCACAAGTTAACAAATTTCGGACCACAAATGTTGGTGCCCCCAAAAAACTGTCGCCTGGGGTAGTTGTAGCCAGTGCCCCCCTCCCATGTGGCCCTGCATATTGACATGATGGTCTTACCAAAAAACGAACAGAATATAAACAATATCTTGGTAAACGCCATCAGTCCCGCAATCATGGCCGGTGAATAATTGGCGCTACACATTTTTCCATCAATATCCACTTTTTTCACCTTGATGGACGACGCCCACAATAACGTGGACTCAACATTCAATTCACGGTGAAAAAATGTAACATTTATTGCAACACATGCTTTGATGATAGTCTGACACCTGTGTATACACGAATGAATATATATTATTATAATGATTGTCTATAAGGATATAAATGGCAAAAAATATATGGCCTAAAGTTTGTAAGATTATCGTATTTTGTAAAGTGATGATATTATACTGATGTGTTATACTCTTTTAAACTATGCCTTGATGATTCCCTCCCACTCAATCATAATAATTTTATCGATTGTATCAACTTTATTATCGTCATGCGTAAAAGCTCGTATATTATATTATTATAACGAATTTTTTGTTACCTGATAGCTGGCATGAATTTCAGTATTGGATTTCCAATTATCGGTACGTCTTGTTCATCTAAATAACCACACAAGCCGATTGCAATGTACATATTTGTAATTATACTCATTGACGTGTTTAAAAGTTTATATGGCCAGGATGATTTCTGTGTCGTCGATCCATCATTTAAATCAAACCAATTACAATGAAATGAGGTTACAACTAGAGGAATTATTTTAAAATAATTATTGTAAAAAAATGTTATCTATTTTGTATATATGAACAATTATATGGTATGTCGTTAAATAGTGAGTCACTGTAATGGATTGTTAGATTTTGATATAATATCATTGAATAAGAAAAACGATTCTGAGCGAAGACGGTCAGTCAGTCTATATAATATCTTAATAAGTCTAAATGTATTTGATGATATTATTGTGAATAAAGTAATTAATTTTAGTATTATAGGCATTAGTATTTTATTTATTCATTTTTTCTCAAAAAAATTATATTTAAAATGCCATTGCGTGTATATAAAATATAACAATATATTCTAAAAGTTTCATATACCAACAAATAATATTTTTAAATTATATCAAAATAACTAAAATCATTATTCTTGGTTTAAATATGAAATTTTGTCTAAATTTGAAATTAAATGTCTGTAAAAAATAACTGTGTTTAAATATTTTTTAGATTTTTTGAATACAGTATGTACTATTTATTAGAATCTTTATTTTAAATTTTCAATCCTTAGTTAAGAAAACTGAACATTTTATAATTTTTTAATTACAATGATTTATAATTTTCGAGATTTAGACAAATTTTGTCAAAATTCGAACTTTAAATGCTTATAAAAAAAAATCGTGCCTATGTATTTTTAAAATTTTTCAACTGATATTGTAACAATATATAAAAAAGCTTGTATTAAATTTTCAGACTTTTTGGCCCACCAAATAAAATTTTATTGACAATTATAAAAAAAAAAACTAAAAAAATTGAAAACTAAAAATGTCTGTAAACAGCTCAAAACAAATCAAAATATTTTCAAAATTGAATGGTGTATAGAAATGAGAATATAAACATTTAGTGAAATTTTCATGCATCTACAATTATTCGTTTTTGAATTACAACCAAATAAGAAAAACGCTACATGAGAAATCGAGTGAATATCCCATGTTGTAAAATTATGAACTTAAAACACTCATAAAAATTTATTTTTAATTGCTTTTAGATATTTTATTTTTGATAAAAGTAGAAAAACTTACGTTAAATCTTGTGTTAAAATTTAAAACCTTAGATTTAAAAAGAAAAATTTTTATGAATATCTAACTCTAAATAATTTGCAAATTTTCGTCATTTTTACGTATTTTGTCAAAATTTCAACTTTAAATGCTTAATAAAAAAAATTTTGACCACAGATTTTTAATATTTTTCATCTACCTTTGAAATAATATATTAGGAGTATTCTATTAAATTTTCAAGAATTTTTAACGAATAAATAAAATTATTGATTTTTTAAAAAAAAAAACCAAAAAGATTGGAAATTTAAAATGTCTGTAAACAGCTCAAAATAAGTCAAAATATTTTGAAAACGGTATGGTATATAGAAACTGCTTATATAAACATTCAGTAAAAATTTCATGTATTTACCGTCATTTTTTTTAGACTTACACCAAAACCAAAATCGATTTTATCGAAAATCAATGTTGCGTAAAAATTCCCGTTTTTTCCTTAATTTTCCATTTGTTTTTCACGGTACTTTTGAAAACTACTGGAAAATGTTTACTTTTGACCCCCAAAGTACCAACTAGATTCACTTTCCTATCAGAAAAGGTACTATTGAAGAAAATCTAAGCTTTTTTACTGTCCCAAAACGTGATGTCAGACACAAAAATAAAAAATAAAATTAAAAAACACACATCATTGTAAAACCAATACATTCATCGCTCCGCTCAGAATCTAAAATTTTCAATAAAATTAACCATCTTATAAGCACTAAATATTTTCCATTTTATCATAGTAACCATCTAACATAAGCAAAACCAAAATAAACTCAAACGGATACTATCAATAACCAATTAGGTATAACATGTTATGAATGTTTGAAAACTTAAATTAGTGGTATGATTAATTAAAGTTAAAAAATAATTTATTAAGTTAATTTATATTATAATTTCAAAAACGTATCATTAATATTATAGTGTACATATGTGTTGGTAAAAATAAAAAGTTGTACCTAAACAAATAATGAAAAAGCTTAACAAATCGAACTGTGACATGAAATATAGTTTCAATTTAAACAAGAAATACGATTTTTGAGAGTTCTGAAATACCTACCTATATATGTTTGTAAGTTTAATTCGTCGGTTTTTTTTTTAACATTTTTACATGGAAATTATGATACAAGATTGACGGTATGCAATGTATAGTATGAATCGCGTAATCAATTTTTTATCAGAATTATCTACAAAATTCAATCAACTTGCACAGAGGCCAGTATTTCTATAATATTAGTACCAATGTAGCTTTAGTAAATATTTACATACCTACAAAGTACAGATATTGTATAATGCACTCTATATTATAGTGGGTATTCGAGAGTCAATACAACATGACTGACTATTGTAAACTTAAATGCCAAAATATAAAACGTTTGACCTGGAAAAAGATGGATTCAATGGTAGGTATGCAACTTGTTATATCAATTTAACACTATTGTGCATTACGGGTGGGTATGTTGTTTATATTTTAACGAATATGATTATTGATTAGTAGTATTGCTTCTGCAGTACCTATACTATTAATTATTTATAAAGTACAACGGGTTACTGTTTGTAATAGCGCTGGTAACTTCCAAATTAATTTTAGGTATTGGAAATTGGAATAGACATGGTTTTTTTTATATAACTGTGGATAATGAGTTAAACTTGAATTAAATATATAATCTAAACTAAATAATACTATATTATACTAACAAACTATTATAATATTATTTGCATTAAATATTTTTATTTTTTTTTTTTGATCTTCAGCCAGGCAACTATGGCCATTAGCTGGTTAGTTTTATTTTATAAACATTTTTATAAAACACTTATTCGTAGGTTGTTTGTAGGGGGAAGAAACAGTTGGAACACGTTTAGTATGTGTTACCCATCCGGGAACTACCAACGCCACCGATACGTACACTCGGAGCGTTTCCGCAGTTGAGTGTACGTACCGCGCCACACCGCAACACATATTTTAATATTATAACGAACAAAACTTATAAATTTTTTTTTTATTATATACCTACAATCTACAATTCTACATAATATATATGACGTATACATACAGAAATCATTAATAAAGTAAAATATAGTAAGTAAATAATTATTTTGATTTCTGTTGTTATTATTTTTATATAATTGTATGAACAACTTGTCGATATTCTTCATATTTTTATTTTCACACACGACACCTGTATATTACTTTATCTATAATACCAATTTTGGAAAATGTTGTGAATTCGAAGTTTGGAGGTGTATATTATATAAACTCTATACAATCGAACTAATAAACGTGATTACAATTTACAACATAGGTGACTAGGAGAATTTGTAAATAAATTGTATAGTTATTGTTTTTTCCAACAATTATCTTAGATTTAGAAAAAAACAAAGGAAATATATACATAGTGGTCGAGAATTTTATTGAAGGAGAATAGGAGATTATGGACAGGTTAAATATACACGGAGGAAGGAAAAGTAAGAATTTTGAATCGGTGAAGTTAGGACAGTCAAACAGGATATGCACGAGGTTCCATGGAGCTTCCTAAAGGTACATCTTGCACATGGGTGATGAGTTGTGAGAAAGTAAATAAGAACGATAAGGAAGAAAATGATAGCCAAGTCGTAAATGTGAGAATACGATTAAAGTTGGTCGTGGAAGTGTAATTCTCAATGTTGGGGGTTAGGTAATGGTTAGACATGTTATAGTATGAATGCATGATATTGCTCATCAAGACCAATTTTACCTACCAAGTATTTTAAATTATATAATATTATATTTTTGTGTAAGAACAAAGAAGGAGCATTAACTTGAGAAACTAAATTGTTAATTCAACAGTGTAAACTTAAAAAGTTTTCTAAAAGGAATATTTCAAAACAACTATAGCAAAATAAATAACCTATAGATACTTTTGAATCAAACCTATACATACAATATTATAAAAAAATATCTCTTAGAAAATCTGAATCGACTATAATATTATGTCTAAAAATGTTATTCTACTAAAATAATTGTATTACATAATATTAAATTTAAATAATGAATCTTTTTTTAAAAATGTAACGGTAAGTATAAATCACCATGACATTTTCAATAGTTTATTCAACCAACTTATTTTACTTACCCATTAAACACACAGTGGTGCAAACAGATCATGTGAAAAAGACTTAGTTTTTGAGTGATGACGATTCGCTGTATGCTATTTTATACATATCGCCGATAAAGGTATTGATAATATACATTATACATGTCCGTAAAAATGTGAATATTATAATATAGAAGTGTAGATTTACATACATTTCACTTATTATACGCCTATACTTCCTCTATCAACTTCACGACAATTTCAATAGCAAATTCTATTAACAAAAAGCAATGAATTGGCAAAAATTAAAACGGAAATTAACACAATTTGCAATGCTTGTTTCCGTTTTCTATAAAAATTATAGATTTTTTTTAAGTATTTAATAATAAATTAACGAGCATATAATGATACTTTACACTATCCTACAGAACTACAGTCCTACAGTGATAATTTTATTAGAAGTGCAATAAAAATATATTTTTCATTTTGTTAAATGCAGTGGAATAAATAAATAGTTATTTTTTTTTAGCAAAAATGGTTTGCCTTTTTCAATTTTTATACTGTCTATAAAGTCTTGCACGGACAATAGTTTATTTCAATATGTTCTTCTTAAATGCATATATCAATGTGTCAAAAGTTTTCAACTTGAGTCTTATTAACGAAAAAAAAAAACAAACAAATTATTTTTAAAAACAACTAATATTAACATTTTTTCCCTATAAAAGAATACTGCTTCGTAACCACACGCTAAGAGCTATTTTAAACATTTTTCTTTATGAATAATTCTTAACATAAATATTTTAGACAACGTTAACTACTCTAAAATGTTTTCAGGAAAAAATAACATCAACACTAGTCTCTAATAAGTAATAACTCTCTAACCAATAACTTAACTTTTATAACGTTCCTGCATCAGGTACACTTACAGCTAGCTGATAATATAAATAAAACACAAACATAAATAGATGCTTACCTTCTCTAAATTATTATAAATCTATTTTAAATTATATCATAATTATTTTCTTTGATGGACTTTTGAAACGTGTTCAAATTATAATAATTAAAATACAACAAATCACTACTAATTGCATTAGGGAACACAAATAACATTATTTATATAACATTTTGATAAAATTGCTATATTTTTCATTTTTTATACACGACTATAGCTCGATTTTACATAGGCTATAATGTGTTCTAAACATCCATCTGAAGTTTCTGCTCGATTGACACCCAAAATTGTATTTAAAGATGAAGTAGGCGATTTTGGTGATAATGTAAATACTTTTACCCTTCGACTGGAAATTATATGTAAATCGAATGACTTTTTTTTTTCTGTGGAACGCGCGTAGATTCTTTTTTTATAGAAGTCCCTTTGGGTATCATATCGTTTTTGAGATAGGTGAGCTCAGGGTTTTATTGCTTATAGTCTTTATTTTATTTTTTATGCGAATCCAATCACTACTGGAATACTTAACTAGAAACAAACGTGTATTTTCTTTCAAAAATTACAATACACCATAATATAACATGTTCATTAATGTGTTGTATTTTCAGTAAAAAGAAAAAAACTTCTATGAAAAAGTCTAATGTTTTTTTAATAACTATATAAATAAAACTAAATCCTAATTCCTGAAAGATTATTAGGTTTATAAACCTCGAAATTCTATAATACAATAAATTTAAAGAATAACCTTAATTATAATACATTTAGTCATAAAATCAATTGTATGATATAATGACTAAGAATAAAATATTTTAAAATTGGTCAATTTAGATTTTAACTTTATAAATGCTTGAATGTTCGTACTAGGTAAGTATGTTTAATATTGTAAATTGACAATAATACTTAGTGGCTACCAGACAGATTCTTTACAATTATTAGTGTAAGGCTGCTTTGGCATAAATAATACCTAACAATAGTTTTCTGTTTTTTTTTTTTTTTTTATGAATCCACCAATCAGTAAATTAATATAACACAAACAGTATAGCTTTACATTTTGGTTGTTATAATTATACTGCATTCAATCTATCGATATATTTTTTTTAGCGTTATTACTTATCTCATTAAAATATTTTAGTATTGGTGAAATAAAAGATTAATCAGAACAAAAATAAGTAAATAGATATAAAATTGGTATTGCTTTTTTAAGAAACCACGATGGCATTATTATTTATTAATAAAAAAATATATATATTGTAAAGATAACGGTTGAAGTAAAGTTACTAAAGAAAAGTTGGAAATGGGGAATGAAGTATCCGTAAGAGGAATGACGAGACAGAAAGATATTTCTTCAAAGAGAGAGGGAAGAGCAATCAAAGAGGATTATATACTCTCATTTTTTTTTCATACTAATATATTATATTTTCTTATTACACTAAAAACATAAATGAGCTTTTTAATAACTTTCAAATTACGATCACTATCATTCTTGATAAATATTTACGCAGCATAGTATTTATCTTCCTTAAAATATTTTTGTATCTGTTATCAGTTATCACTACGTATTATTTATCTTATTGTTTTACGGTTTGTAAATGCGCAATTAGCAACTACATAATCTTTTAAAAAATAAATAAAACATTCACAAAATATATCAAATTAATTTAATGAAATTAATTAATATAAGACCAATGAATCGTTTAAAAAAGTCTAATACATCAATACATTTTATTTTAAATCAAGCTGTTTGTTATGTTATGTATATTATCATAAATCATAAACACAGTTGTTTTCATAATTTACTTAATCTGATTTATTAAACCACTGAAGAAACAATCATTATAATATAGTTGTGGCCACTATTAGGGACCATTTTAACATATTGAACAGGACGGGACACCTCAAGAAAATGTATAGATGTATATTCGTTTAATAAAGGAACTTAATGTTGATAATGAAACAGTTTGGAATTTAGGGGTATCAGAATATTACATGGCCTTTATAGGGAAAATTTAATCAAAAATGGTAATGGCCATCTTAATCACATAATTATATTTTGAGAGATATATCAAGCTACTATTTAAAATAAAGCAATTTTCGAATGCCTAGTGATACTTAATGTAATATCATAATAATACATTTTATACATAGCTACAAAAATTACTAATTAGGAAAACAATCTAAACCTTCTTTAAGATAACAGTATAATTATTGATAAACTAAAATTTTGTTCTAAAATGCTATTATATATATTTTAAATTCCCTGTCAATAAAAATCTTTATGAAATATATTATCTACTTTAGATTGCCTTAAAATATATATATATATATTTTTTAAGTTTTAAAAGTAATGAATAATTAGTTCAGTCGACCTTGTTTAGAATAAATCTAGCTCAATAGTTTGTATGTGTTTCTAAAATTAGTATATAGATTTTCAATAATCAATGATAAAAAAGTTCTCTTGGTAATCCAAACGTAATTTAAATTTATTAAAAAGCTTAATGCACAATTTATGATTAAACTAATTAAAATAATTAGTAACCAATTTATAATAATATGTATAGTTATAATATTAGAATTCGAAGATTATTATTATTATTTTGTTATATTCAACTTTTAAATTTATGATCACATTTTTTAGTGTGTGCCCTGAAATGTTCGTATAATCTATTCTTAGTAGTGGTGAACAGTGGTACTTTAGTCTTTAGACATGTAGTAATGAAATTTATTATGAATTTAAAATAAACAATTGAATGTTTTTAATCAAATTTACTTGGTTATTATTTTAAAATTCAAATTAAGTAAATTAAACTTCACTCATATTGTTATTCGGTGTTGTATTGATATATTATTATCAGAATTCAAAAATATTCAAAGCTTAAAGCCTAATAAAAAGTATATTTTAAAAAAAAATGGAAACTCTTAAAATTCGTTTAACGGTTTTCATAAGGAAACCGCATAGGCATAGACAATCTAAAAATGACTTCTTACTTCATAAGTAGCACTTGACTCAATTTACAATAGTTAGGTTTGCATGTAACTTTTAAATCTGTTTTCTTACCCCAAAAAGAACTCACAGAAAAAAAAACACATTACTATTGTAAAAACAATACATTCCTTGCTTTGCTTAAAATATAAAATAAAACTTTTATTTAAAAATATCGTCTGAAGTTTTTCGAGACACAGCTAGTAAAAGTTTATTACCTCAACGTGGTTATTCACCAATATTAATGTAATCCTCATTTATTAGTTATTTGCTAATAAAATAAATTAAGCAATTTATTCTCTTTTTAGTGTAATAAATACATCATAAAATTAATTTACTTTAAACAATTTTTCTGCTTTTAGAATAGTTTTAAAAAAATATTATATATATATATATATATATATATACATATATATATTGTATATGGCTATGCACTTCAGTGATTGCAAAATTCGTTTCGTCAAATATTGTTAAAGGTATTCGGTATAAAAAATAACACAAAATAAAAAATATCTAGTGTACCATTAAAGTCAACAATAGCTTGTAATGAAGACTTATAAATCTTATTTAATTGAATTTCGTGTAACCCACTAAATCGTTTTTAAATGTAGGCTTTTGCCGACAATAAGGTTGTGTATTTATTACCAACAAAAATGACAAAAGTAATTTAGCTTTAACCTAACCGTTATATTTTTATATTTTTTCATTAATTGTGTTATGATATATACTTTAGTTTAGTTGTTATAGATTTCACACCTAACTATATAGAATAAATAGCGAAAAAATTAGGTTAGTTATATATAAATAGACAATAGTAATTACTCAAATAATTTTTTTGAATAATAACTGCACCATGTGGGAGTTTCTGCTTATATTGAGAACATAAATATCTCAAGATGCCATCCACAAAATTTTATAGGTACTTGAATTATCATTTTTTGAGTTACATGTAGGTACATAATTGTTTTTGAGTGAATATCTAACATTTTAAGAACTGTTTTTCATTGTTTAGATGTTTCGTGAATATTATACTATTATACGTCCACACTTTACACTTATTCATAACGTTCACTGCTTACGATCGTTGTTATCGTTTGTACTTTGTTTTTGTCAAGTACAATATATTATATTCTGTAATACTGTGTCATGAATAAGAACATATTCAAATCGTACCGTTTTGTTTACACTTCGTTTACTCTTTTATTGACTGTCAGTTGAAACGAACATTTAATAATATGTTTTTATATACATATAAACCATTTCATATTATGTGTTTAAGAGACAAAGTAAAGAATGGAATTTCTTATGTATGACGTTTAAACCTTTTATTTTTTCTAGTCTGGTGATTTTTCCCGAGTATAATGTTATAGTGTTATTATTTTATTTCTTACCTCTACACATAATTCAAAAATTATTTTAATCTTATAGGACCGTCTAATTTCTGATCATGCATCAAGTTCCATCACGAACGTCTTAATAAATAATTTATGTACCTACACTAGAATGTACTATATTTTTAGAGAAATGGAGAAAACAATAATATTTATCAAATAAATTACATTTTTTTACTAAAACTTTCTGGGAGAGTGATTTAAAAGCAAAAGATAAAACGTGTATAAAGTGGTATACTAACTTTCTTACTACCTCACTATATTTTTAAAATGTTGAGATTAAATTTAAATGGAAAATATAATAATATGTCTTAAAATGTTAGATATTTTTAAAATATTGAATTCCATGTATTAATCATTCAACTGTATTTCAAAGTTATTTGTTCCATATATCTCAGTATATTTCATTTATTTACACAACATCTCTTTAAATAACGCTCTCAAAGTCTCAAATACAAAACAAACACTCTAAGTAGTTAGTAAAGTGAACTCCTTTTAGTATCGGCTTTCAATTATGACATAGTCTCTTATAAATTTAGTACGATAACTAAATACCAGAGCCCTTGGTAGACCATCTAAAAAAATGTGTCAGTGATCTAGGGCTGTAGCATAAAATATGTAGGTACACATACCATCATATTGTTACGAAAAAATATAAGTAGTATAACATAATGATTTGGATACTTGCACATTCTGGCTGATAAAATTAACTGTACCTAAGTAGATGCCATACGTATACGTATATGTCATCATTTAATTAGGTAATTAATTAGGCATAATTCACAAATGACAGAACATGTAAATATATAATTTACTAAACTAAATCGTCTAAGAAACAAATACCTTATTTGTTGATTTAAAATAATATTTCTATAATTGTAGAATTTGGATACTTTTGTACTTTTTATAAACAGGCTGTACCAAATTAAAATATGATTGAATTAATGAAACCATTAATATGCATACTGTTACTTCTGATTTATTTTCAAGCGATCATACAAAAAAAAATATAGTACATATTATACTACTTATATATTCATTTCGAAATAATTTGAATAAACTATTAATATTATTATTATTTCAACAAAAACGATTGATAATGTTGTACCTATACTATCACGTTTAAAATTTTAAAACAGAATTATTAAAATAATGACGAATAATAAAATAATGGTTGAACATTAAAGTAATAATATCTTGTTTGAAGGCACAACAATAGCCAACCCATGGCACACTTATTTCTTTAAACATTGCTTACTCAAATGATGCAAAATTAAAATGGATTTGATTCAACCAACTGTTATAATGCTTACTGAACCAAACATTTTCAAACGTAAAAATATTTTAAGATCTTTAATTTGTATAAAAATAGCACTCAATACACTGGAATTAAATTTAAGGAACCTAAGTAATTTTAGTTTTACATGAAAATAAATGTAAATCATAATATTTATGTGACTAGTGTATTATGTAAGTATAATTATACTAAATACTCTTACAACAATGATTATTCCCATAGCGATTAAAAATACCGTTAAATCGATGAAAAACTAAGGTTGGAAATAAACAGACTCCAAGACTTCTCTACATCAATAAACTTATTTCTAAAAAAATTATTATATTTAAAATATAATACAAAGTATATATTCATAAAAATGTTTCATTTATAAAGCGTCCTGTTGAAATCAATAAACGCACCTGATGTTTATATTTTATAGATTAATACATTTTGAAAATACGTAAGACAATATTATTGTTCTGGGGAACATGTAATATTTATATTCTTGACATTTTACTTACTGACTAGAACGATTTCTAAATAATTCAGGCTATAATTCATATTTTCTACGATTGGTATTCTATAGCAATGTATAACAGACCTAACATGAAATATTTTTCAATTTTTTAAATGGAAACTACAAGGATAAAGAATACCTATATAGTAATATGATATAAATATATAAAATAAACTTATCATAAAACGTTTCATATTTTAATTTTAAAACATTTTTAGGTCGTAAAAACCTACTCTAAAACTTTCACGAAGGTAATTCTGTACAATAAAAATCCAGGTAAAATTAAGCTTTCATACATATTAAATATGTTTTTAATTTTCAATAATCGTGGAAGGTAATATATTTGTATATAATTAATCATTATGTACGTCATTAATTTAGAGACCAGAATTATATGCACTAAAAATGTACTAAATATGATGCACCTATATGCACAAAAAAAATTTAAAAATGTAGTATATACATTAAAATTGTCTACCAAAATAAAAAAATTATCGTACACTTTTTTAGAATTTAAGCACAGAGTATTTAATACAAAATAATATCTCAAGCAGAGTAGAATATATTGTAAAATTATCTCTGCAATACAATAAATAAAATAAAGTAGGTGAAAAACATTTTTATTCATTGGAAAATGTTAAGATTTGTAATCAAAAAATTATATATTTTAATTATGTATCTATATCTATAAAAATGGAGCCAAAAATGTATAACAATTCATCTATTGAGAACGGCTGGGCAGATTTGGTTAAATTTTTTTTTAAGATGTTCGTAATTATCAGGAGAAGGTTCTTACGTAAGAAAGTTTTGGAAAAATTCAATTTTTTTTAACGTGACAAATATTATTCGATAATATCAAATATTAATCAAATACAAATCGATTATATTGATTTAAATATTATTGAGTGTTTCGTAATTACCATGGAAACCAAATAAATAAATAAAATAGAAATATAAAAAAAGGAGGGGTACTTGAATGGTTTAGATTCACAATTGGACCCGATAGGCTGAACCCGGGGATGTGCTTAAACAGGGATTTTGACATTTGCGATGGACACTTTGGTTTTTAAATCGTTGCTATTGGTTATAGGAGAAATAATTATTAGTAGAAATAAGTATTTATTATTCCTATTGGTTGCCAAAGGTTAATTGGGCAGATCAGGTATAAGCATGCATATCAAATCGAATTTTTGCACATACAGCCGCTCATCAGCGTTGTCCGCCTACCAGGGTGGCTGAGTTGCACCTACTGCAGTGAGTTACACACAGAATGAGTTAAACAATCACAATTCTTTTAATAGTTGTCATATTTTACGGGCAAAAAAGTGCGCGGGATCAGCTAGTTAAATATAAAAATATAAAATATAATATTTTGTATTTATTTCATCACACTTAGTTCAGTAGGTTCGAATAAAGGTCCCATAAACTATGGTAGTTATATGATACTTTTTCTTTTCTATCCTCTGAATGTCAAATTTTTTATAAATACAGTGTTGACAACATAAAACTATATCTAAAACAAAAATAAATATATATTTCGATTAAAAAAATGATTTCCGTGATTATTTAAAATTAATTGTTGATCAACATATTAATCTAAGTTCTTATTTGAATAAGGACCAAGAAAAGAGTAAAAAGTTATTTTTTTTTTTTAAAAGTGTTTATAATATAAAAATAATATAGTTTAATAAGAAAATATGCATCAATATGTAAAATAAAATGTTGTCTATGAAATCAGTTTGATTTGAAACGCCCACATTCGAACCCTCATAGTTGTGCATACACTTGTATGAATATGAAAGTGCATAAAATTCCGCCTCTTATCATTATATTTTCATAGACAATTTGAAAATATCTATACATGACATTGTTAATAAAAGGTCAGTACTCTAGTAAAATGATTTTTAAATATTTCTTTTCAAAATATGTTACAATAATATGGTTTTTAAAATAATTTCAGTTCTTATTTAAAATATAAAACTAACAAGGTATCAAATATTTACAAAAATTAGCGAAATAACATTTCTAGTAATAAAAAAAATTGCTAATAAACTTTAAAATGTTAAATAATTAATAAATGATAAATGGTTATAACAGTACAATTTGAATCATGCGTGGTCTAAATTGTTGAAAACATAAAATGTACGTAGTATGATTGGTAGATTTCAATAGTTATATTATAGCCATTTTAATAATAAACATTTACAGTTTGTTTATTTGATATACCGGTTATCATAAATTAAAAAATTCTGTGATTGAAGTATTCAAATAGAATTACTAAGTCAACAAAAATTAAAGAAAACATACAAGATGATGGACTCCACCTTAAGGTCCCTCTACAGTCTACGTTATTATATCTTAGTCGTAATTCTGTTCTTGAAAGGTTCGACCACGGGTAAAGATCGATGGGACCCAGTATTGAACACTCTTTTTACACCCACGTCTATCATCGTTACTGTCTGTTCGTTGTCTTCGTACATTGGATATAGATTTATCAACTATATGGAAGTCCTCTGACACGACACATGATTCAGCGGAAAATTAAGCAGCTCTTTGTATGCAAGACAAATACGGACGCAAATGGTATGAAAAAAAGTTGAAAGTATCGACAATTAATAACAATAAGATATTTGATAGACATACCAACAAATACATAGTGAATAATATGTTCATACAGATTTGGTATTTATGAAAAAATTTTTTCCGTACAAATAATTATATTTAAATATGCAAATAACGTACATTTAAAAAGTTAATTGTGAAATGAGAGATCTGTGCCTTACAATGGCAAATTGTATTTACATTGTTTATAATATATAATTAATATTCAAAGTAAACAGAGTTAAAATCAATTCCATAGTTTGTACCTACATTAAAGAAGTCAAATTTTATTGATTTATAAATTCGTAAGAAAAAGCTTATGGCATCAAAACGTTTCAAAGAAATCTCAACAACTGAAGTTTCTAGCTCAGCTCTAAGTAGTTTTTTTTAATGCAATGATTTATATAAAAATATACATAAGTTAAGTAATTCGCAAATACATACTCTGCTTAAAATATAAAAACCAAAGGAGTATAATTTCCATGCTTTTTAACTCACAAACAAAAATTCTATCATACATAATTAAAAATATTAAGTCGAACATTTCAAATGTTTATAAAAGCACAAAAAAACCCATGATATATTCGAATTATATAATTTCGAGAAAATTCAAACATTAATATTTGGTAAAATGTTAAATCTGTTTATTTACAAGTGAACAATTCACATTTAAATAATAACAAAAAAAAACATTCTTTTATAAAACCAGTGTTTCGTAAATATTGCAATCTAACGAATTTTTTTTCCCCAATTATTTTGAAAAATATTGACTTAAGTCAAATTTTCATTTTTTTACCCTCAAAATACAAATTTGATCAAATGTTTTACCAGAAACGATCCCTAGTATTGAAAATCCAAACACAGCAAAAATAGGAGATATAATATTCACTCATCATTGTAAAACGAATGCACATATTGCTCCGCTAAAAATATTTAAAATAAATAATTGTACTTAATTTATGTTTAGTTTTAATTTTAGAGATAAATTATAAAATAAAATAACCACACTATTATGTTTAGATACATTTTTTATTTTCATTAATGAATTGTATTTAAGTCTGATTTAAACAAACCACCAAACGTCTTGTCTTGTCTTTGAGCACATAAATAATAAACGCAATACTCTAGCTTCTTGGCTTATCTATTATTTAGATTAAAAACAAATTAAATAAAAACATTTTTAAATTAAAACAACTATATAATATCTAGTTTACAAAATATTCAATTTTGTTTGAAGACAAAATACTACCCAATATAAGTGTAATTAAAGCATAAATTCAATCAATATGCTTAATATTTATAACAGCGCCTTGATCATCACAAAATATTCCTCATTAACTAATATATCATAAAAATCATCTCATCTTAAACAAGCTGTCAAATAGGTACGATAAAGAGAAACACACCAAGGACACCAAGAAGACTATAGATTAATTCAACCAAGAATAGTTGACAAATTAAAAATTTGGGATGTAACAACAGTATAAAGTACTTTCCATATATAATATATTGTTTAGTGATTATAAAATATATAAATATTATAACTGCTTAAATTACTTAAATTACTAAATTACTAAATTTACCACACGTAATGACTGTGTAGTAAGTTTCAGCTTTTTTTAACAAAATTCTACTAAAATATTAAGAAAAATAAATAAATAAACATAAGAAAAATTGTTTTTCAATATTAAATTCAATATTTATCATCCGTCCATAGTTTTAGAACAGGATTTTTATGTATATTTATCAAATCAAATATATGTACCTAATAAAAATGGGAAACATTTAATTATAATTTAGTATTACATAGTTAATTACATTATTACTAAAATATAATTCTATTGATATGCCTATAGTTAATTATTATAAAATAATATAATATTATCATCCATCGTAGGTACTTGTAAAATCATATATAAAAAAAAAAAAAAAGGTACGTTATGTATTATTAATTAATTGGATTTTTGTTTCTGATCTATGACATGTTTAACAAGTTCCTTATAATTTCGCACAGCTGACTTATTCAATGCATAAATAATTATTTATTATTATAAAATTCCCAGCTTTCAAAAGTACTAATTTATATGTAAATTAGTATAAACATTTTTTTAACTTATCTATTTTATTGACTTAGTATGAATATATTGTGAATACTATTTTACATAAGCTTCTCAAAATACATGTTGCAAGGTTATTTGTTATTTTAGAGATGCCTAACCATGATCATATAACACAGTGATGTTATGTTAAAAAATAATGTTATTAGATGTTGGTAAAAAAAAAAAATGAAATCAATAGGAATAAAGTAGAATATTATATAGGTAAGCAATAAGAAATGTAAAAAAAAAATTGAAAAATTAATGTAATATGCGTTCAAAATATCGTGGAAATGTCGTTTCAGATCAGTAACACCGATCGTAGTTTGAAAAATGATGATTTCCTCATTTGAAGGGCCTAAACCAAAAATAAAAAGAAAAAGAAACACGCTCGTTTGACACCTTAACAGCAAATAATGCGAGGTACCAAACTAGAATTCAGTCAAACCATGTCTCGGAAAGTGGTACAAATATTATCTGCATAGGTACATTTTCCAAGACAAAAATACCTTCTTGACCAGAGATGAATAATTTAAATATTATGTGCTTGGAATAATATAATGTTCGAAATGATAACATTCTGGTTGAATATGTAGGTACTAGAACGGTAGTCTATTGATTTATTGTTACTTTAATATATTAATAAACCCGATTATTTTAAGACAGTTTAAATTGATAATAAGTAACTATTAAATGATTAATAGGTAGTTTAAAATTTTAATACCTTGTAAATACCTGATAAACTTAAAAATTAAAACATTATTATCACCACGGATAAACTCATACTATTTATAACTTTTTTCAATTACATCAAACAATTATTAATAAACAAGTAGATAAAATAAAATATACGGATCATATTGAGTAAGATATTTTAAGCAAGTACTTTATATTATATCCAGCATTTAAAATTGTAACGATATACTATAATTCCTATACCTACCTATCACTACAAAATGTATTAAAAAAAAGTGGTCACACATTTTGACGATACAAAACCAAATTCAGGATATGTATAATGTACAATGTACCTATGATATTGTATAATATATTATGAATAGTATACACGACATACGAAATATATACATACCTACTCGTACCAACCAAATGCCTTTATTTTTAGTGCGTATATAATATATATACGGTATATACATTTTTTACGACATATAACTACCTATTTGAATAAGATTTATTCCGTTCTCGTAAATTCATATAAATTATATTCATATGCAATTTACATTTAAAACAGCACATTACCTTCTTCATAAATATAGGAGTTTTTGGAATGTCAAAATCTTTTAATTTGAAATAATTATTAGATACTGTAAAATCTACCTTGATTAGTTTTTTTTGATTTAATGATTGTGTGATCATTTTCTAAGCAATTAGCATAAATCATTTTACATTATGTTATTAATTCGTTTGTTTTGTAAAATTATTTGCTTTATTGTTTTCTTACATTTTATATTACCATCATTAATAATAGTTACAGTCTGCGCTTCAAGGGATCCGCTAAGACAATCACGTTCTGTATCAAAGAAGGTAGTGAGAAAATGTAATATTATACTCATTTGATATACATGCATGTGTAAAATATATTATATCTACAATTAATACATTATACTGGTAAACCTTTGAAGCTATTTCGTAGTGTCTATAATGCCCCTACTTGAAAACTACGTAAATATTGGTGAAAGGATTACAAAATTAACTTTCATCTTTTCTTAATTTAAAACATATAACTTTATAAAGGACTGATAAATGATAATAATTATAATAACAATATTTATATAAAATTAAAATGGAAAATGACCAGTAAAATTAATTTTATAAATCCAAACGTGTACATTTAAAATATTGTAATTTATTAAGAATCCCACACAGCATTTGGGAAATAAAAATATTTTGTGAATATTTTAAAGTGCTTGAATACCTAATTAATATTTGACAAATAATATTGTATAAATATTTTCTCCTCGTGATGACAAAATATTGTACTAAATCATTGCATAAAAATGTTGACTAAAAAAATTTTTATAAAGTTTCCATGAAAATGTGTTTTATAAAATATTTTCAAAATTATGAACTTCTTGGCCGAAGAATATAACTAAAATATTTCCTAATTATTTATGCAAATTCTTAAAACAATTTAACAGCTATATTATTTTCCTGAAAATATCTTTACCATAGTTAGGAAATATTTGTATGCTGTGTAGGATCAGTAAAGAGCAGATTAATGAACGACGTTGATGTGTTCGAAAGTAAAATGTATGTAGGTACATGCATTCTAAAATTGATTAATATATTATTACATACAATTTTTTTTTTTTCATCACATAATATTTGTTTGATTATAGCTTATTATGTATTATTAGTTAAATAAACCACATATTTAAAAATAAAAAAAACAATTATTCAAAGTACATATTAAAATATTAATTATACTTCATTGGTTTTTATTGTATTCGATTTTTTGGTTAAATATATAGTATTGAGAACATGGGGATAATATTATATTCTATTGTTCTCAATTATTAATATTTATTCTGCATCATTACTAGTTATTACAGGTATCTGAATACCTACAACCTACTTATAAGCTATTCTTTATTCTTATAAGCAATTAAAGAATGAGAAAATAATTCAACTTAATAATGTGTTTTAAAAAAAAGCAATTATTAATTGATGATTTTGTTTGATTTAACATTTAATATATTATTTTATTTAAAAAAATGATAGAAATAACTAAAATTATATTGATAATCTTTTTTATTTTTGTTTGTCTAAATTAATATTCAATTCAACATTTTGATGGAAATATTAAACATCAAAGCTATCATAGAGTCATTAATTAATATATTAAAAAATATCATACACAGTGATCACAACATATTTTTTTATTTAATAAATAGTTGAGTTTGATACGTTTTAACGTTTTAAAACTATAAGGAACGTATACTAAACAGTATTATGCCGTCTGCAGATCTCAAGATATACGATATAGATAGTATTGTGTTAGAACTCGTTTTATTTCATTCATCAAAACTCTTATTTCTTGAAAGTTAATTTTAAAAAAAGCACTTTTAACTGCCCCCATTCTCCGCTAAGATGTTCTCGCTCCCAACGTCTTCACACCAGTCACACACACTTAGAAAATATCAATATTTAAAATGTCCATCAAGTTAGCCCCCTGACTTAGTCCAATTGATATAAAAAATGTGCCAGTATTTTTCAAATTAATTACAAATCGGTTTTTAGTACCTACCTATTTGCAAATAAGTCATTAAAATAAAGTTATAAACAGAAAACCATTCCGAAGTGCCAACTCCATGTAGCACTCCAACTTCGTCTGATACATTCAAAAACAGTGTTAATTGATTGAAAATATATTATTGTTTTTTTTTTTTTTGTTGAAATTGCCTGTTTATAATTTTATTTGCTAATCTGAAAATTGTTATTTTTTTTTACATACAGTAGAACCTCGATTATCCGAACCTCCGTTATACGAACCCTCTGTTATCCGAACGTTATTTCGTTTTAATGCATGTATCCGAACGTTCTCTTATCCGAACGTCGATGCATCGCAGTTTATTATTACATAGTACATAATAATATGTACATATACTTAATATAACAATAATAATATTCTTCGTAATAAGTAATAACATAATACGTAATGTATAATAATAATATGTAATAATAATTCTAAATTCATTGTACAAATAATATTATTTTTTTAATTTCTACTATCCGAACTTTCACTTATCCGAACTCAGTGTGGTCCCAATCAGTTCGAATAATCGAGGGTCTACTGTGCTTAATTTTCTGATGTGAATATCAAAAACTATAGCGTTTTATGAAAACCATTTCCAAATGTTTCAAATGTTTATAAATGTTATCTTAAATCTAAACTATTGTCCATTCCTTTCCAATACAATGTACAGAATTGTTCGCAGTAAGTCATTCGACTCATTTTAGATTCTGAGCGGAGTGATGAATGTATTGATTTTATAATGATGTGTGTTTATTTTTATTAATTTAGATTCTGAGCGGAGCGATGAACGTATTGATTTTAGTGATTTTACAATGATGTGTGTTTTTTTTTTAATTTTTTTTTTTTTATTTTTGTGTCTGTCATCACCTTTTAGGACAGTAAAAATGCTTCGATTTTCTTCAATAGTACCTTTTCTGATAAGAAAGTGAATCTAGTTGGTACTTTGGGGGGTTCAAAAGTTAAAATTTCCCAGTAGTTTTCATGAGCACCGTGAAAAACAAATGAAAAATTAAGAAAAAAACGGGGATTTTTACGGAAAACCAATTTTCGACAAAATCGATTTTGGTTTTTGGTATAACTCTAAAAAAAGTGACCGTAGAGACATGAAATTTTGACTGAATGTTTATATAAGCATTTTCTATACACCATCTATGTTTTAATATATTTTGACTGTTTTTCAGCTTTTTACGGACGATTTCAATTTTCAAATTTTTTAGTTTTTTTTTCTATCATATCAATAAAATTTTATTTGTTTGGCCAAAAATAATGAAAATTTAATACAAGGCTCCTGATATATTGTTACAATAGCAGTTGAAATATATTAAAAATACATAGGCACACATTTTTTTTATAAGCATTTAAAGTTCGAATTTTGACAAAATTCATCAAGATCTCGAAAATTATCTATCATTGTAGTTAAACAATTATAAAATGGTCAGTTTTTATAACTAAAGATTGAAAATTTAAAATAAAGATTCTAATAAATAGTACATACTGTAAACAAAAAATCTAAAAAATATATAAACACAGTTATTTTTTACAGACATTTTAAGTTCAAATTTGGACGAAATTACATATTAAAATCAATTTTAACGAGTAAAAGTATAATATATTATAATATTTTTCTAGTATCACTGATAATTTAAGGTTAATAACTAAATAATATGAATAATATTAATTCAACTTAGCAGCTACCGTAAAATAACAATATCAATATAATTTAAAATATCCTAGACTGACATAGGTACCGTCTCCGCTCAGAATCGTTTTTCGTATACAATGATACTATATCATTGAATTCAAATTTAAAACCAATAATGACCATTATACAGTGATCTACTTGTAACCTACTGTACAGCAGAGCGATATCCACTTGACCCCCTTTTTTAAATTATTTATCTTTATTTTTACCTAGTAATATTTTTATATTTTTAAACAGTCTATTTTATTATTTATTATTTTATTTTAGTCATAATAATACCTATTTATATTTTGTTTATTTACTATATTATAAACAAAAAAGAAACATAATTTTTACTTGCACAACTATATGTATAACATATTGTTTGTAACTTATATACAAATAAAGCATATCTTTTCTAAGAAACGGTGCATTACAAATACAGGGTATTCTAAAAATGTAATGTTATTTATAACATAGTAACTTCAACTCAAACATAACACAGGAATAATAAATTAAACCTACTAATACATTTAAAAGTTTGTCTCATAAACTTTAATAAAACAGGTTTCTTCTTATTTTTTTTGCATTAAATAGTTACCTAGTAAGTTTGAATGTTATTATAACTCATATAATATATGTATATTATACACATTTAAGATTGACTAACTATTTTAACTTTTTATTATTTTTATCCCTTTGCTATGGACACTAAAATAATTACTAGAAAATAGAAATTCTAGAATAAATTGGTTACATAGGTACATTGTGTCTTAGAGGTTATCAATAAAAGTTATATAAAAATAAAAATCTTATTTTTATCAAACAAAAGAAATAGTTACCAACTGTATTATCCATTGAATTTCAGAAGGAAAAAACATTATCTGTTACCCAAGGGACACGAGGAACTTCTCATTAACATTTGAAAGGAATTGTTCAAGTGCGGTTATAGTATCTTTAACGTGAACACAATGTGCTTACCCTATAATATTTCATTACATTTTAGTTTCGTGAATTCCAACAACCACTATTATTTGAGAAACTAGAATTTGCATTTTAGTAACAATTAATGAAGAATATATACCTATATAATATACATTTAGCAACTCTATTTTTCATTAGCGATCATATTTAAACTAAAAATATAATTTGTTGAATACAGTTACTGTTGAAATATATTTATTTTACTATGCATGTAATAAATACTGAACTTTTATATGGCGTTAAAGATTTTAAAGAAAAATATCTAAAATATATTTATATAAATACTAAATAATATACATGATTGTATTTGGTTAACCTGTAAATGTTGTAAAACAAGTTAAAATATTACGCAGGAACAGACAAATAGGCTGGATTATATCGCGATGCAGCTCATCTCAGTGCGATTCAGTATTTTATATACAATAAAATTATAAATATATACCTACCTAGCTATAAATCATTTAATTAAAAACTGGGAAAAGCTCTGTTTAAAGTTTATTTTAAAATATTAAGTAAAAATAAATAAATAAAGTAATACATATTACAATTATTTATTAACAGAATATTTTCTATTATACAAAATGTTGAACATAACCTTTTTTTCTATGACTTAGTAGACTTGGTTATTAATCAGTGAATCATCCACTCGATGAGAATGTTAGAGCTGTATTAACTGCTATCCGTAAAAGGGTAACTAATAAACACCATGATTGCAGTTATATCAATATAATACATAGCCTGCACATTGCACGGCTGCATCAATCAGAATCTAAAATTATAGATGCAAGTAAAAAGTTTATAAATTATGTCAAGTTTAAATTTGTTTTAAGTTCTATATTATACCACGGTTGGATATCATCAAGCCTATCACGGCATCATAACTAAATGCTATTATTACGATCATTTCTATCAATATTAGCTTTCTATTGTTCGCATGAATAATAGTAATAAAAACTTTAACTATATAGTTAGACAGGGTTGTCTTGTGTATCGGATCTATTAAAGTGACTGATACACAGTGGTTCTCCTGTTTGTCGGTCGTTCTAAAGGTAAACGGAATATACCTGTGCGTTGAGGTAGTTAGACAAGGGTGTAGGTATAGTGGTAAACTTGTTCTATAAGTGTTTAAAAGGGGAATGGCATTGAATCGGCTTCACTCCAACTGGGTCACGCAATAGTGACAAGTACTGCTGCCGTTACTACCACATCAATATATAACATGGTTTGTACACGAAGAAAGAGATCCATAAAATAAACGGGCTTGGCTAGCTACTTGAACTAAATCATTTATTGTAAAATATAACAAAATAATAGTTGTATAATGTTCTGAAAATTTAATTGCATTGTACAATAATTACATCTACAATGTTTATTACTAAATACATATTATGACATTTGGTTTTGAATTGGTATATTTATAGAAACAAAATTACGTGTTTATAGAGTAAAATAATTAGTATATTCAGATAATATTAATTAATTCAAATTGGATGTATTAGGATGAATATTTTTTAATAATATAAGCACATTAATATTTAAGTACCTACCTAATAGATAAATATTTAAAAGTCAGATACTGCTACTTTCAAGTAAATATAAAAGCATGTATCCCATATAAAATGTATCATATAAAATCTAGTGTATACCTAAGTATTAATTAGTACACTAAACTAGAAGTTTTCAAAAACGATTTTCGTATTTTTTATTAGTGTAAGTACCTAATATTTTATAAATGAAATATAGACGTACAAATTATTTCGTTACTCAAAAATGTATTGCAGATATATTTTTTTATATTGGTGAAGTCTTACCGTTTTGAGTAATTTATGATGGACACATCAAATATATAGGTATTTTATATTTCATCAATGTTGCCATATTTATACACAAAATTTAAAATGTCTAATTCAATTTTACTTGAGTAAAATTAACATAGGGGTAAATAGTAATAAAAAAATTGTTTTCACATCAACTAATATTTGAATATTTAAGAATACTTATAAATAATATGATCAACAAAACATAATTTCTTATTAAAAACATCATAGTACCTACACAATGGCGGTGGCTGGTTTCTGTATATGAGTGCGACTTTAATATGATATCTGATCTCTAGTCACAGATATAATAAATAAAATATATAATACATTATATTATAATATTACTTTTAAGCTTTGATAATGATATTTGTCAAAGTGGCCGCAGTAGAAAAGAAATATATAATATTATGTCATAAGGTGTATACTGTATACAAATTGTTGTATTATACTATTATAATACTTGTGTAGAAATATTGATACAAAAATAATATGTTAACATGTTTAAAAATACTTATCGACAATTATAGCGACACACAACGACGTGCGTCTACTTAGACGTCTACTTACCTTGTTAATTTAAAAAATAAACTTTTAATATTTTACCGTATGGACGACGACGCTGCTCGTCGTCCAAAACGTGTATAGGTATAAAATCACGGTTTAAACGTACCGTACACACACGACTAATGCACCTTCGCTTAAAATGTAGGGTGTGTTCAAATGTCAAAACAGCTCGGTAAAGATATTTTTTGTCCAAACACAACATGTGTTTGCATGCGTACCCGTATACGCTCTTGTTTTCTGAGAAAAAAAGTGCAATGTTCGCCCATGACAAAATGTATTATAAATATACTATTGTTCAATAATTGCAGTTTAAATTATTTTAAAATTAAAAAATATTAATATATAAATTATTATCTATCTATTTATAGGGTAACAGTTTCAAAGTATTTTTCTGAAAAATCGCTTTAAGCTTATGAATTCCCTTTTTAGTTTTTATCATTTTTATTTTACTTTATTTTTAATTAGTTAAAAATAAAGTAAAATAAATAGTTTCAATGATATTTTATAGCTCAAGAAGCACTACAATTTTAAATGTTTATTAATTAACAGCAATTATGTATTTATACTAATTATTTATCTGTTGATACGGTTCTCAAAGCGAATTAGTAAAATGTTAAAATAATGAAAAATAAAAAGCTTATTGACTACAATTCGTTTCTTTTTAAATGTAGGTACTCGTAATTATTTTGCAAACAAAACCTCAAGAGTATGATATAATATGTATAAACTTTACAAGTGGATTTAATACATTATAAAATTACATCCTGGGGCGTTATACCAATTCAACTCCAACGAGACTCTCGCACTCTATGTAATCGGGTGTGACCGACCTTACCAATTCAACCCTAATATAAAAACATCCACCCTTTAATACCTTAATTTGTATCTATTCAATTTAAATTTAAATAAAAAAAAAATTGCCTCGCCTATTTAGAAACTACAGTTTGATTTTATTTATTACTAATATAAATATATAATTAGTTTTTATAAATCAAACTTTTTGAATTTAAATTACGATTTCAGTTTGATTTGTTTTGGTCCTAATTTGATTCCTGCCAACCATAACCATAAGATTTTAGTTATTCTGTGAGTTCCATGCACAGAATATACTTAAAAATACTATAATTTTGTTTTACTATTTATGAATAAAAAGTTTGTTTACTGGAAAAAAAATATTTATATCATAAATTTAATTAAAAATAACAAAATTTAAATCAAATGTAATAACATCATTAATCAATAAACTGTTTATAGGCACAGTTGCAATTGTATTTTAACTCAAGGTATTTTTGTGAAATCAGTTATTAAGAACTTTATAATATTGGTAACAAAAATAAAGCGGAAATTAAACTATATCTATGTTGATAATATTGTTGATAGGTAAATTGCATCAAATGTGAATTATTCAGTTCTTCAATACGTAAATTAAATTTTTATTTATTATTATTATTATAGTTCAATAATTGTGTTTTACGTTTAAAATAAAGCATTATTTATAAGTTGGGTAGGGTATTATGCTTTTTGGCAGGTCACCATCTTGGATAGCCCTTGGGGAGTTGAGACAATGTTGTATTACTATTATACATTTGAAAACAATGATACCACAGGGATATGAAGATAAATTTAAAAGAGACTATTCATCGAATTCGAAAAATGATTGTAAAATAACCCTTATTTAGTAAAAAAATAATAATATTTTTACTTGATTTTGAAAAACCTTGTGAAAACAAATATGAATAAAGATAACGTATATATTAACTTTGCATAGTAATGAAATACAAGGTTAGAAAATGGATTTTTGTTTTTTTTTTAAATTAGTCGTCGTTGAAAAATCTGGGAGTACTTCCTTATATTTATTTAAAGTAATGTTTTAGATACATAATATATCTATTTTCAATTTAAAATCTGTCAAAACATTGAAAGAGGCATATGTCCATATGGAGTTTAAGGAGAACTTAAACCATAAAATCGTATTGCAGTTAAGCTAAACTAGATGGGAAAAAACACTTAATCTACAACATTATAAGGAACAAAATGTACACACATTCTATAGTTTCATCAACTCCATGTAATCGGCCTCAAAAACTAAATACCTAAATTAAATAGACAAAACCGCTCTACTCCGGAAAATTCCACTCTACTGCCAACAATCAACGGTCAAAACGCTCATGCTATTATAATATTATTTAACTATTATGTGTTAAATATATAAATATATTTCAACAGTTATTCTCTGAAGAAATATATTTCTAGCTTTGTGAATTTTGACAATAAACAAAATAAAATAGTTGCAACCATTGGTACGTATATGGATCTAAAGGTATCTTCGAACGATTCAAATTATAGTATGCCACACTCCATGACGAATAGAACATTCCAAATAAACTACATCGAGTCACAGCATAACTCCCATTAATATACGATTCTCCGAAACTATAACTAAAATGACTCGAAACTTTTAATTACCATAATAATTAGCTAATCTGCTACAAATTTTCACCTTGCCTCTGGAAGTTTGAAATGAAAATGGTGTCATCGTCTTAAATAATTAATAAATCCAGATAAAGTAGAATGTTGTAATATTTTGTATCTAATATAACTTGTATAGTGGTCGGTCACATAAAATATTCGTATTTTCTAATGTACCAAGAATGTATTTTTAAATACGTTGACACTAAATAGATATCTAATTAACTTATATAGGTACTGAGTGATAGTGGGAATATTTTACTCTCGAGTTTATACCATTCTTTTTATTTTTACAAAATATCACAACTTAAAAATTAGGTACATTATTATCAGAACTTAAAAATTATTATCGTTCAAACAATATTTTTATAGTTTGGTATGAAATAATAAAAGAAGCCCAATAAAGGTATTGGACACAAAACTAATAAGTTAGTCTTAAAGTCAAATTATACATATTTTGCAAAAACATAATATCTATGAGTCATATTACATTTTGTACGCTAAAACGTAATTTCTACAAAATGTATATTCTTGAGTTCTAACCTTTTGGTTCTTAACCTAAGAAATATTTGCATTCATATTTATGTACATTTGTCATAAATATTATAATACTATAATTTACAAAAGAGACGGTTTAAGAAAGAAAAATAGTTGGTTGTTTTGTTTGTTAATACTACTTTCAACCAACTTATTTTTAAATAGATACATAAAATGTTAATAAGAAAAAAAATATAAAACCCTCATTGTTATGCACAAAATAGCTAGTACCATAGTATTAAATTGGAAAAATAAAACGTTTTCTTGATAATATTTAGAATATAACTTCCGTCACCATTTTTGGTTTCGTCGAGTATTATAATAGAAGATATACTTAAATTCCTACATACAGCAGACACTCTAAATAGTGGAAACAAGCAGTGTTATAAAAGATATGAGTGAAAAAAATTAAAATACAGCTACATACCGATACTAATTTTAAAACGTATTTAAAATATTTATTGAATACCTGCTTAAACAAGAATTCGAGTATAAATACAGTTATTTTTTGAAAGCACTCAAATATTTTTAAATACTTTCAAAGCTTAACATTCTCATATTCTGTACGTATAAATTATCTAGTTAGTTTAATAGCAAGTATAATAATATAATGAATTCACTGAATTCTTACTGTTAAAAACAGAGTTTTCCTGATATGAGGAGGGATGATTTTACAAAGGCACACACAGCTACCAGAAATGTTAAATTCTAAGAATATTTTCTCATATTATTTTATATGTTTTACCACAATATTTACTACAAATATTATCACTATATAAAATTATAATATAAATATAATATACGTCCAATCAATCTTGCAAATTATATAATACCTATGTTTTTCACAAAAAAATAAAGGCTTGGACGAAATACTTTTTTGGAAAAATAAACAATAAATTGACGATGACTTGGAAACAATTTTCCATAAAATGGAAAATATTGGTTACATATTCTAGATTTTTATGTACATATTAACTTTCATTATCAATTTTTTATATTTTATTTACTTATTATCATGTCTATATTTACTTATGTATTGTTTATTGTGCTCACTATATATATTGTATTTATACATACCACTGGTTGTATAAATAAAGATGCCTTAGGGCCGTTTATAAGAAATTAAAAGTAAATAAAAAAATCATTTTTCCTCGTTATTTGTAAAATTTTTTTTCTTGTAAAACCTCTACATTTTTTAAGTTCTGAGCGGAAAGATGAGTATATTGATTTAACAATATTATGTTATTTGCTTCTTTTTTTTTGTTTCATTATACACGAAGTAAAGTTGAAAAATTTATTCGATTTACGTGGGGTCATGAGGGTGATTTTTGGTAGCAAACTGGGTAAAGTTGGTACTTTCAAAAATAAAAAATGTCCTATAGTTTTCAAAAGCATCGGTAGAAATTAAAAAACTGGAATTTTTACGCAAAACAAGTTTTTGACAAAATAAATTTAGTTTTTTTTATAGTAACTCAATAACCAATAACTCTATTAAACTTCTCTGCGGACCGATCTTCGAAGGTCTCTCAGTCGACCCAGCAGTGAAAGTTAACATACTGTAGGACACTGAGCAAACGTTTCGGCTTTTCTACCTGATGGTGGAAAAGATAATGGCAGCGAAGGAGAAAGAAGTGAGAGGTAGGCAAGCAGCCGAGGCAAGATGACAGGGATCTTCTGTCCTATGCTCGCTAGCACGTCAAACACTGCAAGCGCTCAGACTGCCAGAGATACATATACATGTAGTGTACTAGTGTCATAGTGATAACAAATTATATAACCTAAAATATTGTCATGTACTCATGTAATAAAATAAAGTCAGTTCTCGTTAAGAAGCATAATATGCATTATGTTTCCGTTAATCGAAATACATAACAATACATATACTGGCAATCGCTACGGAAAGTAGTTCTTGTCAGCTGGAGTGTATGGAAACTTATTGATAAAAAAAAATTGTAAGTTTTATGCAAGGTTCCTTATAACTTGTTCATGAACCTATAAAAAAGTATCGAAAATAAATAGTCACAATATTTTTTATAAGCATTTAAGTTAACATTTTGACAAAATTCTTCAAGATCTCAAAAGTTTGCAAATTATTTTGAGTTAAAAACTCATAAAAAAAATTATTTTTATATCTAAAATTTGAAAGTGTAATAAGTTCCTTATAAGTTGTTCTACTTTAAAAAAAAAAGTTTACTAGAAAGTAACATTAATTTTAGGAGCATTTAAAGTTTTTTAACTATCCACAATTCCATGATTTAATAATTTCACATCGACCCATTTTCTTATTTGGTTGTACCTAATTCAAAAATGATGAATTGAAACTACTTAAAATTTTCTCCATATGATTATATTATCATTTTCTATACATGTAATAATTTCAAAAATTGTTTTACTCTTTCTGAACTATTTATAGATATTTTAATTTTGAAAACATTTTTTTTTTTTGATAAATTTTGATAAAATGTTTTTCGCTGAGCTGAAAAGCTTAAACATTTGATACTAGGTTCCTCATAAGTTGTTTTAATAATTATTTAAAAATATTTACTATTAAGAGAAATATTTTCTTAAAATATACTTAGCGATGCACGCTGTCAGACAAGGCCATAACTGAAAAAAAATTCGGTGGGAGGAAGGGGTGCAACATTTTTTTAATATAGATACAGGACAAGACTTATCATTTTTACATTCAAAATATAAAAACTCTTGTTCTACTTACAAAAATTTCGGGCAAGGTGGTTTGGACCCCCCCCCCCCTCCAAGTTAAGGCTTTACTGATGGACGATTTTAGTTCAGAATCATTTCTTGTAACCAACGATATTATAGCACTGAGTTTAAATTTGACACATCTATTACAGTGACCCACATGTCCACCTTAATTTTTTTAACTTTTTAAATTAAAATGTTGTTCCTAAAGTATTTGATAATTATATTAGTACCTTTTATAGTATCAGATAAACATATAAGATGATTATTGAATAATATGTATAAAAATATAATTTTCCGATATCAAACATCAGTTACCACTTCCTTTTACATGCTCGATTGTTTAGAAGTCGATTGTACAATTTCTAACCTGTAACAAAAAAGTTATTATTAATAAACAATCTGGGAGATTAAGGTTTAATTATAATGTACTTAAAAATTATGTGTTAAGTTTATCGGCTATATTTAATAAAAATAAAACAATGAATTCCAGATATTTTAAAGGATTATAAATGTAATACTTATTTCTGATTAAGTATAGTAATAATATTATTCACTAATATTATACATATTAAAACTGGGTAGTATATATTTTACGAGTAATAAACCTAAAATATTTACTATTCAAAATACATATTTTCTTGATGTTTTATTATATCATAATAATAATTGCTCTCCGAGTTCAGAATATTAGATATAATATAACTAGACACAATAAGTTTTATAAATTTTCATTATTGATTATAAGTGAACAATAATTATTATATTATAACCACAGAGCCTTTAAAATATATTGTTTATGAAATCCAATAGAAGCAGGCGTAAGAATCATGGTTATTAAATTTTAAAACTAATAATAATAATATATTATTTCAGCACCATAAATAAATAACTAATATTTCCCATAAAGTGGACAGTATGAAAACTCATAATCAATACATAGGTATAAGATTTAGTAACTAAGCATAGATTTTAGATTCTGAGCGGTGCGATGAATGTATTGCTTATACACTAAAGCTATTTTATTTCTGTCTGTCATCACCTTTTGGGGTAGTAACACCGCTTCGATTTTCTTCAACATTATCTTGTTCAATGGGAAAGTGAATCTAGTTGGTGCATTCGGAAGGTCAAAATTTAAAATTCTCAATACTTTTCAAAAGCGCAGAGGAAAACAAAACAAAAACTATGGGAAAACGGTAACTTTTAAGCAAAATCGGTTTTCGACAATAACCGTAGATACATGATATTTTGAATAAATGCTTATATTAACATTTTCTTTCCACGATAAAATTTTCAAAATATTTCGACTTGTTTTGAGTGGTTTACGAACATTTTCAGTTGTCAATTTGTTTATTTGTTTAGTTTTTTTTTCTATAAAATATGTCAATCAAATGTTATTTGTTGGTTCAAAAAGCTGGACAGTTTAATACAATACATTTTTACAATGATGGTTGAAATTATTAAAAATACATACCTACCTAGTCACAATTTTTTTTTATAAACATTTATAGTTCAAATTTTGACAAAATACGTAAAAATCACGAAAATGTGCAAATTATTTTGAGTTAGAAATTCATAAAAATATTTATTTTTTTAAATCTAAGATTTGAACATTTAATTCAAGATTCCTACTAAATTCGTTTAAGTTATCCAAAAAAATGTCAACTGGAAATTAAACTAAATTAAAATGAAATTTTAAATTCAAATTTTTATAATAGATTGGATATTTACTCGATTTATCATGTAGTGATTTTCTTATTTTGCTGTAATCCAAAAACCAAAAACTATAGATACTTTAAATTTACACTACATGTTTATTTTATCAATTCCTATGCTTGATAAAATGTTCAAAACATTTTTACTCGTTATGAGCTGTTTATGGATAATTTCAAATTTCAATTTTTTCAATTTTTTTTCTACGAATATCAATAAAATTTTATTTGTTTGAACAAAAAGCGTGAAAACTTAATACAAGACTCCTGATATATTGTTACCATAGTATTTGAAAAATATTAAAAATAAATGAGCACATTTTTTTTTCTACGTATTTAAAGTTCGAATTTTAACAAAATGTATCAAATTTAAAAGTTAAAATAATTTTGTAGTTTAAAATATATAAAATGCCCAACTTTTATAGCTAAAGATTGAAAATTGAAAACAAGGTTCCACGAAAATAGATAAATAAATAACTTTATTCACAATAATATCATCAAGCAGACTTATAGTAATATATTACAGGCTGACACACCGTCTTCACTCAGAATCGTTTTTCATATACAATTATATTATATCATTGAATTCAAATTTAATATCATCCATTAATTAGTAACCTACTGTACAACAGAGTGACATCCACTTTCTCGTTTTTTAATTTCACATTTAGTATAATGTATAATATATATACATATCGATTTAACTTGGAATTTTATTTTACTAAATTAACATATATCCGTAAATTATTTTAACGATTAAAACCTTGAAAATAAATAAAATTTAATTAATTCCTTAGAAGATTAAATTGAATCTTAATATTAAAATGTCCTTCAATATAATATTTTTTCAAAAAATACACACAGAGCGACAATTTGTCTTTTTTTTTAATGATACTTACGACTCAAGGTCATATTTAAATCGATTACCCACCCGGGTTTCGGACATTTAAAAGTACAATCTCACGGATTAATATATTATATTAAAATGTTTAAAATGTTGGAAGTTATTGATTTGATTTTATTCTAGTCTACAACCCCCCATTAAATTTAGATGCATTTATCATTTATTTTTTATTTTTTAAGGATTGTAAGTGTTTAATTTACAATTACCTACGTGTACTATATTGTTTTCACTTAATTTGATCAAGTTAATTTTTGGGTTTGAATAATTAAAATTTGTTAAATATCCCAGCATATTTCATTTAATTAACGACATAATTATAAAAATGTAAATTATTGATACGCAAATTACCAAGAAATTAAATCAAAAATGAATGATAAAATTGAATATAATAAATTGAGTAAGAGATATTAATTTTGAATTTTATACATTTATCAAAAATATCATAATAATAATAATTTTGTGTATTTAAATAAAACACACCATAAAGACTTGAGTATCTATACTTAGTTAAAAATGTATTTTTTATAAATTTAAAATAATATTATGATGTATTGCTCAATTCCATATTATACAACTTTAATGTTTACAATTTTTGGTTTTTTGTAATCAGAGTGAGTATTTAAAACTTATTAGGCAAGTTTAAAGCGATTAAATTAAACATATGGACAGAACTTAATCGGAAGTTTTCATTTTCACTTACTAAAACCGAACACAGAATAAGAAACATGTTAAAAATACTGCAAGTTGTAAATCAATCGACGTCTCCTAAATCGCTGGATTAAAAGAATAGAAAATAATAAGAAAAAGGAAATAACTATCTGGAAAAGGGTAAGTGGTAAACGTGGAAACCCTGATAAACCTTTATTTCTTTTTTATTCTTTCATATATATTTTCTTTTTGTATCTAAAATACTAAGTTAATAAAAAAAAAAATCTTGAAAGGTACTTAAAACTATTTATTGACACCGTATAGCGGCTTTATAACCAAAAAACAAAGCAATGTTGACATAGAATCCGACCATATTTTATCGAGAAGAAAAATGGTATCTATTATTTCAATATTCAAAAACAATATAAAAAAAAATATTAAATTCATATTAGTTAAATGTATATGTGTGCATATAATAACAAAATGGTTTTAAATATAAGTATAAATCATAAAAAATATAACTTGTAGAATAAAAAAAATACTAACAAAATTATTGTGTATTACGTTAAAGATATCTCAATAAAATATATAATTTATTTATTTAAAGCAATTATATAAAACTGTTATAATATAGTCAGCTTTAATTAAAAAACATAATTCAACGTTTTGTTTATCAAATTAAGTGATCATTTCCGATTAGGCACCAATCGACTGGGATTGTGCCAGTTTCCTGTTTTCCCAAAATTGACGTAGTGACGACCGACGTTTCATTCGATGAGCTTAGCCCTTTGTGAGACCCACGTAATAATTGATGTCGTTCACGTTGAAAGGGATTTGTGGTCTCCATGCAGAATCATTGGTTTTCAGCACATTCCATTCGATTTAATACTCAACGAATTGTCACTCAGATCAACCAGAAGAAGTGTTCTCAATTTCAATAATTAATTAGGTTTCCATCTTATTTGCACCGAGTAAGGAAAATGCAGTTTAAAACGGGAAAAGATTTTATTTTAAAAGATAGTTGCCGCCAACTTGCTTTCTGCGCCAACTAATTGGGAAACTCAATAGGCTAAGGGTGTCAATATATGTTGTCTCTTACAAATTCCAAACAGTTACACATTTCTACAGATTTTTAAAATAAATATATTTCTGAAAATTAGCCATTTAATATATAGAATTTTAGTATTTGTATGGAGTTATGAGTAATAAGTAATTCAAAATTATAAAACGAAAATTTGTTATGAAAATAATCTCAACCATGCAACAAATTTAATTACACCATTTACTGAGTCAAAAACCACTTTCAAGCCCAATGATAATCAATTCATTCAACATGAATTATTTTATTACTATAGACACTTCGTTAAAGTGTGTCCTATTATCTTCATATTAATGGCTCGTTAATTATTTGATATACTATGTCGAATACTGTCAACGGGTGTTCACACAACGTATATGCTATATAGGGTCAACGTGTAAGGGTCTAATTCAACAAAAATTGAGAAAATATATTGTGTGGCACTATAATGTATCATGTCTAGATTTTGTATTTATATTCCGCATGTCCTAAATAGGATTTAATTTGATCCTTCTGTTTATTTCATTAAAAAAAAATAAAAAAAATTGCAAATTCTAGAAGCCCTAATGCTTACAGATATAAGACATATTTAATTATGTTTGTAAACGTGTTGCTTAAAACCTAGATTACCCACCTACCTATCTTCAAGCACTCAAACTCAGTTTGGTCATTGTTACACCACTATAATATTTATATTATGGGGTTAGTTTTGTTTTTTGGTTTTGATGTTACTGAAATCCAACATCAGATGTTACAGATTCTGTAAATAAATATCTATAGTTTCAGTCAGCCTTTAATTAATATCCACATTCATAAAATATTTGATTTCATACTAACAACTCCTATCGATTACGCATTTACGTATTTCACTGTAGTCACTTTGACGTTTACTAGTACTTATTGATTAAAATTGTTAAGTACTTTTTGACTATAATGGTAGTTGGTACCTAAATAAAGTTTTGAACTTATTAAACTTATACGGAACAATACAAGAGCAATGATATACCTAAATATGTAAAGAGATGTATTGATTTTATGTTGATGTGATTTTCAAAATGTTATTGAGGTTGGTAATTTATATGAAGATATTTCATAATAAACTAATTACTATTTGATATTGGAAACTAAAATTAATAAATTATATTAGAAAACATTATGTTTGTCGAGCCCAAGAGCACTTTGTATAATTTGTATTATAATAATATGCGTCAGACTAACAATTCTTTGTAATACAAACCCCTTTGTATCTATCTAGCTTAGGCATAATTTAGAATACTTTTCTGATTTCTCCCAAGTTTAATCTTCTATGATAGTGTACATTATTGGTTTTTAATAAAATGTTTAAGACGCGCATATAGTGTTCTTTTCCAAAAACATTATATTTTTAAAACATTTTATTAAATATTTTCTAAAAATTAATATATTATGTATTTAAACGATTTTACTAAAATTTATTTTTTTTTCTATGATATTATTCTATTATTAATATTATATTAATTTAATCTTGTACATAATATTGTTATAATTGAAATCTCCCAGATAAATTTTAAGTGTATCTGCGAACACAGTAACACTTATAAAGTATACAATTTAAACAAAACAATATTATAATAAAAGATGAAACAATATTGCAAATAATGATGAATACTGTTCACTCATTTATATTTATTTATACTGTATTTCATTGTTATACACTTCAAGTGTTAAAACCTGTTTATTCACATATTAATCATTATTGGTTCGTTGATTGAACAATCTTAAAAGATATGTAATTCAAATTTATGAAATAATAAGGATATTTTATATAGAGGCATCTAAATCAATTACCTACCTATAAATACTTTTACAATATAACGGTTTAGAATGATCCATTTTTTTATCTCAAGAGTTAATTACACGATACTATTCTATTGCAAATTAAGTTAAATCTGGTGTTGAATATTTTTACTTTAAAATAATTTTGTTGATATTTCCTTCACCAAGGTTTTAATTTTTATTTGAAATAACGTTCTATTGAATTAAGAAATTAAAAAAAAAAATCAAAATTAAATAATATTTTTAATTAGATAAAAACATTTTGATATTAATAGATATTCAAGAATATTTTTTAATTTTAACTAAAAACGTATTATATATAGGTACAACATTACATGTAAAGGAACAACCTCTAATAAATTTAAGTTTGGGACCCCACCATTAGCTAGAAAGAACAGAAAAGATGTACAATGTAAATAAATTATGTTCAAAATGATGTAGTGTATTCAAACATTGTTAGACGGTCATTAAATCTTGTTGTTTTAATAAAACATTTACAGTTTAGATAAATTTGACCTGTATAATGTATATAGATAGTTGAAAGCTGATTTTTTTTTATAATTAAGTATTAGTACCTACCTACTTTAAAAACGTGAATAAATATATTTTCAAAAACACATAAATAAAAGAAAATATTTCTTAAAAGATCACACATAAGTTTCATATTATATTATTATCAGTGTGACGTTTGACATTAGTTTAATAACCTTTAGGGTTTTTATCTCAAACCAGTCTACCACAGTAACAATTTATATAATAACATTGATTTAAAAGTACTTAATTATACACAGTGCTCTACCCATTTATATATTAATTTCTTTCATTATACTTTAATTTACATATAATGCTATAAACTTAACGTATAAATAGAAATAATGAATTTATATATCATAATATAAATGATTGCATTTATATAGGTACTGAAATAAACGATTATGTATATTTGGCCAACCTGATACTTTATAATATAATATATATAAATAACTAAAACCATTGATTATGAGTATTAATATTAGTACTAGTATTTGTATTCTTAATTGATGCTAAAACTAAAACTATTTTAAAAATATCAAAATACTTAATTTTACCCAGTTTATATCTGTATTTAATACTATTTTAAGTATTTATGTACAGCGCTGATTTAATGTAATTGTTTAGGTAGGTAATCAAAATATTTTGATTATAATATTATTTTAAAGTTTTCGAGTGTGAATTGCCTTTAATATAAAATTATGATTAATATTTATGTATACATATAGTATCAAGTTTTTTAAATGTAGTACAATTTATATATTTTATTAGGTAATTTTTTTGTTTTTATAATACAATTATAATAATGTAATCCTATATTTTATCAGGTTTTATAATGTAGGTGATTTTTTATTTTTATGTTGTGGTTTTTTTATTTTATTTGTCGTTATTTTGATTAGTCGATATAATTTAATCTGTCAATATTTTGTACTTGTCGATGCACGACGTTTCGACCGTCGGTATTTTGAATATTATTAATTTTAACTGTCAGCGTTTCAACCATATCCCATTTACAACAGCAGATTCAGGTAAAATATCACAACTCGTATTTAATTATTAACAGTTAATATGGACGTGTATTCAATGAATTTTACTTACGATGGATATATTTTGAATAATATATCGAGAATACGGTAGGTACCTACTTAAATTTGTTTGATGTCTAAGTATATATTGTGTTTGTTTTTTTTTCAACATCATTATAAAAAAATGTATAAGCCACTTTGCAGAATTGTAGGTGTCAATTTTATTTTGTCATTGAGTAGGTGACTTTAATGGATGTGTTAAAATTGAATTTAATCATTCATATCATTGTATACGAAAAACGATTTCGAGCACAATCTGTCATCCTATACTTACTTGTGAAAAATTGTATTATATTTTAACTCTGCTGTTTGTAATTTATTTCTCTATAATGGTATACGGTAGATTGAACTACATTTTTCTAAAACCAAATCTCAAATATACTGTGATATAAGAATAATTATCTTAATATTATTAGCTGTTAATTATAATTAACTTATATCTTATAAGTCAATACCATAGGATGATGTGAATAAGTTAGTGTTTTAAATAACATAAAAATACATAAATCACATTTTTTTTTAAATGTAATTCTGCATAGGTACCTATGAATAATGGTGAATGAATAATCATTTTTGAATTAAAAAAGTATGTACATAGCATAACAATACATTTCTTCTGATCATTAAAGACGTCTTGAATGTTTAAATTAAAAGTGACAAAATAATTAAGACACTTTTGTGATTTTAACGAATATCGTAAAGTATTTAACATATTATAACGCTTATAAAAAAATTCGACAAGATCAATTTATAACAACATTTTTGTAATACATTTTTAATCAATTTTCCTCACGAATAAAAATTTTAATTCTCTTTAAATGACAAAAAAAATCAGAAATAAATCAAAATTATATTTTGTTTAGAAAATGATAATATAGTAAATATTTAAGTCCCTACAGTATAATTTGTATTCCAACAAAAAACCTACGTGATCCTGTTGAGAACTGATTGAGTGTAAGTTAACTAACAATTACCATTTTTTTCCTGATTAATTTGACCAAATCCACCAACTATAACCGCAATATACTTATTAATAACATTGTTTAGTTAAATGAACTATGAATATATTTTTGTAAAATGTTATAACTGGTATTGAGTCTCAATCTTACATTCAACTGGTCTTCCAATAATTTATGCTTTGATAAACATAAAAAATCATGGGTGAATCATGAATACACCTGCCATATTCAATAATACAGCTAAATGTAAAATAGACATATAATACGTACCTGATACATCCTACATAATTCTAGGCAGTTAAACATTGAAAATCTAATTGTATGCAAACTTAACTTTCTGTTGAAGCACTAGGGAACAAAAAGTTTCTAACAAAATATGTATTTTTTTTATAAAAATTTTGAAAATACTCCTTAAATTAACAGGGAGCCAAAATATTTTATTTAAGGAAAGTTTTAAAAACTAGCTTTAATTCCAGATCATACTGAATAAACTAATTAGTAATTTTAATAATTGCAAAAAAATAACATACAAACTTCATTACAATATTTTTTTTATAATTATTATAAAAACAGACTTTATATTTTTTTCTGTCGACTTTAATAAAGATTTTGGTTCGAATAATTCTATATACCTAAATTGAATAAATAATTTTATTTTTTTATTGCTTTCTATTTATATATAAATAGTAATTGATATTATATATAATATTTTCATTTAAAATGAAAAAATATTTTTAAAACTTTGAATTATAAAACTGTACAGACAGATGCAGTATAACAAAATAACTTGAAATGTGTGTCCAACCACAAATGTATAGAAATGTCTGAAGACTAATTTATTTATATTATAAGAATACAATATATCTTTAAGGAAATTTATTCGGTTATATAATATTATTATTAAATAATATATTTTTTAGTAATTATTAATAATTAATATATTTTTTTAGTAATTATCTATTAATTATTGCATTAAATATTACGACTTTGTGAATACACTTGCATTACAGTTGTTTATGCAAAATTACGAATGTCTATTCTGAATGCTTACAATATTTTAAATTTCTATTTAAATTCAATTCAATTCGGTTAAACAATAAAGTTATTAAATATTTGTATTTGCTCTAATTAAAGGATTCTAATCGATATATTGTAAATAGAGTCTAAATTAAACTCTTAAAAGGTAAATTTTTCATTATATTAAAATTGTTCTCAGCTTCAAATAAAATCATTGGCCACTGTCAACAAATAATAAATAAATATAAATGTATTGCTCCAATATCACCAATAATTTTTAAATGAAATGATTTATTATATATTTCTAAAATTTAAATTTAATACATTATCATAACACACAACACACCACAAATGCCCTGCAATAATTTGAGGTGAAAGAATTGCGCCAGGCTTTGACACTTTCCAACACTAATTAAAACAATTTCACTTTTGCATGTTTTACAATTTTAAATAACTATTCTAACTTTAATTTATTGCCATTAATTTAATTTTTAACTATTTATTATAAATTATGTGTAGTACCTACATTGGATATTGTGTGTTCTTAGTAGGGGTTAATATCTGGTTTAACAAGTTAAAATGTTTCGGATGGTGTCTGATATGACTAACGAGATGGAAAATCTAAAACACACAAGGGTTCTGAATTCGTAAACAACCCCCAATATGCGAATTTCGGTGTTTGCTGTACAATTTTTGAAAAATTTTACCAGGCCTCATGACGAATTACCAACGTTAATGGCTTTTTAATTGGCTTTCTATGGTTTTCCGATCAAAACGCTGGCCTCTGTTCTTTTTTATCCTCCCGTGCCTCGTGCATGTAAAACCCGTAGTGATTTATGATCCTGACAAAACGTGACTTCCCAGATTTATCCATACATATATTTTAAATACGCTAATGAAACGATTTGATGGCTCCAATAAATATACTTTGAACAATTTAAATAAAATATTATATACTCATAGTATAGTTCTATACCGTGTATTTACTCAGTAAATCATATATATTTGTTGTTAATATAAATTATGAGTTAAAATATGTCAAGACCTAGAAATATATTTTTCTACATAAAAAAAATAAAGATAAAATGTTAAAGCATTTTATAACATTATGTCAGTTTTTGAAATGTCATAAAAAATAACAGAGAAATTATAAAAATGCTGACACTTTTAAATTACCATCTATGCAACAAATTAATCAAGGTGTGACAAAAAACTCTTTTTCTATTAGAAATTTAATTCCTCATTACTTATTATAATATGCAATCTGATCAAAATCCTAAATAATTGGAAAATGACTTGATAACGTTTATTATTTATCGATATTGTGGGAATTACAATTATTTAAATGACTACAAAAAACGCAAATTAAATTATAATTAAATCCATTATACTATTATCCCATTAAGTAAACTATACCTTTGGTAGTGAATAAAAATCAAAATAAATATAAAATATACATATATTATATTATATTATACAGCACGTTAATTAATTGAAGCCAGTTTCCCTAATTCAACGTGTAGGACAAATATTTTACTGCAGTAATTTATTACTAATCCACTTAAGTTTAACTTGGTTTAAAATTAAAAATTTAAATTTTTTGAATATTTTATAGAGGAACTTATTGATAGTTAAAAAAAAAACAATTTTGAAATCCGTTAAATGTTGAATGAATGGCACTAATTCATAACTTAAAAATACAGAAAATGTTATAATTTTCACATTTTTTAATAAATAGCTAGTGCAAATATATTAACGAATAAATTACTTGTTTGATTTTATAATTTTTCAGAATGTCCACCTTGAACTCCTATATAAACTAAATTGTTATTTAAATCAAAGTAAAATCAAAATTATTTGAGGAGACATTTAGATACTTATGTCCACATGTTATAAATCATATAAAAATTTACAAATTAAAAATAATATTATTTTATTATTTCTAATAAATAACTATTTCGAACTAGCTACTTGTATTCTACTAAAAAAATTTTAAAACCGTACAATTTTACAATTAGTTTAATTTTTTAAACAATGAATTTCTCTCACTTATTTTGAATTCAAGAGATTTCAAATTTATTTTTTTTTACATTAACAATAAGCAAACAATAAGCACCTACCTTTATAAAATTTAAAAATAAATTTAAGTGGCTTTAGTTATTTTAATTTTATTTGAAACAAATGGTAAAAGGGCATCCCAATCAGTCATATATTACATGAAATAAAAAAAAAAATGCACTAAAATATTTACCCTACATATTTGATCAGGGCTACTGACTTTTCAATTAATTTAATTTATACCCACAGCACCTATATTGCTAAATAAATTTATTATAAACGATAACATATTTTACGAGAGAAATTATTGCCAAATATTACAGATAAGTTTTAACTCATATATGTACTCGTAGTTCTTTGTGTTGCACTAAATCACAGTGAATCGGTTAGGAGTGGTGATAAAACATAACCATAAAGGTATAACCAGTCGCTGTTACCGTCGGTATGCGTTTCCCATTAACCTCTATCGAAAAGCCAATATGTCAAAATGTTCGGTTAATGTACCTACACTGTTTTCGCCGAGTGCTGGTCATTTGACCCAATATCCAATAGTACACGAGAATAGGACCCAAGTGTCAAACAATCAGATGCGGAAAACATACGTCACCACCTCCATCACCTATAAACCACCCTCGTTAAAATATTATATCCTTATGACTTATGATCCTACCATTATAAGGACCAATTTATGCAACTGTGAGTTTAGTGTTTGTATTGATGTTTCGTCGTGGTCATAGAATTATAGTATCACCCCAGCTAGTTTTTCATTTTCAATTACATTTTTTAGTAAATTAACGAACTTTCCAAGTTTGGAATATTTAAGACTTAACAACACATAAAGTCATAACAAACTGCGAGAACATAATAAAAACATTATCATCCCAATATCTAAGTTAGTTTTGTGTATAATAATAATTTATCGGGGGCCCTACAGCGACGGTCATCCAAATATTTTTATAAGCAAAAATAGAAGTATAAGTTGGGTTCATAATAAATTAAATGAATATCCATAAGCTATAAAAAATAAACAGTGGATAATGTACCTATACGTTTCACTTTTGATCGATCGGTTGAATTGAAAACATTGTCTCGGTATAATTAAAGTCAACTAATATAATATCGATTATAAATTATTTATTAGTACTATACAAGGTATAAAGTAAGTTAAAAAAAATGTTAATGCTGAAATTAATTATTTTATTATTCATCATTAATATACTAATGTAGTGATTTTAAATTAAAATCCCACACAAGATTTAACACATAGGTTAACCAACTAAATGTTTGACACTCATTTCAGCACAGAATGGTAAATTTGTATACATTTTAAGTCAATCTGATGTAGCTACTGATCATCACATTTCAAAATCAACTAGGTATATAAATTACCTATATATAAAATTATAAACATTTATTTAATTCATATCTATAATTATTAATTATTATCCTTTATTCATGAACCTTGAAAACCATTATCTACATTATGTTAACATTTTATTTTTTAATTTTTGAATTAATTTATAAATATTTTAACAAAATAAATTTAAAAATATTAACTCAAACTTGAAAGTTTACCTATACAACAATATTCATTATAAATTAAAACTGTGTAAAAAGTATTTAAAATATTAAATTTATGTCTTATCTTATCTAATCAGAATCTAATGTGTGATGATTTATAATTGAGTAAATCATTGTGATACGAGTCTTTAAAGGTAAAACTTTTAAATAATACATTTAAAAAATGATTGTTAAATGTAATTTATTATAATAAACTCTTATCGAACGTATATAATTTTAATTAAATATCACAAACTAAAATGGTTTTTTAACATATTGCTAGCTGTAAAAAGAACTTTAAACTTTAAAGTATATTAGATTAATGCTTCAAAAACCACTACATTTAAATTTTATAAGCGACACATTTCCGTCAAATAGTAATTTTAAACATCGATACTCATTCTATTTTCTCTGCCCTACCACAGTAATGAGAAGAAAATACGACTATTGTATCGAAATTAAATTTCTCACGTTTTCAACGAATTTACAGAATTAACTTCACCTCAATACGTATCTCTTCAATGTCCATTTCTCGTAATGAATGCATTTTACGTTTGAATTACATTTTCTTTTATTGGTAAAGTACGTGAAAATGTAAAGTACTAACCCAGCGGTTAGGTTAGTAACCATACTCAATATGGGCCGTGACTAAAAATCGTTTGGGAACCACTATAACTATCTAATTACGTCAAAACAATAGTTTATTTTCTCTAAGTTTTAACAGAATGATTTTGTAAAGGTTCACTTTGCATAACATACGCGATGGCATCACTGAAGAAATACAAGGTGATCCATTTAAGTGTCTATACACTAATTGTATCTTAATTTTAACTTTTTTCAAATTATTATTTTAACATAGTTATATGTCATGCAAAACAACTGTACCTATAACTTAAATGTATTTAAATTTATATGCTATAACTAATTAAAATATTTATTTAAAAATCAATTTAAATTAAAAATAATATTTTCAATAATGTTAAAACTCCTAAACAGTGAGTACTCTCAAGATACTGGAATCCACCAGTAGGTACTTCGTAGTGTAAAAACAGTTTGTGTGAATGAAATATGAATACTGTAAACGCTGTGTAGTACTTATACTGAAATCGTGCTTCAGTGTGTCAATTTTTAGTTGAATCAAATATTTTTCCGAGACTTTTTAAAGTTTAGGTTTTTTTTTGGTATTTTTCAATAAATTAGTGAATTAACTTATTGAATTTTTTTTAATGCTCTAGCAAAAATAATGGCTTCTTCTATAAACTTTGGAAAATCCGCGATTTAACAACAATTTAAGACAATTAGGTTTTAATCGACTAAAATCTATTTTTGCTATAAAAACACTTACAATGTACATCGGATAACTTTGTTTGTCTGAGAAGTGACCTCTTAAATGGATCACACTCTGTGTATAGGAAGCTAATACTAAAATACCTAAAATACAAGGTTTATTAAATAATTAAATATCGTAATTTGTTATTCTAATAAAAAAACCTACACATAAATAAGCAGTCAATATAAAAATGTACTGTATAATAAATTTGTAATCATTCAAATAATAAAATAATTATCATGTTTTTATAGAAGTATTTACCTAAATTTTACTATTTCAGACTACGAAAAAATCTAGGAATATATTGGTTCACAATGATAAATATTTTTATTTTAGTTTTATCTTTTTCTGAGAAAATAAGTGCTCAAAATGTTTATGTTTATGTTACCCTATCTGTCGATTGGAAATCGATACTAGCTAATACTTTGTAGGGGTCATTTTACGATTTTCTCGTTTGTTTTCTTAGACGTAAAGTAAAACTACCAAACGACCGTTGAAAATTGTTTGAAAGTCAACAAGCACATTTTAATGGGGTTCCGCGTAGCACCATTTTTCTAAAGCGATTTTCTATTGCTTCAAAATTTAATATCATAACATACCACAATAAAATTGTGAGTCAAGATAATGCGAAACACTGCAGTCAATACTTTGTCCTGGTTTTTAATAATTAAGATCGTAAACAAATCACAAACTATATTATAATTTATAACCAATAAAAGTATCATAATTTTTAACGCTTAATTATATTATAATTTATAATAGTTAGTATACAATATAATTAACTATATAACTATTATAATACATATAGTTTTTAATCAATTTAAGTTATAACAAATCGAATAGCGAGTAGCATATTTTTTTAATTTTCAAAATACACCCAGTACGTTAATACATGGTAAAATATTATAACGATACCTATATGTAATATAATACAAATTTAATTAATACTGAATTTCTTCCAATTATAATGAAAACTCAGAATAAAAATATCAACTAATAATTAATTATTTTCAACAACATTTTAACGCTGCTTTTTCTTTCACCGCTAAACGTAGATAGAAGCTTAAACAATTATTAAAATACAAAATATAAAAATGATTGATAAATAGATGAGTTACATCTAATTAAACAATATTATCTAAGATTGTTAGACCATATAAAATTACAAACAATAACAGATGTGCGTTTTTATAAAATATAATTATTTTCACCATAACTAAGTGACATGACGTAAAGCCAGATTATATGCCAAGTATTAAACATTTTAACGTTAGTCTTTAATTTTAATATTTTGAACTATAATTAATTATAAAATATTATCCATAAGTACACAATATGTTATAATCTTTATTCAAATATAACTGAATTAAGCATATAAGTGTTTTAGATCATATCTGAGTGTTACTGCTGGGTGACTTCTCTCATCATGTCTCCATGTCCTGTATATATATAATTTTTTTTCGCACATATGCTTATTGTAAATACCATAACAGATTTTATGTAAACAATAAATGTTAAAAGAAAAAAAAATTGAAATCGTATATACCGAAAGGTGCTATATATCATATTTAAATAGTAAATACCGAATACAATTAACTGTTAGTCTTCAAGTTATTACATAATATTATGTACTATAATAGCGATACCTATAGTCTAATATGCAATTCACTAATACAATTTTGATTTAATTTTTTTTATCATATTTTTTTGAAGAACAATTAGTTTAATACTATAGAACTAAATGACTCAGCTAAAATCCATGATTATTTTTACTGAAAACACATGGGTATGTGCAATGTAATATTTATGTATGTATATGTGTAATTTTTTTATGCAACCTACATATGAGGCTATTTACTATTTAGGTAATAATATACAAACATTTTAATAATTTAACTATAGGTATTTTATACCTAGTTATATATTTCATGATAATTTATAAAAACCATAAAATTGCAAACATTTGTTTTAATGGCTGGGTTTCAGAATTTTTGTTTGATTAAAATAAATTAACACAATATACCAAATATACTAAAAACAATTAATTGGTTTATTTATTGACTTTTTATTAGACTACTCGTATAACTACGAAACATATAAACTTCCACTGATAAAATAAAAATAAATAAATAAAACATGTGTATTAAAACTATGTTTATTTGATAAGCTCTTTAACAACATTATATAAATCAATATGGGTTACAGTTAGTCATTTATAATTCAAGTAATTTATATTTGGTACGCTAAAACCGAAAAATGATATACCTATTTCAGGTATTTCATAGAAAATTGACGACTACTATAAAAAATGATAATGAAAATAAAGAAACAAATGAAAGGTGTATACTTAAGGGTAATAAGTAGGGCTAGAGACTTCTAGGAGTTTGCATGTTTTTTAATAATCATTAAAAACATAGCCTAGTAAAAATGAAATTAGTTTCATAGCAATACTAGTTGATATTAAAAAAATTTAGTTGCATTTTCTAATGCATTTGATAATTTTTCATTTATAAGTGCATACTTGACAATTTTTTTTATAAAGGAGTAAGTTTTATAATTTTACAAACAAAAACTTAATTTTCAATAGATTTCTGGAAAGACTATATATGCTGATTTTATTTATATAAAATAAATATTTTGAAATTATTGTTTGTTCTTTTTCGCCAATCACTCGCATTAACTAATCTGTACACCATACGCGTGATTCAATGTAAGAGGAAAACAAATCGGAAAATAAAATAGTATTATACTATACATTTTAATTTACAATTTTGCAAATATTATCCAGATATTAAAATAAAAAGATTTTACCTATATAATACTATAATGTTTTTTTTTTTAATGCATATTTTAATAGCATAATATTTAGTGATTCTTTATGACATAAATGTATCCATATTTTAAGGTTTTTTAGGGCATGATGTCCTTAGCCCTAGTAATAAGTAATATGTAATAATCGCTGATATATTATTACAATAAAATATGTATACCTATTAGGTTCATAACTTTTTCGATAATTTTTTTATCTATAGATGTTATCTAGATAAATATTATCTATTGAAGCACAAAATTACCACACAAAGTTTGGTTCATTAATCTTCTATATAGTTTTTAAAAAATACAAAACATAACTATCTTTATTTTCGTTTTCTTTGATATCCTAATAATAATAGTAATAACCACGAGAAGATTATTTTAAGGACATTTAATAAACAAATAATTGTATTACGAAAACGCAAAATTTGAAAAAAATAAAAGTGGCATTTCGTGAAATGAATAACAATTTTATACAATCGCGAAACTCGTACAAGCCAAATTCATACAAAAAAATGTAAATGGCAATAATATAGACAAGGTGTATCATGTATGACTTAGTGGCTAGCGGACGATTTTGGGTTCACGAAATACTTCTATATAATGATATATCATTAACTTCATTAATTTTAGATTTTTTTTACTTCTACAAATTAATTGATATCTTAATATATTAATAAATTATTGTTACATACCTACATTTCTGAACAAAAAAAAATATGTAAAACATTAATTGTTATATAATAAAGTATAATCAATTCTTAAATCAATTTGAATAAACGAAATTATTGGAAACTATTAAATTAGTTTGTTCGACTTTTAGTAACTATTCACTGCTCAGTGAAATAACGACGTACCTAGCTATAAGATAAATTCGTCTTAATTTTCTGATGAATATCCAAGTAACCTGGATAAATCGGTTTTCATCCTCAGCTTTCGTTTCTAAAGATCAATCGTTGTCGAAAAATCGCATTATTGTATTAGGTTAATTAATCTTACATATAACCTTATCAAAATGCAAGCTTTAAATACGATTGTTTGAATAATTAAGTAGATACATTTATTAGTCATATTTACTCATACCCATTGCCACATGCAAAGATAAGACTGCCACCTGAGGTTACTCTATGATACAGAGTTTTTACTCCTCCTAAATTTAACGTTAGATACAAAAATAAAAATTAAAGAAAAAAATTACTCCGAATATCCAAACTAATCAGAAGCTAAACCAACTAGGTATACTCATAATCCGGAAAACAGTAAGAATACTGTTTATAATGTCGGCAATGAAAGCTAGATTTAACATAATGTGGGTCTCCAAGTGAATGTATTATCAGTCACAGTAGAAATTGAAAAGGGTTTATAATTTATATTAAATAATACAATCTAGGGCACTAGGTAATAAATTATTTGTATTAAAACATTTTCTCATTTCCATAATATGTAAATATATAATATAACTCATACGTATTAAAAACAAATAATTATTTGTTAAAATATTTATATACAAGCTTACAATTTTTAGTGTATAAATGCAGAAATATTTGTGGAATTGTTTCAAGTAAATAAAAAATTTTAAAAAGAGAGAAATAGAAAGTCGTGGTATTTAAATTTGTAGGATATTAATTATCGAAGCTAATAATTAAGGTTTGGCAGATTATGTACGACATTCGAGTGTATTACATATTATATCTACCTATATTATTGTAAAACTAATATGTATTCAATTAAGCAACAGTGGGACATTGTTCTCCAACTCCAGAATTGAACATTCAGTATTTCTTTTTCGTATAAATTTAAATTGATTAGACTGTTACCTCCATAGTATCTACCTAAATTTAATTTGGTGTATACTGCAGTTTTATCCAAATACATCGATCATCTCGGGTTAATTATACAATTCGTTCACTGAGAGGCTTTTAGATAATCCTCAACTGATGGTTCTGGAAGATCCTTAGATACACATGGCATAATATTCTTCTTCGTTAATCAAAACGTTAACACTGAATAAGTACCATAACGAAGAAGATTTGATATTATAGTTATAATGAAAAAATAACTGTCATCAATTTTTTTTTTATAACTTATACCTAAGTAGTTTTATCTATCACAAAAAAAATTAAATGTTGATAAACATTTAATATAAGGTGGATTAAAAAACAAAACTCACTTTGGAAGACAACCAATATTTTCAGACCCATATTGTCAGTTTTGTACAGTTCGAACGTCATCACTTTGGCATCTTATACAATAAAATAAAAGGGTATGGGTTATAGAGTTATTTTAAGATTAGAACTAGTCAGTCGTCATATTATTTGTGTAAAAACAAAAAAAAAACGGTGTAATATCCAATATAAAACATATACAGTTTATTAGCTTTTCGTTCAGCTCAGTCCAAAAATGAAGTTGGCTAATACATAATTTTAATTCATTTTTATATCATATTATACTATCAGGGTTGTGAATTTAATAATTTTACAGATCGATGAATTTCATTCAAACTTGGTGAGATACTATGTTTCAATTTAAGACATTATAAATGCATTTTATTTTTTATTTAAAGTTTTTAATATTTTAAACATACTTTTCATAAGTAGTATAAATGCATATAACAGTTCATTTGTATAATATTTCAACATAAAAATTTAATTTTGCATTAATTATTCAAAAATAATAATTTTTTTTATAATCTATAATTTTTATAATTTATAATATCTTAGCATAATATTACTATCTGTTTTTCATAATATTAATTACATAATTTATAGTTTTTAATATAGTTAACGCATACTTTTGAATTTTTATTTCATAGATATTTTATCATTTTTGAGTGCATATAAATACAACTTGATGATTTTTTAATGCATATATTTGGGACTTTGAGTGTAATTTAAGTCTTCAAGGCTTGTAATAATTTAGTCAATGAATATTATAAATTAATCCTTAAATACACTTGAAGATTAAAATAATTATCTTATTATTAAGCACGATATATATATGTCTAAAAACTAAATAAATATTTAATACAATGGCCGATTTAACGATCACTTAATCGACCCCCCCCCCCTCACCCAATATTTTGTTTTGAAGCACACCTAAATTACAGTTAAATTAGTAAAAATAGGTAAGTACCATAAAATGATTTCACGGCTCACGAATAAGTTTTGAGTGAGGTCCCTTTTACGTTTTTTTCCGCCCATCATTTCAATCTTAAACCCACCACTGGTAATAGATATGATATATTGTTAGCAATGCTACAAACATTTTTTGAAGCAATTCCATATGGTAATAAGCTGATGTATTTGAAAAGTATGAAAACTCGTAAAAGTTTTTATTTCAATATTGTTTGCAAATACTTGACAATCGAAATATGAGAAATATATAATTCTTTTCAATTTATTATATATTGAACAAATCCGTAAAAAAGACACATAATATATATTTAATGTCAATATATTAAATAATATACATATGCCATATATGATTACATAATATATTACATTTTGACAGCGAGAAAACATTAAAATGCATAAAATAGTAATATAGAAATATTATTACATCATTATTTTAAACTATATTTTAAAATAATATAAGATTTAGTACAGCAATTATTAGTGTTTGGAAGTTGAAAGAGTTTCATATATTTCTATATCCTTTAAATTTATAACAGACCAATAGCTAAAATTTCATTATATACAATGACTAGTTTAAAAACGAAAATAATGCATGTTTTATCAATTTTAGAAAACTACGAGTATTTCATATTTATTAATTATTTACATATTTCTATGAATTTAATATTTTCTAAACAAAATTAACGTTTTTCTTTTATTATCTATATACTGTACAGTCCATTATTTAATATAAGTATTTTCTTATTCTAAAGATTTTTGCATAATAGCAAATAGCTTATTTTTGCACTATGACAAAACTTTTTGATAACGCCACGTTTTTGTTATTATTGTTATTATTATAAGTACGCTACGACGACGTATTATTTTTTTTTTTTTTTGTCGAACCAGTTTCACACTAAATATCATAAGTAGTTATTTTTAAGAAAAAAATTGTATTTAATATAGTTCTATCATGCAACTACCTATAATAAAATTAATTTTTTTTTGTATATTTTATTGATTCTAACTTCTTTAACTTCTAAGACTTATTTATTATTATATGAATCACTTTTAAATATATTTACAAATTGTATATTACCATTACAGTTTATTCAAATATACATTATAATATACAACGTATAAAAATGAAGAATTTAAATGATTTTTTATGCAGTTTTTAAATAGAATATGTTATCTACTTGAATTTTAGAAAAATAACATAATATTACATATATACGAAATGATTTTATGTTTTCCTTATTATGAAGCACATTATTTAAACACATGGCTGTATCATAATAATTCGTAACCAAAATATGAACTGTTTCTATACACCAAAATTCCGATCAACTTTTCATTAATTCATTGTAGTTTTGTATTCTCAATTACTGAAACTTGTTTGGTACTTAGTAATAATAGTAAATTGTACTTTATTATTATACAATATAAGATAATTGATGGATTCTCAACTTCAAATATTATCAAACTGTCAAAATTATAGAAGGATATAAATATTATACTATTTATACTTATATAGGTACCTACATAAATATATTTATATTAAATTCAAAAATACATTTTATTAAAACATTAGGTACTATAGTGTTTCATTGTATCGAAAACTAATTATATCAAATTATAATTAGAGTCATTATTAATAATAACAATTATATTCGTTATGCATACTTCACTGTTCAATGGTATGTTTTCTCGATGTGAAAATATATTTTTAACTATAATCTTTACGTTAGTAAAAAAATGTACAAAACTAAACCATATACATTCATTCAAGTCACGACCGCTTTTCCGTCGCTTCGTTTTCACTCATTAAAATTCCTAGGCAGTCACGAAAAAATATACCACTATAATATGACATGGGTTTTGGTTTCATGTACTAGCCGTACTTGAAAGTTTTATTTAACTATTTCCACGTTTAAAAAAATATATAATATACTCATATACATTACTTAAAAAAAAACCCAACAATTTAAAAATGCAATATGAAAATGGTATTCACACATCACTGTCTTTTCTAACAAGATGTCAAACATGACAACATTTTTTACAGAGTTTTTTACAAGTTTCATGAAAAGAGTTTAGGGATTTTCTTGTCAACACTTTCGTAGGCCATAGCACGTTCTTTTTGAGTCTTAGAGTTGTCTACATTTCTACAGAATATTCTTTTAGCATAATATATGCAAGGCAACTGATATAATGGTTATAGGTAAGCTTGTTTTGTTTAAAAATTGTGTTTAAAATGTTTAAAAATAAATACATATTTTGTGGTTTGAGTATTTTAAATTTTTGGATAAAGTAATTAACAACACCTTATATTTTATAATATTTTTTCTTACATAAAAATAATAATAGCAATCTCAATTAATATAACTCAAACGCCAATAATTGAAGACATAAGTGACCTTGCAAACTTTTTTGAAAAATATATTTAAAATGCAGAAAAATAAAACATCTTGCATAATAACTACAAATTGAATAACATTTACTAATATTCATGAAATGAGAAATCAAATCTTTTAGATCTAACCATTTAGGTAAATACTGTAAAATTATTAAAATATTGTAAAAATAAGTACCTACACAATTCATATTATTTAGAGTTTTTAGTTTGTGCACTCAATATTTTCTAAAATAATAATACATTTTAAAAATATGTATTAGATAAAAATATGATCATTAGTTCATAATTTCATAATTTTCATAATATTATTTAAAATGGTTGATGCCAAAACCACGTACTTAATTTATTATTGTTAAATAAACTAAATATTTATTTTTACATGAAACACCTTTGAGTATTAATGCCAAAAATAAATAGGAACATGTTAATTGCGAATATAATGTGTACTTAACACCTATAAACTGTAATTTATTAACAAATCCAAATGGCCAAATGATTAGCAAACTATATAGGTTCTATTATTTTATAACATTTTTTTATTTATGATTTGCTTTAAATTCAGGTACATAATATATAGAACAATTATACAACAGTTATATTACCACTAAAATCTATTAAAGTTTATTCTTATATAAAGACCTGTGAAGTTTTATTAAATACAGAGTTATTTTAATATTTAGCATGTGTCTGTCATCCCCTTTTAGGACGGTAAAATGCTTGGATTTCTTCAACGGTATCTTTTCTGATAGGAAAGTGAATCTAGTTGCTACTTTGGAATAAAATATTCCCAATAGTAGTGTTACTGGGGAAAACAAAAAAAATTAAGGAAAACAGGAATTTTTACGCTAAATCGGTTTTCGACAAAATCGATTTAGGTTTTTGATGCAACTCTAAAACAAATTACCGCATATTCATGAAATGTTCACAGATTGTTTAAAATAGTATTTTATATACACGGTACAAATTTTGATTTGTTTTGAGCTGTTTACAAACATTTTCGGTTTCCAATTCTTTTAGTATTTTTTTTTTATAAATGTAAATTAAATTTTAATTTAAATGATATACAATGGACATTATAGCATGGTTTGGCCATTTTTAAACTATTGTGAAATAAAACAATTTAATTTCATAATACTGGGTTAATAAATAATGAATAACGTGATATGTAATCACCGTGATAAACGAATACGTATCTACTGATTTTCATTTCTTCGTACAATCTAGAATCTAGATGTAAATTAGGTTTAACACAGTTTTGCACAAAGTAACTCATAAAATCTTACGAACCTATGTAGACCATATGCGTGAATATGGGGGGGAGGGCTTTGGGACCAACCCTTCGCTAACAACTTCAACAGCCCTCTCGAACATTATATTCATAAATACACAATATACAATGTATATTATACATGGTATCGTCATATTAAAAAATAACTTATAAAATTCACATATTTTAAAGATAAGCTTACAGGAGTTTTGTTTGGCAGACGGAAATTGAATATTTTTTTCTATATGTTTTACGGTTTGCGTTGGATACAGAAAATAAAATAGTTATTATGATTGGATATAATTAATCAGTGTTCTACCACAGATTTAGCATTTTTATTTTTTAATATCATAGTATTATAATATGAGAAGATGTCATTAAACCTATAGTCAAAGACAATACCACCAATTTCGAGAAGACACGGAATTTGTAATGGATGACAAAAACAAAAACAATAAATCTATAACAACTGGATTAACTAACTACCGATCGGTCCTAACCTGACTTAGATATACGAAAATCCAATGGGTAGTTATGAAATAGAAAGGTTTATAACACAAAAAGTAATCAATTTGTATAAATTATAGGTTTATTTTACATTAAATTTTAGGGGAAAAAAGTGGAGCCCTTGTTTGTTGTTCACATTAAACGGATAATAAGGAATAATATGGAAAGTGATAAATAAACGAGTGGGACGTTATAGTATTTTAAGAGTAAAAAGGGATAGAAGTGTAGAAGAATCAGGTTTTCCAAAAAAAATATTGGATAAGAATGAAAGATTAGCTAGGTAAATGTCTGATATCAATGACAATTGAGTGTGATGCCTCTGTGAAGGATCGAGGGGAGAATAAGAGATATTAAGTAATTATCTTAGCACATAAACATTGTCTTTTGGTCTTTTTTGACCATACTGCTACTTGCACAGATGAATGAGTTATGAGGGACTCCAATGAACGCTACCTTATTTGAGGATAGAAAACACAAGAGTGAAATTTTGTTGCTATATAGGTATCATATAGCTATTATTGATAATAGATGGGAATCAAGAGTGGGTAATGCTCAATAATGTGAATGTCTTACAGCTTAATACCTTGGTGATCTTTATAGGTGAATGCTACATGTTATTATAAAGCCCAGGTCTTAGATAATATATAGGTACAATTTATATATATTTCAGGTTGGAATAAAAATGACCATAATACACACCAGTCGCCTACAAATTAGCTTATGTTGAACACAGCCACTCGTTACTGCGCCCAACGCTACGACGAAGTTTCTGGTTGGAACCGATACGATGCCTGTATTGTATGCTGAACCAGATGCATTCTTATTTGACGTAGAATATAATCCTCTGTGGTTTTTATAGTAATGTTATTTATTTATTTAAATGTAGATGAGCGTATGACAATAAATGTGGATACAGAAAATTTGGGGAGGGACAAAAAAGGTACCAACACCAAGCAACTGATCTATGAAGGATTATCTATCTTTTCGTCTTGGAAAGTAACATTCAAGATTAGAGCTGACAAGCAGATATTTTAATATTAAGAGTTTGGCAAAACAGATCACTGAAGAGTAAACATTTATGAGCAAAGAAAATAGGAAAAGAAATAGTGTTGCACCTTGTGGGACCCGGTCGGTATGAAAATAGATGAGGATAACTGACAAATCAAGGATAGAAACATAGTACAGATCAATAACATACGAGTTTAAAACTAGAAATATAAAATATATTTTGAGTGCAAAGGAAAAAATATTAGGAACTCAAATAATTTTTAAAATGAGATATAAAGATGCCAAGTAACAACATACTTATAAGTTAAAATAAGTAGACTCCAGTTGGTACCAATGGATTTATAATTTTGAAGAGTCAAGATAATCTGACTAACGTCATAAATTAATAACTAAACTTTACATGGAAGAGTATAGTTGAGGTATATTATAGGTATGTACGACGTACATACATGTGTTACGTACACTATAACAAATTATAAACTTATAAAATACGATATTAGAACATGCATGAAGGCTATTTTAATGTCTACATAACTTTTTTCGATAAAAACGTCATATTCACTAAGTAAGTTTTTGAAAATGTATATCGTTAGTTTATATCTGATATATCATTATATTATATATATGTGGAGCTCAATATCTTCTTGTAGAATAAAATAACATAAATCTATAGGCTGTTTCAATTGAGAACTATAATTTGGAGAATATTTTATAGATAAAATTTTGTAAACATGATAAATATTATCAATAAATCAATAATATTTCACTTAATTAAGTATATCTATTTTGATAACATTTAAAAACTATATTTTTCTTGTTACATTCGTATAAATAATCCAATCTATACAAATATGTAGGTGTTACATGAAACCTTTTGAGTTCAAATGGTACCTAAAAGTATTCAGTCATAGTTTTTTTAATAAAATATATTGTTGTGAATTCATTTCATCCATTATTTGATTCTCTCGGAATACAAAATATCAGTGTTAAAATGAAAAAGTAAAGTTTTCTTTCATTGGGCTGTTTATTGAGTTTCAGAAGAATAATTGAAAACTGTAACTCATTGCAACTTCAAAATAATTAATAAAGCCAATAAAGTAAAAGAATTACCTATATATCTATAGCTTTATTTGGTTTTATATTATTCTGCAGGAACTTGTACAGTTTATAATTTGTAGATATTTAATAAAGTACACATAAATAAAAAATGGCAAAACTTAAAAAATATACCATGAAAAAATTATACTTATATACGTTTTAGATTTTTTGGTTTCAGAAGAAACGACTCGTAAGGAACCTTGTATTAAATGTTCAAGCCTTAGCTATACAAAATTGAACCCTTTGTAAGTTTTCAACAATGAAATAATTTACAAATTTAAGGGACTTTGAATAATTTCGTAAACATTTTAACTTCAAATGATTTTAAATACATCGGACCAATGTATCTTTAATATTTTTAAATTGATATAATACAAACTTATAACGCACTTTGTATAACATTTTAAAGTTATTTAACCAAACAAACATTTTGAATCGATATGTATAAAAAAAAAATTTTAAAAAAATTATAAAATTCAAATGGGTACCTACTATAGGTAAATTGTGAAAAATAATAATTTTAATCTTAATATAGGTACAATTATGTTATACGCATATTATATATAGATATTGTACGTTACGTCATATATTTATATTGATATAAGTTTTCAAGTTCACCCTAGTTAATACGTTTGTTGGAAATAAATTGAATACAATTGTGTCGTATGTTATGAATACTAACAGTAGGCAATAAGCACAACCATAGTGACGAACTCAAATTTATTACATAAGTATGTCAATTAGAACATAAGTTCAAACAAAAGTTACTAGGTATGTAAAATGAATAGCCAATAGCAAATGAGCAAACGCGTCATCGCCGCTGTCATACACACGCACACAAACCGCACAGATCAAATTGAAACGTCAAGTTCATCAATATGAAGAGAACTTTAAGGTAAAAAATATTACGTGATAGTTAATTTCATAAATTAAACCTGTTTAAAAATGCAAATTCATATCACGGTATGATAAGGAAAAATGTAAATAAATTCAAAAATAAAATTATAAATGTAGGTATACCCAATAACTAAAATAAAAAAAAACCAAGAGATTTAACCAAAGACAGAATTTTTATTAAATGTTAAACATTTTTTATAAACATGTATATATTGCTGTAAATTTGCTAGTGATACTAAGTAAATTAGTAATTAAAAATAAAATATATAATTTCCAACCATGAACTTTTGACAGAGTACATCTTCTGGTCAAAAAAATTACAAAATACATAATTATTACACATTCACTGATTTTCTCAAAATCTAAGTAATTTTTTCTTCTTATGTATAACAATAATTTCATTACTGAAGATAAAATAAATGATTTGATGATAAAATACTCAAATTCGATAAGATAAGTAACTAATTAAATTATTTTAGCAAGAATATTTCCGTGGGCCAAATAATGATTGACATTGGCCGACTGATTTGACCCACGGGCTATAGTAGTTTTATATTTATAGTTCAAATTCAATCACTATTAAAAGTAACTTAAGACAGATTCATGGATAGAGTGAAAAGTACTATACTATATACACTTAAATCAACGGTTTCTTTCGTTGTCAACTTTGAAAAGTACCACTTGTGTCCAAGTATAGATATCTACATAGTTATCCACACAAGTAATTCTTAACCCTCAGTTTGGCTGCCACTAAATACAATATATTATATTATCTGGTATCACTAAAAATATATAATTTTGTCATTGTTAGACATTCATTTGTTGATTGATCACATATTAAAAGTGTACCTAATACAATTTAATAAGGTGAATAACATAATACAATTTATGTTAATCGACAATATTATAACCAACACTTTAATAGCTGCTGCTTTCGCATTAAGTGCCCACAGTTATAGTGAACAATCTTTGTCTTCTAGTAATAAATTATAACAAATAAAGAGTAAAAAAAATAAATAAGTACCTAACACCTTTATTTATAATGGACTGTAGAAGTATAATTTTGATACAATTTTACAAGTTGCAGGTTTTCCCTTATAATAATAATTATTATTATTATTATCTGATTGTACAGTAAGTTAATTTATTTTTTGCCTAAAACATCAGATTTGTATGTATACAAATAAAATTATAATAATATAGGTACGTTAAATATTTTTAAATAATTACAAAATAACTAAAATTGTTACTCTTTGTTAAAATATCAAATTTCATCTTAAGTTGAACTTAAAATGTCTAAAAAATAAATTACAGTATGAAATATTTATTAAGAACTAACACTAAATTCTCAAGCTTTTCGACAGCATTTTTTTATCAACATTTATAAAAAAAATATAAAAAAAATTTTAAATGTAAAATATGAATATTCTATAATTTTCAATAAATACCTCGAAATGAAACAAAATCTTTCAAAATGTTTGAAAATTTAATCATATAGAAGAAATCTTAATATAAACGATTTCTGAAAACTTTAAGTATTTAACGTTATTCGTTTTTAATTAGGTAGGTACACCAAAATAAATAAATAATTACTGATTTTGCATAAGAACTCACGTTTTCATTAATTATTTTTTTGTTTTCCTGATTATTATGCAAAATACTAAGCAATTTTACTTTTGACCCCCCCCCCTCCAAAGTTTCAACTAATTCCGATTTGCAACCAAACGCCACCCTCAAAGTTGAATAGTAATTTAACTGCCCCGACAAATTAGAAATACATAGGTATCATTAAAAAAAAGCGAATAAGTGGATGTCGCTCTGCTGTACAGTATAGGTTACAAGTGGGTGATTGTAATCATAGATAATATATACATGGATGGGACATACCGTGTATTCTACTGTGATCGAAGAGCATACTAGTTACCAAAGTGGTTATATATAATTTAGGTGTGGTATTAACCAGAAATGATAACGAAAACAATAGTATAAATAGTTTAATATTAGATTTGATTTCTTATTGGTGTTTAAATAAAAAATCGGATTGATAACGATAAAAATTTTGTTTATCATAAACCAGTATCTGTAATCGCATATAACCATTATGGTAACTAGTAGACTATTCGCTCACAGTATACCGTGTACAATAGGTATAGGGATGTCCTATCCATGTATATATTATCTATGATTGTAATGGATAGTATTAAATTTGAATTCAATGATATAATATCATTGTTTACGAAAAACGATTCTAAACTAAGACAGTAAAGTTAGTCAGTGTGGATATTTTATTTTATATTTATATTGTTATTTCATATTATTAATATGGTAGCCGGTAAGTTGAATTAATATTATAAAATTACAACAAAATAACTAAAATTATTATTCTTGGTTATTTAATACGTAATATTGTCTAAAGTTGATCATAAAATAGCTATAAAAAAAATGTGTGTTTATATTTTTGAGATTTTTTAGTTACAGAATAACTTACTTACGTGGAACCTTGTCTTGAATTTTCAATCCTTAGCTATAAAAGTTGAAAATGTTATACATTTTTAACTACAAAATTTTTTTCAATTTAAAATTTGATAAATGTTGTCAGAAATTGAACTTTGAATGCTTATAAAAAAAATTGTGCCTATGTATTTTTAATATTTTTCAACTACTATTGTAACAATATATTAGGACCCTTGTATTAAATGTTCAAGATTTTTGACCCAACGAATACTATTTTATTGACATTTATAGAAAAATAAATAAAAAATTGTAAAAAGAATATGCCCGTAAATAGCTCAAAACGAAACAAAATATTTTATAAATATTATCAAGTATAGGAATTGATAAAATAAACATAATATGATATAAATTTCAAGTGTCTTCAGTTATTCGTTTTTGAATTACCTACAGCAAAATAAGAAAATCGCTACATGGGAAATCAAATGAATTTCCCTCGGAATTTACAATGTTGTAAAAATTTTAACTTCAAACGCTCATAAAAATTGAATTTGACTTTCAGGTAGACTTTTTTTTTTTTTTTTGAAAAAAGTAGTCAAACTTATGAAGAATCTTGAATTAAATTTTCAAACCTTAGATTTATAAAGGAAAATTTTTATGAATTTCTAACTGAAAATAATTTGCTCATTTTCATGATTTTTACATATTTTGCTAAAATTTGAAATATAAATGCTTATAAAAAAAAATTGAGACTATAAACTTTTAATATTTTTCAAGAGTCATTGTTACATATATTAAGACCCTTGTATTAAATTGTCAAGCTTTTTTACCCAACAAACAAAACTTAATTGACATTTATAGAAAAAAACCTAAAAAAAAATAGGAAACTGAGTATGCCTGTAAACAGTTCAAAATAATTCAAAATATTTTGAAAATTTTACTGTCTGCAAAATATTAATATAAACTATATACCAGTCAAAATTTCATACATCTGCGGTCATTTGTTTTAGAGTTATACCAAAATCCAAAATCGATTTTGCGTAGAAATTCCTATTTTTCCTTAATTTTTCTTTTGCTTTTCCCCGCGCTTTTGAAAACTATCAAGCATTTTAAAAAATTACCTCCCGAATGCACCAACTAGATTCACTTTCCCATCAAACAAGATACTGTTGAAGAAAACCGAAGCATTATTTCAACTACTTATCGTGTAAACAGACACAAAAAAATAAAAATAAAAATAAAAATAAATAAATAAAAAACACACATCATTGTAATATCAATACATTCGTCGCTCCTCTCAGAATCTAAAATGTCCATAAAAATCTCAAGACAAGGTAAATTATTTTGAAAATGTTATGTTGTAAAGAAAATGCTAATATAAACATTAAGTGAACATTTCATGTATCTACGGTAATTTTTTTTAGTCATACATACCAAAAACCAAAATCGATTTTGAGTAGTAATTCCCGTTTTCCCTTCATTTTTTGTTTTTGTTTTTCCTGGTGCTTTCGAAAACTACTGCGAATTTTTACCTCCCCAATGCACCAACTAGATTCACTTTCTCATCGAACAAGATACTGAAGTTGAAAATCCAAGCATTATTTCGACTACTTATTGTGATACACAGGTACAAAAAAAAATAAAAAAATAAAAAAACACACATCATTGTAAGATCAATACGTTCATCGATCCGCTAGGAATCTTAAACCAAAAAAGTTGGCATTCAAGCTTGAAAATATGTACAAAATAGTATTTCCTTATAAGCACCAATAATTTAAGAACCTATATAAAACTCGAATGCCTCAGACGACCATACAGTGAGGTAGGTAGTTTGATCATAAAATATGGTGGGTACCTACTCAGAACCAATTAATTACAATAATAAATATATATAAGTATATAAAATTAATTTTGTAAACTGCAGCACAGAATTGGTTAAACATGTATGTGACCACTATCAATCACACAAACCGTTGCAGCTAGTCAATCAAAATATCAAAATAAATAGAAACCACAATCAAACCTAATGATAGACCTACAGACATACCTATATGTAGTAATAAAATAATCTCTATTGCTCGCAAAATAAGAACCCTAAACCGAATTCTGGAACAATAGTAAGTTACTAAACGATAAGATACGACTCACGTGCATACGAAAAATTAAAAACACTTAAACAAAAAAAAAAATAGTTGCACATAACGGCTACTTTAACCAATCATAAAGGCATAAAGGAAAAGTCCAAGTGCGTACCTTTTACATAAACAGGTAACAAAGACGAGAACGTTTTTATATTTTACATAGTAATTTAAGTTTAACCAATCACCCAAGATAAGATGTACACCGATCTATCAGGCGCTATCGACACAGCTATATACTGATCGATATCACAGAGTACTGTCAACTAGCAGCTAGACAGCAATAATAACACCAAAATAAATAACAGCGCACAATTCAAAAACATAAGCAACTCTCATCTGAAAGGAGCAAGCATTTTCAAGAATATTAACTTGAATAGTTATAAAAACAACTAAACAAGTAACATGTAAATATAAAGTATACTAAATATTCAAAAAATGTGAGACAACCACAAAAAAAATTTAATCAATACAATTTTAATTGATTTTATAGTCTTCACCAACTTCAAGACTGGAAAAAAGTACAATTTTTATCACTGGTTGCTTGGTCACTAAACAATTTAATGTTTGACAAGCATAACCCCGAAAAATATCATCAATAGGTATCAAGATGAAAATTTACCACGTGAACAATATTCCGTATTATATCGGCAATGTTCTGCAGTTTCCACGAGCTTGGAGCTGCGATACGTACTCAGTACTTTTTTACTGTACTCCGCTGTACAACTGAGCGATCCGCTCACAAGGAAGGACAAAAAAGAAGAGAATATTTTTACATTTTAGAGTGTAATTTAAGTTTAACCGATCACACTATTTGTACACTGTGCAAATCTATAAACAGCTATCCCCGCAGCTGATCAATAGGACCATAGCAGCCAGGTGGCCATTATAGCGTCTTACTAAATAATACCGTTATTTACAATTCAAAAACAAACCCAACAAATTTACCGATGTACTGAATATGCCTAGCGTAACTACCTAAGTACCCACTTATTATTTAAATAAAAATTAAAGTAGGTAAAAAAGTAGTTAACATATTTTTTTAGTAAAATTAATAAAATCATTATTAGATCATAATAAAATGTATAGTAAATTATAATAAAATATCTCTGATAATATAGAATTCAATTTTTAAACGTTATAATAATATTTTTATGAATAATATAAAACTATTAAACAAACTAAAAGTACCTATAAATAATAATATAATCTCATATTTTATGCTTTCATATTGTAATGCTGCAGGGGAGTTTTTAAAATAAAAAAGGTTAATTCACTAAAACCACCGATTACCAAAATAATAACAAAACTTTTGTAGACACTATAAATCCATTTGCCCATAAATCGTTTATTTTGTTAATAAAAAAAAACAGTAACCTAGATCTACCTACAATAAAAGTAGATATATTGTGTTTAACCATTATAAAAATAATAATCAATAATATCATTATTATCATTTCTCAAATTTGTTTTCATCTATACTCGCTATACGTATTTGTACTCTAGGTACCACCCGCCAAACCCTTAAATAGTTAAAACCTACACTCGGCATTTCACGCACGAACGCTCGTTAAAAACCGTACGCGGATACCGAGGAATATCAAATTGGAACGTTGGGGTGAAAGTAACACATCAGGCACAACTTACAAAGTGGTTTGAAACAAAGATTGCAGAAACCCCACCTCACACCTCACGGCTACTTCTAGGAACCTGTTGATCCGAACATCGCATGACACTATAAGCGAGAGAGAGAAAAAGAAAGAGTGAGAAAGAAGAGAATACTTCTCGGAAAAACTAATCATTTTAATTTTTAATTTAATTTAATTTCTTTTTATCACGCTCACGCAATCGGATACAATGTTATAATAATTATCTACAATGCGCGTTCTACGGAGGCACCTCCACCCGCGTGGCTAGGGTAGTTTAAACTATGACGTATGTTTAGTTAGATACATATTATATTATGTTACCTATATAATACATTTTATTATTATCGTGTTCAATAAAGTGTAACATAATATCATCATTCTCTTCTCTTAGCCCTCGAAAAGCACTTGAGCTTTGTGAAAAATAATTCTAAGGTACGACATGACATAAAAATTAGGGAAGGGCCGATACATAAATATATTTAATATTGATGATATTGATTTTTCCAAACCAGTTATTTGAATCGATACTACAAATAAATAGTCCCACACGTATTATAAATGCATACAATTATTTATTTATAACGCTAAATAATTAATGATAATACGTCAGTGTCATACTACATGTTTTGTTTGTTTTAAATATCCACTTATAACTTTTTCAACATTAAATGTTGGTACCTTAATGTAATTAACGTTCTTAAATCGGTTTCATATCAGTTACAGCAAAAAAAGTGGTATCACCCATCACTAATAAAAAGTAGGCACCCGCCTAACAATGATTATCATAATATTTATAAAAGTTTGCGATACTTTAACCTTTATAATAGCTGGTATTAATGTTATGACGGTCAGTAAAGCACTATCGATATCATATAATATAATATTCTAAAATCAATACGTATCTGGTATAATACTATAATAATAATATGTAACTAGAGAACAGTCTGACCTGAAGCGTTCTCGTCGATTTGCGAGTTGCCCAGCACGCTCGTCATCTCCAGCAACCCGGCGGTGTTCTCCAGGTCCTCGGCGGTGGCGCCGTAATACTTGTTTAGGCTGTGTTTCGACCCTGAGGCTTTCATCACTTTAAAGCGTTCCATGTCGTCGGATCCCGCTCCCTCGTGAGTCTAATATAATAATAATAATAATAATAATAATAATATGTGTAGTCGTGTTGGCGGTATATACGTGTGGAAGATAATATTACGAGGTGTACCTTTACTCAGATGTACGGGAAGAGACCCGAATGAAAATATAATGGTACGATTTTTTTCGTTTTTATTTCCACACAACACGAACGCTGTTTAAACGGAGGTAAAACGACACGCGCACAAATCGGAAGACGACGACGACCACGACGAAATCACGACCAAAAAACGCACACCGGTCGGCGGTACCTATACGTAAACACCGCGCACGCACGAGACGGGACGGACGAACCGAACGGACGGACGAGCAAACGAGGGACGCTTCGTACGGCCGATCGGCCAATGTGCTACTGCCGGCAGTCGCGGCTACGCGACGGTTGTCGGGTTGTGTCAACGCGCGCGCGGCGGCTACGGCTGTGGTGACGGCGGCGGCGGCGGGTGGAGGCGATTCGCGCGCGTTTTCCGACGCCGTGCGACGCACGCCTATCCTGACGGAGGATCGCGCCGTTTTGGGCGGCGGGGGTTGGTGAAGAGCGGTCGGCAGCGGGGAGGGGGGAGGACGACGTGTAATAATAAAAAGATTCTCTACCGCCATCTAACAACCACCTCCACCGGCATCTCCACTGACACCTCCACCACCACTCGTCCGCAAAACACAAAAATGTACCTTGTATGGTAGGTAGGTACGCGTATTGCTATAATAATATCATAATAATATAATCATAATATTATACATTTTTAATACTACTCGATTGCACGAACAAAACCGATACGGATACGGATTTAGGTGGGTACACCATACTGCAGCCGCAACGAGCTAAGCTCATAATATTATTATTATTAGAATATTATCACGCGGAAATGACGGAATCGGCAGCGATTTCAAAGAGTGAACCGACTGAGTGAACAAAATAATAATCACTATAATAATTTTATAGTGATAATATATTATTATCAATACAGTAGCGGCAGTAATTGTTGGATTAGAGACGAAATATAATATATACATTTATACATATTTGAATACTTTATAACGTCTAGATGATGTTTATTTTGAAATTCAAAGTGTCAAAATGATAAAATCATTACGGTTTACCAAAAATGAAAAGCTAACGTTTTTAAAATATGAAACTCTAATATTATTATAATACAGCTCGCAAGTCTTAAACTATTAAATAATTCTTAAATAATTCTTAAAGAAAACTTTTCATTTGCATATATTTGAAATTTAAACTAGATTACCATAGAAGGTATTATATATTTTAGATGCTTTAGGAGCGAATTTATTCATTAAAAAATTGTATTCATAATATTTAAATATATTAATGTCTAACATATTATTATTATTATTTTTGTCAAAAAACTTTTTTTTAATATATTAAGCATTATTCAAGAGAAATTTAGAAGAGAAAGTGAATTTATACAACTATTATTTTCAACTAATACGTGTAATAATATTATTATAGCGATAATAGAATAAAAAAAACGCCAGTGATGAAATACCACCACCGCCACCGCCAACCCCGCTGTGCCATTAATTGAATATTGGTGTCTTCACAACCCTCTCCACACCACGACGCCTCACTGACTTTATAATATTATGTGTCCGATGACAAAACGCTTCGTTTGTTTTTGTTCAGTAATAACGTATAGCCATGTCGTAGGTTTACAGGGTGATTCATCAAGCATATAGGTACTCATCCCCCTTTTATCCTTTAATAATGTTTTATTCAAATTGTGATTTTTCGAATTTTAAAGATTGTACAATTAAGGGTTAGGTTTTTTAATACTCAGATGTGTATACTATTTAAAGATTATTTAAATATATAATATAAAATATTATAATATTTTTAAATCATCATAACTCGATAACTGAGAATCTACTTGTTTATTCGATTTATATAAGATAGTTACATCCACATTTTCACAATATAAATATATGTGTTTTCATTTTAAAAAACAGTTCATATTCGGATATCAGGATTTTAATTTGAATAAATTCATTAATAAAGAAAAGTGAGGGAAAACATTAAGCAAGCTTGTTGAATCACTCTGTATATGAAACTGTGATAATTTTATATAATACCTAATTATAAAGTAGGTATCTACCCGATGTATGAATAAATTTAGGTAAGCTTAAATATGGGACTTTTCAAAGTCTTTCATATAATAATACAATTTAAATAAGTTATATAATGACCTAAGTGGCTATAAGTATACAAGTTCAAGTTACCGTGTTAATTTATTTGTATTCTACAGGTATATTATTTTTTGTGATCAGTGTTTGAATTATTCCTTATCTCGAGATACGTCCCATACACCACGTACCTATCTAGTATAATGCACATTGAAAGCATTATATTATTATAATCTTCATCACTACCACTCAATTGTACACACTAGTACACTGCATATCATATATTATTACCACTGATTTAATATTACTCTGCAGCCCGAGGGTTGTATAGTAGTTTCAAACCAATGTGTAATAATAGGCTTGAAATGTAACTTTATAGATTCTATAGAATAAAACAAATTAATTCTATGTATCTGCAACAAAAATGTATTTTCATTATTTTTGTTTGCGATTTTTAAATGGTTTCTTATATGACGTTATAATTTCCATACAACCGAAATGGTTTACTCAAGTAATTTACATACACGTATTTTACTAAATTACTATTAAGTACCCTTCCTTCGCTCTAATTGTATTAGTATAATATTTTTAAGTTGGAGATATTAATTAAAATACCATGATAGTTCTAAAGTGATAATAATGTCTGTAGTACTATAATTCAATATAATGATTCCAAACGCTATTTGTAAACATTATAAGATATAATATTATGTATGAAAATAATAAATTACAATATATTATGTATACCTGTTTGGCATATCATTAATCGATAAAAATATCATTCCATAATATTTCAAACAAACAAGTATTATACAAGCTAAATAAATGAAAAACCAAAATATTTAAAATATACGGTTATTTTCCGTGTTTTATTGAAGATGATTAAGTATTATGCACCTATATTTATAAAAGCTTGTATTTTAGAATTTTGATTAAGTACAATACATATATATATATAATACCAATATATTTGTAATCAATGTATAATACTATAATACTATAAATGAAATATGTTAATGAGAAATTGTATACGTTTCATAAATAATGAAATAAAATAATTTACGTGAAGTATAATATCTATTGCACATTCTTCTATATTCAAGGTAATGCTAATACAAATGTTTTTTCACATTGTATTATAATATATGATTAAATAATATTAATATACATCATTTTTAAACAAAGATAAATTTAAAAAAAAGGGTCTTGTTTTCTATGTATTTATTCATATATATTCAAGATGGATATTTGTTTTTAATTTATTAATAATTAATAATTGACTTCTTTTATATACACAACTTAAATCTTCATAAATTATTTTAGCTTTATAAGTTATTGTTTTTCCCAACAACAATATTATTTTAATATATATACGTAAGAAGAAAATTCAACAATGACAAATAAATAATTTTAAAGAACGTTGAATATTATTTTAATATATCAAACTGATAATGATTTCTGTTACCCCAAATATATTTTTTAAGCATGAAAAATGTATTGATACATTTTACTAGATTTTTTTTTAAATACGATTGCATACAACTTAAAACTTCATATATCTTTTAAATCTTAAAGTGTTAAAAGTTCAAAAGAATAATATAATAAATTATTTTATGAAGTTCATAAGACCCTTATAATAAATTAAAGCAGGTACCTATCATTGAAAGTTGAAGGTATATCGCGTAAAGTGTAAGAAAATTTTCCTCAAAGTCCGACTTAAAATATATATTTAAAAAAATCTTCTGTACCCTATATTATCTATTACAGTTTTAAGAGTATTATAATTCCATAATAATGCATTATAATTTTGGATTTTATTTAATGATTTACATTTGAAATTGTGTTTTAACTTTTAAGCTGTATGCGCATACAACTATGTTAACTTTAACAGTATTAATGTATTTATACAACGATGTTTAACGCGTATTAAATAAATATATTTTAAGTACCTATTAATTTGAAACTATATTATCTATTTGAGACATCAAATGATTTGATATTAGATAGTACACCGGACTAGTTAATAACGTTCATATCATTATGTATTAAACCTAGTATAGGTCTATATATTATAGAAAATATAATAGCACATAACTCTATCTATAGGTAAACAATAAACATCATTATAAGATCATTATTTTATACCCCGTATGCGTTATTATTCGGAATGTAATGTATGTAAACCGTCTCAGACGTTTGCACATAAGAATATTGAAGAAAAAAAGAACGGTGAAAAGCAAATTCCAATCAACGAATAAACCACGGTACCGCCAACGCAGAAACGAATAACTGTCGAGACGACTGCGATGGACGATGATGACTGATGAGTGACGAGTGATGACTGTTGAAAATTAAATGATAATAATAATCGAGCACAAAACTAAAAAATGGCTATAATAAGTAATCGTCCCTACATCAACAGTTGCAGTCCGATCGGGTTGGTCCAATTCTCATCATCGAACCAAAGCCCAAGGTCGAACGCAGCGGAATGTTTTGTGGGAAATATTCGTTTGCAAATAACGGAGACGTCGTCTCACACATATTATTATATTACTATTATTATTATTATTATTATTATTATTATTATTACGATGGTGGCAGCGGCGGACAAAGGAAATACGGTGAGAATTCGTATGCTCGCCCGCCGGGGTCGGAATGTGTTTCGGACCCTTGCACGTTGCAACCCGAATACCACCCCCCCCCACTCCCACGACTCACTGACGAAACCCCGGCTTTTATGACTCGTGGGCAACGACAAATCTTCACCGGCGTTCGCACACATCACACACACTGCACGGTTTTATCTGTAACTTTAATAATAATAATAATATACACTATGAATAGTTTTCTATTATTATTATAGCCATTTATATTGTATAGGTACCTCCTACCTACTATGCCACGTGTAATTATAGCATAATAAATACGATGAATATTACGAGATAAAAATTGTATTAGAGTAACTTTTAAATTCTGAGCAGAGCGATGAATGCTGTATTGATCTTACAATAATGTGTACGGTTTTTATTGTGTCTGGAACCTGAAGACACTTTTTACGGAACAAAAAATGTCTCGATTTACAAATGCAATACCTTTTAAGGTAGGAAAGTAAATCTATTTGATATTTAAGGACTCCTTAATTTAAGGAGTTCAAAAGCAAAAAATAATAATTTTCAAAATAATCAGGAAAACAAAAAAAAATTGGCATTTTTACGTAAAACCAGTTTTTGACAATACAAAATTTCTTAATTTGTTGTAATTCAAAAACGAATAACAGTAGATACTTAAAATGTTCACCAAATTTTTCATATTCGGTATAATTTTTAATATATTTCATATATTTATAGACATATAATATGACATTTTCAGATTTCTTAAAACTTTTTTTAAATAATTTTTAATAAAAAAATGTTTGCAAGGTGTAAATGATTACTAGGTTCAAGATTGCATACATACCTGATTGCTGAAATTAAAAAACAAAATAAGAGTAATTCCACATATATTTATTTTGGGCATCTGAAACTTAAATTTTGACGAAATAGGATATTGCGCTTCAATTTAAATATTTTAAAGATACATATATAGGTATAGGTACGATTTTTATGAGCATTAGAAGTTTATATTTTTTACAAAATTCGTCAAAATCACGAAAATTTGAATACTATTTTGTAATTTAAAATTTATAAAATGTTAAGTTTTTATATCTAAGACTTGAAAATTAAATACAACATACATATTAATAAGGGATGTACCTAATGACATGTTACAAGTAGTTCATACTGGAGACTGAACCAAAAACTCGAAAAATATATAAGCACATTTTTTTATAAACATATTAATACAAAATTAGTTGCAAAGTGAGCCGTGAAGAGGGGGGGATTCGGTACTAAAAAAAAGGCCATGAGAGATCTATCCCCCATACTCCTCCCCCGTGAGAACCCAATGACCTGCTGTCCAGCAGATTGATTGTCTAATTTCACCCTTTTTTAATATCTGATCTGAAGACTGAAAATATGGGTTTGATTGTATTTAATTGGGATTGTAATATATATTTTAATATAACATGGTTTTAATCACTGTTTTCTTAAAAATTATAACAGTTACCGAGTACCAAAATGTACTGAATGAGTTATACTTGTCAGTTTAGTACAATCGAAATAGGGTATTATTCGATACAAATGTTGAGAATCACTGCCGATACACGCGCTCATTCGTAGAACCCACGCTCCTGGGAGTCTAAAAATAACTTTTGAGAATTCACTAATGATGTTGATACCGATATTATTGATGTTATATGGAAACATTTAGATTTCTTTAAGTTTATATTAACGAACGTGTCAATGACCCTCGACACAACGGTGACGATCAACACTGCAGTGGTCACCCCTTGCAACTCATTACCACGAAATTCAAGCTCAAAATAATAATATGAACATATCAAATATTTTGGTTTTGTTAGTTTTGTCAATAAGCTTTTATAGCCTCGTCCTTGGATTCCCCCGCGCCAAAAACAAAAAAAATATGCAGTTCATTCAAAAGTTAAAACTGTACAGGTGGTTAATGTAAATTATAATAACATGTCTAAGTCCCTCCAAAAAATATTTAACCCACTACTATACTTAATCCGATACTATTTCGTATACCATAAAAGATAGTCGTCGCAGAACATTCAGCATTTTATCGTTGATAGTATACGTACTTGATACTTCATATAATGGTGGTCCATAGGTATGAACTGTGTATAATCGACTATAGTCTATGATAGGTAATCAGTATAGTCACTAATCACATACAATTATTTGCCTTTGAAAATCATGTGTTCAACTAGTCAAAAATCGAGATACCTATTTATTCTGAAACAATTATTCTGTTTAAATAATGTAAGGTATAATTATTATATCATTGAGAAACAAATATGTTTTGAAATGTTTCGTGAAAATAACATGATTGTTAGTAGTTAACTCTATACTTAGTATAAATTATTAAGGTGTTCGTGAGTATTATCTATTATAAATATACGTATAGTTCATTAATCATACAGTCTCTCACTTTCCAAAACTGTAGTTTATCATAAATCATAATATATACACAAACACAATCAATAGTATTTCCCGCATCTGCATATTTATATATATACATAATTTATTTTAAAAATTTTCCAATCGTTTAGTATATAATATAATATTTTATAAATTCGAGTAATGTCATAAGCCAGAAGCGTATTTATAGCAGCAAGGGCGATGGGGATGGGACGCACGGAATCTCATCCTTCACAAAATTACTTTTTTTCGTTATTCGTATGCTACGTATACTTTTTAAGCAATAAACCGTTTATAATGACTTTGAAAGGATCAAAAAACACTGTCATTATATACAGTATATTATAGTATATACCAACCTAACCAATTCGTAATTTTAAGCGTATACCGGAAGATATATTATAAATAAATATTATTATACTTATACATAATATGTTTGCATTGCATTTTGTTAAAATACTTTCGTATATAGTTGGTGGTGTACCATAAAATATTACCAAAATTATGTTATATATAAATGATAATAATATCGTGGCATTTTTATAATCGAAAAGAGAGTTACAATCAAAATTAAAATAACACTTAGAAGCATAAATTTTGTCAAGCATACATTTTCCATTCAATAGAAAATATAGTTATACCGTCATTCACAAATTTCAAATCACAACTTGTTATTATTTATGATCAATTCGAAGATTCCTAAAAATGAGTAGTGGCATTGTACAATCGTACCAACATGACATGTAGCAAATGTGATTAAGAATATTCAAAAACACTGTTAAGTCTTGGCCATGAAAAAAAATAAAGAGTTATACTTTGCAGATAGGGCTAATGAAAATTACATAAGAAGTTGGATGAGTGGTTACATCTTCTACATAACATTGTAAGAGCCATAATATGGAGAACTTCTTACACATTATAATTGAATGCTGAACGTATGAAAACCTAAAACTAAAGTAATACCTTTTGAACAAAATACATCTTCAGTTCTTTATCCTCATCCCTATTCGATCAAAAACATAAATCAATCTCAGCATTACCTTAAATCTCTTACCAAAATAATTATGATGAATCTGCCTTAAACTATATAACATAACATTTTATTTATTTATTTACCATTATTAATTGAATAATTGTTGTAATATTGTCCTGAATCACAAAATAAAAAATAAAAAAATAGAGTGAATAGAAGATCTTATACCTATGTCACGTATACGGACGATTACAAATATATGAACAGTGTAAGTATATATAAAGTGCATCGGACTGTCGGAGTAAACATGACAATTATTTATATGAAATATAATTCCTAAATGCCGAATCCGCAAAATATCAACCGTACTGCGTTCGTATTTATAATACCGAGTATAAACCTTACTTATAAATTAATATTTTTTTCCCGGTATCCAACATCGTATATACCTACCTCATAAAATGCCAACGTGTACGTTATTTTCAACGAGTTTCTATGCTGTCGTTTTGAACGGTTCAAATGGTCAGAAGAACCTAAATAAAAATATGCAACCGATAAATACGGTATAGTATCATATTTGAGGACAATATCATAATTATTATTTTACTCCCCTATAATTTTTATAGCAACATGCATAGTTACGATTAGGGTGCAAATTACGGAAACAACTGACCACATGCAAGACGTAAAAATATACAAAATATATAGGTAGGATTTAGAGTCAGTATCAAGTATGGTTGGTGCCCCTTCACGTTACACAAACATGTCATACATGCTTTTACACTTTTACAGACACACACTACACGTAGGCACGTAAACTATCATATAGGTATTGGTACTATTGTTGACATCACAAACGTGAAAATATGATACATATTGTAGTGTATAGTTCTCATTAATAATTTATTAAAAATGTATCCTTAGGTACCTAGTATAATATATATATTTTGAACTAATAATGGATAATATAAAACGTTTTAAAGATGTTATGGTCAAGTTAGATTGTTTAGGGAATGAGGGATCTTCAACCTTTTTAGGAAGCGGACCCTTTATTAAAATCTCACGTCCGCATTCGGGTAATAGTATAAAAATATTAAGAATACTTGCTATGCTGAAAATGTGTCATAGACTTCAAATAAAGACAAGGCGGACCGTGGGTTAAAATCTTCAAGTAGGTACTCATATTTTTACACTTGCATCCTCCTACTAATTTATTGTTTTCCAAATGAAGCACTAAGGCATACTTCAAATTTTTTTGAGGATATTTGCATTCGTTTTATAGATTTTTTAAGGCCATGAGCTTCCTAACCCACGTGATTTAAAATGTACTTGTTTAAATTTATAAAATCTAAAATCAGTGAAAAAAGAGAACCTTTTTTATGAGCAAAAAAAAAATCCCATTAAAGTCGAGATTATCGTTGACGCCCTATAAAAAGTGGTCCGTAGACCGAAGTGTAAAAAAGGTTGGGAAAATCTGGTGTAACTGATCAGTAAACATTAATAATTTTAAACCTAAAAATTAATAAAATACGAAAATAATTTAATTTCAATCGACTGCTATGTTGAAACAGTTGAATATAATATATCATTATTATTTTCCTTTTTCATTTTGAGCGGAATTCACTTGAGACTAAAATGGATCAAAAAGTTTTCGCGGCGGAATTATTTAATATCGTTCCATCCCTATGTAAAATACAAAGTAATTTCAATGAACGGCGGCGCCGCCGGTAGGTGCACGTTTTGTCAAGAGGACTTGCCAGTTGCTCGCCAAACGTTATCTTTGTAGTGGGGAAAAAGCACGTTTAGAACAATCGATAAAATATACAATCTCATAGACCCATTAAAACATAACCCGTTTGGACCAAATTATAATAAATCCATAGAGTCGGCTGCATATAGTTAACCACAGTTTATATTTGTCGCACATTTGTCAATCCTTCCCTTCTTTCATAGAATCGTCAGCAAAATGGTGATAACTGAAAAGTAGCAAAGCACCCGCGATTGTGACAATAATATAATATTAAAATGGTAAAAGTTACAAAACGTTGCGAGAGAAATCCCCCCCCCCAAAAAAAAAAAAAAAATGTCTACTCCGAAATCGATATTGAACGAAAATTACAAGAAATATTACGTTATTAATTTTAGTTTTTATACGGCTACTATTTGTATTGTTTGTCTCAACCCGAATTCTGAGTATTGCATGCATATTGTACATGAGTAGATTATTATTTCTCGGAACGATGAATTATCACGTAATGGTATGGCACATGTAGGATAAACAAACCCAATAACCTCAGGGAATATTTGTATGATTTTCTCGTAATCCGATGCTGTTTCAGGACCAATTCTACTCAACGGGATAATATAACTCGTGTGATTTATTTATTTGTAGGATTTTTAAATTCCGAGTGGAGCGATGAATATATTGGTTTCGTTGGAATGATGCGTGCCTGTTGTTTTTTTGTGTGCCTTTCATAACAATTTGGAGCAGTAAAACTGTTTCAGAGTTCAAATTTGACAGTGGTCTCTGGTGAAAATTGGATCTAGTTGGTACTTTAAGACGTCATAAGTAATTTTCAGTACTCCGTAATTTTAAAAACAATTGGATAAAAGAAATAAAAATAAGGGAAAACAGAGGTTTTGTAAAACCAGTTTTCAACAAAATCGGTTTCGTTTTTTTGTTGTAATTGAAATAAATAACTGCCGACTTGAATTATTCACCAAATTATGAATAATTTCTAGGAAATCTTGGTTGACAGGCCATCTTTTCTCAGAACCGTTTTTATTGTATATCTACAATTGTTTATCATTTCATAATTAATTCAAATTTAAAATTACAATAATCATTCGACATCTACTTGGCATTATAAAATGTATATACTACACAGCAGAATGAATTCAACGGTTTTTTTTTTAAATTGGCCACGCTTAGAAATTATATATTACAATTATATAATAAATCATTAAACATAAATTTTAAAATATGTTCTATAAAAAAATTACAACGACTTAAATAGAATTATTATACAATGTTTAATATACATAATAATTAATTGACATATTATTATATATTGCAAGTCACAACCTCAAACAACATAAACAGTTAGAGTTGAAATTTTAAATTTGCAAACAGTTTACTTTTAAATTTTTTCTATGTCGATGTGATTAACATGGTTTGAATTTAATTCACGTCTAATAGGTACTATCTATAACATATTATTATATAATATGTGCAAATCAAAGAAATACAAATTTAATAAAATAAGTAATTAAAATGAATACTAAGGGGTAATTTAACATTGTTTAAATAGTAAATTTACAGTGGGTCACACAGACACAGTACACCTAAATAAATAATTGAGTTTCTAGTCCTAACTCCTAAGTTCCAGCATGGCTGTTAGGACAGTGAGACGCATACTAACAAGCTAAATAGTAAATACCTTAGTATATTGTGCTTTTACGACCATCAAATGTTGAAGCTGCTCCTCTGGCACCTAACCACAACCCACAACCTGACCAATTATTATTCTATACGTCCTGGGCAGATCCTATGTACAACGCATACATTTATAATTTATACACGGGATGATCCATTATTTAACATAAGACACGCATTACAATTTTTAGAAAACACTAACGTTTTAGAAATGATTTTTCTAATATAATTGCAATTATTTACAAAACAATATTTCCTACAATTTTTATCGTCATAATTTTTAAAGGTTTTAATCTTTTGAAAGATAGCATACAACATTTATTTCACATTTAAATATTATTCAAAATATTTCGATTTATAAAACTCAAATCTCGGACAAATAGTATGTTTATTAGTTATAAATATTTAATTTTGAAGAGCGAAGTAGCGGCGAAACATTTTTTAGAATACTCCTTTTTCTTACTATCGAGTTTCATTATAGGTCGATTCACTCTAATTTTTAAACTAACGAAGCTAGAAGTGATCTTCTGAGTATAAAATGTCTATGTTACGCACTTGTAAGACGGAGACAAAAAAAGCCAGTGTTAAGTCTTCTTAAAACTAAATACTTATATATTAACTCACAAACTACTCGTCCAAAATGTTATTATCAAACATTTATACATCAAAGTTCTCAATAATATTAATATTAATATACTGCTTTGAAATAAGGAATTAAAAATACACGTTACCATTAAAAAAAATTAAAACTTGTAAAAATATTATATTTATAAAAATTTTGATTTTTACTCAAAATTATGTGAGGTAAATATTCCAAAAACGTTAATAATTTTTGAAATAATTAGTGTATTGTGAAAAATAGATTACCCGGCATATTTATAATATAATATGCATTATACAGAATCATAACTTAAATTAAATAACGATGATCAACCGTCCTTTTTTCGTATCCCTGTATAGGTTTTAGTTGTTTGAATATATATTTAAACAACATATTTAGTTTTTATAGAATATATATAGGACAAACTTACTAAATTGTCGATTTGCAGGTGTGGAGTTGTGTGTGTGTGGTTTAATTGTAGGTGTGACGGTGGTGTTGCCGCGGGTGAAGTTTTTTCTAAACCTGACACTGATATGAGGATTTAAAAAGTATAAATATATATTATTTTCAAAATTATAATACTTGAACACCGACTCCAAGGTATAAGTAACCTAACCCTAGGCCGTATCTATAACATTATCGATCTACCCTGTAAGACCAAATAATCTAAAGTCTATACCAACTGATCCTATATATATATATATAATTACCATGATTCTTTATATTATGTATTTATGTAGTTGGATCTTGTATCAATTCAACATAATAATTATGATCTATTATCTACCAGATATAATATCTTATCTACGATTCTGAAGGTACCCTCTACCATCGCCTCTCCGTAGTATGCTGTTAATGTTTGAAACAAATTCGCACTATTGGTACATATTATTATATTTTTATGTTGTGTCATACGTTTTTCAATAGTTCATTAATCATTTTTGGGATCGCAATCACTAATAATTGTTCCCATGGGTAGGATTCCTGCAATGAGAAATCCCGACAACCCTATAGCTAGAGTTAATTGTATATTTTTTTTAACACATAAATCATTGATTTTATCAATACGACCCTGATTTAATACGGTCATCAAAAGTTCAATATTTATTGGTAGTTAGTATGATGTTTTAATTAATGTAAGCTCCCATTAAATTACGATAAATATCACTATTCTAAAATTCTTGATTCTGCTAGATATTTAATAGGTGCATGAGAACCAATCACCTTCATAAAAAATTAGCTTAAATAATTATTAAAAATGTTCGCCTCTTTTAATATTCACATTTTTCAATATGTATGTACTTATTAATTGCTGTGAACTTTTATAGGACATTTACGATTGTGTTATAACTTATAATAGTTACAGATTTAATAAACTTTTTTTTTTTTTTAAAGTAAATAATAATTTGATTCGTACCCAATATTATTTAAGAACGTAGTGTAAAAGTTTTTGATGGAAAAAGTGCCTTTATTACAACGAATTATATTTTTATAGGTTTATTTTATTTATGAAAACTGAAATGTAATACTATTTAGTGTTATAAAACTATAATATAAGTAGATTTTACTTTAATATATCTTTCAAATTTACCAAAAACTATACAAAAAAACATTATATGTACTTATTTATTATATTATACATATACAATCTGCAGTCTATACTGTGTCCACCCCAACACTAGAACAGGCAACATATAGTTTAGGTAACATAATCAGCTTTAAAAAACCTTACAAGTTAAATAATATACACAGTTTATAAAAACATTGTGTTGGACTGTAAAGGATATTTTTATAAAAATTCAAACACTACATCAAGTTAGTGTTTACAAATTAACCAAATATTTCTGGTCGATGTATATTAAGATGGTTTTATATTATTATATTGTCGAGTTACTCTTGTTTACATAATGTATACATATTATTTACTTTTAAAAGAAAATATGTATTGAAAATATTGTATTTTAGGTGAATGTTTATGATAAATTATATTTACTCTATGGTTACTAAAGGTTGTTACTTTTCATTTTATTCTGTTTGACATTTAAAATCCTCATAACACAATCATCAATAAATTATCACTTATACAAAACACTACGATTACCGTAGGTATTAATCATTAATGTATCTATACATATACCTATCTAAGAAGACGTGATGATCACTATGGGTTATTTAAATTATAATGAAATATTGACTTGAAGTAGTATATAATTAACATATGCATATTATATTATTATATATACATTACAGTTGTAATATAATATCACTGAAATATTATATATTAGTATACATTTTACAATAATTTAAATTTTATCATCGAATAGGTAGGTACATATTTATGATACGTATATAATAATATGTAATATAATAAATTATCAGAACGGATAATAGTAAATCCAAGGATAATTATTCTGAAATCGTATCAAATATCTCAACACTCCTAACTAAGGTTAAATTAGTTACAAAATCACTAATGATTTGTACTATTTTAATTTTTAATGGCTTAAAAATATGTTGATCACATTGCATTACAGTAGAGGGTCTTTTTAAACATATCTAGGTATCAGTAATCACTATTATAAATTATAGTATGGTATTTAATATTTTAATTTATGTCTCCCAGAGAATCCCTACAAACTATATGTTACATAATATTGTTTCTACCACAGAAAAAAAACATAATATTTGAATATATATATATATATATATATATTATTATCCTTTTATGTACATCGTACCCACATTTATTTATTTATTACATATATTACTTTAACATTCTAATAAATTTAAATATTAAGTGCATCTGCATAATCATTTAAATAACAATTACTATAAATTATTTTAGTAAATAAGTATTTAGTATCTACATACAACTTTATTTTAGATTCCAAGCGGAGTGATAAAAATTAAAAATTTTGAATGAGAGTTATGAATATTGAATATGCATTTAAATATAATTTGCCGATATTAAACAGTTACCACATATTTTTACATGCTCAATTGTTTAATAGTTGATTGTAAAATGTTTAACCTGTAACACAAAAGTTATTAATAATAAACAGTTACGAGAATTAAAGGTTGAATTATAATATACTTATTAATAGTGTGTTTATTAGCTATTTTTAATAAAACAAAACAATTAATTTCAGATATTTTAAAAGACGACTTAAAATATAATACTTATTTCTGCTTGAGTATAGTAATAATATTATACACTAATATTATACATATTAAAACTGGGTACTGGATAGTATATATTTTACGAGTAATAAACCTAAAATATTTTCTATCCAAGATACATAATATTATATTCATGGGGTTTATTATATCATATTAACGATTGCTCTCTGAGTTCAGAATATTAGATATAATATAACTGGATTCAACAAGTTTTATGAATTTTCATTATTGATTATAGTTAACAATAATTATTATATTCTAACCACTGAGCCTTTGAAATATACTGCTTATAAAATCAAATTGGTGCAGGCGTAAGAATCATGGTTATTAAATTTTAATACTAATAATAATAATAACAATATATTATTTCAGCACCATAAATTGTGTTTCACATAAAGTGGACAGAATGAAAACTCATAATCAATACACAGGTATAAGATTTAGCAACTAAACCTAGATTTTAGACTATGAGTGATGCGATGAGGATGACGTGTTATTTTACAATGATGTGTCATGTGTGTGGTTTTATTTTTTTATTTTTTGTGTCTGTGTATTACGATAAGTAGTCGAAAGATTTTAGTAATTTTATTGTAATTTTATAATATCAATTCAACTTACCGGCTTCCGTATTAATAATAGGCAAGGTATAGTAACAATATAAATATAATATAAAATATTATCCACAGTGACGAAGCGTCTCAGCTCAGAATCGTTTTTCGTATACAATGATATACAATGGTATTATATTTTTGAATTCAAATTGAATATATATACATAATATACATTATACAGTTACCCACTTTTAACCTACTGTACAGCAGAGAGACATCCACTTACTCCTTTTTTTTTAAATTTGTATTTATGAAATAAGTCACTAAAAATAATACATTTTATTATTTAAATCAATATTACGTATTTTAAAAAATACAAAAAATATTGCAATAAATAATAAAATTAGAAAACTAAATTATTCTAGTCAAAGTATCGTTACGTATGTCTGTCATATCTTAGATTATACTTAAAAATGATTAAAGCTTCTGTTTTAACTTTTTATCAATATTATGTCAAAACTCACAATGAAAATGAAACCATGAGGAACCATCTGATAAATGATTGTACACTTTATGTTATTGTATTAGAAGAAATTCTGTGTAGGGTCAAATAATTTAACTCTTCTGAACACGAAAGTCTGTAATTATGCTATAAAAACTGGGGTTTTCATCTAAATAATACAAGCACCCGCATAAAATTAATCAATTTTAAATATTTTTTAAGTAATCAAAATTAACTTTTAAGTAGGTAGTCCAATAGACTAAGTCAAATTAACTAAAAATTACATCAATCCAAAATGAATGCTGAAGAGTTTTTAATAGTAGGTACCTACTTTATTTTTGGTGGGAAAATGATAATAAATAAATATTTTACTTGAATGTTTAGCTATAATATTATGATTTATAATTCATAATCTACCTATAACGATGAAATAACGTATAATAATACAAATTATATATTGTTCATGTATGCTATATAAAGTACAAGTAATTATATTTACTGATTTTAAATCTGTAAGTTTGAAATAAACTTTAAATGGTAAAAGCTTAATTATTATAATATTAATACTAAATTAAAGTTTTATAAAAGATATTATTTTTAAAATCAATGTATGAGATATCTGCAGTTAATTCAATTAATAATACATTGAATTGTGATTGTACCTATTCTTATGCTGATATGACTTCAAAATGTCTTATCATTATTCAGCTATTTATAACCTACAATCTACATTCCACAAACATATAGGTACTTAAATTATAACCTATAAATTTATATATTATAATATTTTACATATTGAAAATAGAAAGATACCAAAAATGATGCTGAACGATGCAATAAATTATTACTTTTTTCATTTAATACAAGATTAGAATAATTAAATCATATTAAGTTGTGTAATATTTACTACCTTAAGTTATCTCAGAATTGTTATAGCCAGTTATAGGTAACTTGAGCATTTTCTTTACCTGTAAGAAACACTGTTGATCCGTTTTAGAACGTAAATTTAATAATCGTATTTGAACTGTTTACAAAACAAATTATTTGAAGGGTTGTTTCAAAATGTAGGTACAAAGAAAACAAAGAAAATTTGATTTAAAGTTGTTGTTAAATTGTTTCTTGTATGTTTTAGAGATTTGTATAAGAGAATACTGAAATTAAAATTACTGTTAGTATGTTCGTTATGATAACAAGTTAAAAATAATGTGCACATAATTAAATATAATGTAAGCTCAAAAATTCAATAAGTAACTAGCATATTCTTTTTGTTTAAAGAAATCAAACTGTATTTTAAGATGATCATTAATTTGAGTTTAATAATTAGCCTAAACTTCAAAAATGTAAATTATTTTCAGAAAATTAACTTAATGAAATTAATATTGTAAATTATTGGATTATTTATTTTATAGGTAGGTATAGGTTATAGGTACCACAATTAATTTTCTTTAACTTTTGTTAAATTCAAATATGTATTCAACGTTTACATTTTAAATAATTAGTTATTTTTCTTACCAAAGTAGGTACCATAGGTAACCTATGTTGCTATATAGCTAACAATGTAAAAATGTATTCTTGTAAACCAAATAAACCAAATAATTCGGGAGAAAGCATTAAAATATAGTTTTTTTAAACCATTCTTGGGAAAAAACTTTTAAAAGTTGTATCGATGTCTCCTTTCAAACTATTAATTTTTTTTTAATTTGTATGAAATAAATAGGTATACCATAATTCATAAATAATATGTATTATGAATCCCGTGTAATTGTTGAGACTAAAAATATAAGTTTTAAAATAATATACTATAAGAACCAATCTTAAGTCATATTTAAATTATATTTCAAAGTTGTTAAATAGGTAATATAAATTTTTAACTTTTTATGACATGACGTGTATTTATTTATTAAAATATATTTTCATGTAAAAAAATAAAATATTTTCATAGTTTCATTGAAATATTTCAAATTTACAAACCTATAAAAGTTTACTATAGTACCTATATGCATTAAATACTAATGTTCAAACATTTGTTTGATCTTTAATAACTATAAGCTTATCATACGTTTCAAATGAAATAAAATATAGGTAAGTAGGTACTTCCTACCTTACTACTATACTTATATAATATTTACAAATAATAATATAGGTCAAACTAATTAAAAGTTATAAGCTATAATTACAATAAAAATTATTTGAATGGACTTGCTTAAATAATATTATTCAGTACACTAGAATGATATAAATATACGTAGTTAAAGCTTATAAAATTTTTGTGAACTTTAAAATGTTAAAACTTTCGGACACTTCTTTTTTTTTTTAACAATACCTAATGATTATATTTTTTATTTTGTTACATAATCAACGCCGTTTTATACTACAACGACCGAACGTTGATAATTCATTTTCGTCCAGCATTTACCATTGTCATATACTTATATTATGACTTCTAAGTTATTTATAACTTGTAAACGTCATAAAAAATTTAATTTTTTTCTTTTAATTTATTCTTACTTAGAATTAGAAATGCGTAAGTTTGTATCAATTTTATTTTATTTATACATAACAATATGTATAATGTATCAATAATCAGTATATTATTATATTATTATTTGGCTACAATGACAACAGATATTAAAGTTAAAACTAAAATTATATTTGATCATTTGATAAAGAATAGTTAATTTTGTTATTGAATGATTCGATATTGTACAGTGTGATTCACCAAGCATGCTCATTGCTCACCCATATTTTTTTCTTTAATAGGTAATACATTTAATATTTTAATCAAATTCTGATATTTTGAAAATTTTTAGTATAAATAATAAAAGCGTTGTTTTAAAATACTTAAGTTTCTTACACTACTTAAAAAGTATTCAATACAATATTTTTTAATGATGACCAAACTTTTTTCTGTAAATAATGAAGCCGATGATTTTTTCGTAAAGTTTTAAGTGTCTAAATCAAAACGCAAATGAATTTTATTGAAACGTATATACTAATAAGTATAATAATTGTTCTTAAATTAATTTTACATTGTTAATAAAACAGATATAATATTTCATCGGCATACATCCGACTTTTGCTAAACTCTAAAAAATTATACATAAGAGAAAAGGGTTAATAAACATAATTTCACAACATAATCCCAACCTCTCAATTTGGCTTCAGAGCTACGCATTCTACTGTGAAACATACATATAGGCTAACTACCAAAATAAATCCTACTCTGAAAGGAAACAATGGATTTTTTTATATGTAACATATTCCTTCAATCGAGTTTGACACTATGGTTATTCAATCCATAAACTATTCCTGCATACATAATAATATTTGATTATTCGTCGATTATCGAAAACCACTCTTATATAGTTCTATTTGGTCTCTTCTAGTCTTCTACATTCAAGCTGACGTACCAAAATTAAGTGATCCCTCACAGTTTCACCAGGCTTATTCAACATCAATACGGTTGTTGGTTGATAAATCCAAAGTAATTTAACCATTATTGTTACTTACTCAGACGACATTGCAATACTTTGTGCCGGAAACGACCTAGAAAAAAATCCAGCCTCGTACTATACAAATCCATTTAAATTCCCATCCAAATGCCGTATCAATATAAGCCCAGATAAGTCTGTATTTATTTTGTTCCATTTAGCTAAAAAACCTCCACTTCCGCAATACCAAATAATTCCAATCTTAACTTTTTTCGATGTCAAATATCTTGTTATTCTATTTGATAAATGACAATCATGGGGTTCCTACATCTAAAATGTTTATTTCCGAAATTAAAGTTATTTCAGGCAAGGGATAGCAACGCTCCTTAAAACAATTAGCTAAAATATTAGTGATCGCCTAATTTATAATTATTACAAATTACTTTGTAGTGTTACAGTTGTAATTAATAAACTTGTTTGATTAATATTTGAGTATTTGACTATGGAAATATTATAATTGTCCCTATACATAAATACTTCGTATAATTCGTTATTGTTTATTGTAATAAATATTAAACATTTATCAAACAGTTGCAACTTTAAGAATAGTAATAAATATAGTTATTCTCATACGCACAGTAATATAGATGGTACTTGTTTAACAATTATTTTTAATGCATAAGTATTTAATAAAAACAGCAAGCACTATATTACAATGTTTCACTTTACAAACAAATGTGTATTACGTTATTAATATTTCAAACGTGTTATTAATATTTTATTGCCAAGTACATATTGATATAAAATATAATGCAATGTAATTAATTAACAATATATTTCTGCTGTCGTAAGGTTACGCTTGCATCAAACATTTATTAACTAATATATAGCAATATTGGTTCATGTATAAAAAAATAATAATTTTTCAAAACGTTAGGTACTTTTTTAGTTTTTTAATATATTAAAACAAACATATTTAAAATTGTAATAACTTATATTATAGCTTATATAAACATGGTTTAGTTTTAATTATACTCTTTTAAACTTTTTAATTGACAACGACGGTGTGTAAACTGTAAACCTTATACCTACTCAAATTCCAAAATATACTTAAAAGTTAAAAATACATACTAAAGTTACACAGATTAATATTTTTTTTATAGGTCATGTGCTATCAGTCACAAATTACAATGCAACAATTGAAAGAACTTTAAAAATATAATCACTTAAAATTCATATATAAAATAAATGTTTATTGTAAATTGTAATATCACACACGGGGTTGTAAATTCAAACTCAAAATTAATTAAAATTATATGGTACATTGTGCTACTGCCCTCAGCTCATTGTCATATTTCATTTTAGTTGTTTCTTACAAACTTACACTCGCAAGTGTCTTAAGTTTGTTGCGTTTGTATGTAAAATTGAATGTTTCCTACACAAATGTATTCTTAAAATCTGACTCTGTGTCTCTGAAACTAGCCTATCGTTTGAAAGCAGCAAATATTATACAATTTATTTTATAAAAAAGCTTAAAATGTATAAATGGTCAGCTGATTACAGATTAACTTAAACTGTCCTCTACTATATAATTTCACAGTAACTAACGCATAGACAATCATGAATTGATCTGCTGAGTCAGGGGCGTCATTTTAGTTTTTTTTATTGATGGTTCCAACATTTTTGCAGGCAATTTAAATTCATTAACTGGTCACAATCGTGGACCTCTTTTTTTTTTGAGGGGGGGGGCATGGAGGAAAATATCTCCTCTGTTCTCCACTTCTCCTTTATTCACGCCAACTATTTTCATATAATTATCTATTCTATCTAATCACCGTTTCATCGGTCTTCCTGTCTTTCCTTTAATAGTTCAATATTCATTTCCATAGCCACTCTCACACCTCTGAATTACCTCTCCTGGTAATTAGACTCTCTGTAGAATATTTATGTAATTTTTCAGGATAATGTCAGTTAATTTATTAGTATGAAACTATCACCATTATTACTTGTTTTGTCTAAGTACGTGTACTTTTAAGTGTATTTATTTTGTGGTTACCATACAGTTGTATTTACACTTGTTAAATAAATGTATGGGTATAAAATATAAGCATCTAATTAATAAAACACCATACCTAATCTAATTTATAAAATTGTTCACCCTACACGGCTGTACTCGAAAAGTCGAAGCGCATAATACATCTATATAGGTAAATAGTTAAACATTCATTATGTAGACCCCTTTAACACACTGGCATAATATACAATACACTTAATTCATATTTCTATATTTTTCCACTTGCTATTTTAATTCAACAACTTAAATTCAAGAGGACGCTACACCCGAATGTGTTGTCTCTGTCTTACAAATGTACAACATGACTGTTTTACGTGGGATAGAATCACTCAGGTTGTAGTGATAGTTAAGACTCCAATTTTTAATACAATATAGTTCAGAAAATTATCTGTGAAATATAGTTTTAACTTTTTTGATATCGCTTATTCGAAAAAAGTTTTTATTGTTTCAAAAACTATAATTTTTTTGTGTTTTTCAAACTTCAATAACTTTTTTTGTAGTTCTGATACTGAAAAAATAAAAACGATATTTCACAGCTAAAGTTCTCCTTTTGATGTGGTGACAATTTTGTTCTTATTTTTACTTATTACTGTAACCTTTTCGGTTCTTTCCCGCGCAAAACAATTTTTGCTATGTTTTACATTTGTAAGAAGTAGACAACACATGTAGGTGTTGCTTCCTCTTAATGTAATAACAAACCGTCAGGTTATAAAATTGTTTAACATTTATTCTATTTTTAGACTTTATTTTTTCCTTTTGGTGGGAGTTATTAGTTTTGTTGCTTTCTTATCACCACAATTAACGAATTGCCAATAAAGTTCCAATCATCTACGGGTAACGGTTGGGTACCTTGAGTGAGCCGCTCGGCCGTAAATATAAAACATAATAGTACGTAAAACCAGTGCGTTTTTCGCGTTGCAGGAATACAAGCAGAGCCGGTATTTACCAAGTGCTCATTAGTCTCTCACCAGTAGTCATGAATTAATATTTTTGAAGTGCTACGTTGGGAATTATTAAAATTTTCAGGAACCATTAAAATTTAAAGCAAATATGTTTAACATGTCATATTATAATGCAAAAGTAGCATAGTGGTCTAGTTGTAAACGCACGTATTGTATGGACGTACGGCGCATAGTACATAAATTACCGAATTTATTTTCTATATCGATCTTCAAAGTCTAAATACCGAAACTACAAGGTGGGCGTTGAATATTCTCTGCAGTAGAATGTGAATAAAATAAACTATAATAATATGCTCAAATGCTCAATCTCCTATCGGAATCGTCTTAGGGTTTTGGTCGAATGGTTACGCGCGGCGGTCGTCGTGGGTAGTAATTATTTTATATAATCGCATTGTACTCTAATTTTAACGAAATCGACGACATTTGTACAACCCCGGGGCGTGTTTCTTATATTGTGCTATAAAGCGTTCGTCAAAATTCTCAGGATCCGATTGTGCACCTAACCTCCTGCAAATTTAATGACTACCGTATCTGACGCATAAAATAATGCATCATTACGTTACAATGCGGCGCGCCGCCGAGCATAATATTCGGAACGAGACGTCAAATCAAAACCTAACGGCGCCGCCACGTTTCTACAGTTATCGCGAATGAATTATTCATCGTTCCTCGGGTATTTAGTGTCGCACATGTTATTATGATAGTGAATATTGGTAAATGTGGATTCGCACAGTAGGTGTAAAATATATTATTATGAAATACGAAGTAATATAATATTATGTCACGTGCGTCATATTATACTCACGCGTGTGATATTGTCACGTCTGCGGGCCGAAATTATTGACGAGGACGAGACGTTATCGGTGACAGCAATAACTATACTGACGATCTCGATAATATTGGTCGTGACGATATTATAATGTTACGATAACGATGACGGGCGCCGACGCGGCCACATCGTTGTCATGAGCATACGCTGGTGGCCGCGGTCACTCGTCGTTGTCGTCCGCACGCACTGCGGTCATCACGATGAACGTTGCCCGCGCCGTCTCTAGAGCCGTCGTCCTGCTAACCACCTCCGCGGCCGTCGGTCGTCTACTCCCGGCCACCGACCTCTCGCCGGCGGCGTACCACCAGAACACGCCGACCGTTATCAAAGTGTGCCGGATGACAGCCGTCGACTTGGCCCAGCAGCCGTTCGCGATGTCCGTGGTCGCGTTGGGTGCCACGCCCGCCGGGTTCCTGAGGACGGTACACGACATGATTGGCATGGCCGTACTGATGCACGCGCCAGCGTCGGGTCGTGGCCCGGACGTGACCGTCGCCAACAGTGGTAGCCGGGCGGTGCTGGTGATCGTCGATGACGACGAAGACGACGACGCCGACCCGGTGGACGCCGTGCTCGGACTATTCGTCAACGGTACGGTGGCCGTCGCTTTGGACCAATTGTCGCACTACGTCATTTGGCTGACCCGGCCGGGCGCGGTCAACCTGGCCTCGGTCAAGGCACTGTTCCGGGCCGCCTGGCGACGGCGGTCCGCTGGCAATATGGTGGTCATAGCGTCCACGGCCGCGTACACGTACAACCCGTTCCGGGACGCGGTCACCGAGTGGCCGGTGGACACGGCTGGGCTGCGCGCGGTCGCCCGGCAGAGGATGACCGACCTGAACGGACATCCGGTTCGCATATGCATGTTCCCCACCCGACTCAAAGCGGTCAAGCAGCCGGACGGCTCGTACAAGGGAATGGATGGAATCGTCGCGGCCACGCTGGCCAAGCACATGAACTTCACGCCCATCTACAGCGAGCCCAGCGACGGTGGCAAGTACGGCTGGGCTGAAGCCAACTCCGAGTCGGTCAGCTCCGAATCTAATTCCTCGGCCACCGCCGATAACGGTACAGACTCAAATTACACGTACACAGGCCTGCTGGGCGATTTGGTGCACAACAAAGTGGACATGGCGTTCAACGGAGTCTTCCTCGACGTAATCAGCACATAATACACTATCTGCACTCGTGTTAAGAGTACGCCACGCTAGCATAGCATAATAATATACTTTAAGATGGATTGTACAACGCATGTAGTGGCGTATTTTTAAAGGCGACTTAATACTTCACATCGATAGGGTAAACCGTGATTTCTGAAAAAAAAATCATTTTTTTTAAATTTATGTTGAGTTTTTAATTGGACAAAGTGATTTAAATGTTCTGGACTAAATGACTAAATGGTAAGTGGTTTAACTGATTCAACATATTAATATGCCTTGAGTTGGATACGATTCTTCTCTCTCGTACAAATAATTGTTTATCGGAAATCACAGTTCATTTTATCGTGGTGGAATTTAAAATTACTGTTATTAATTTATTATAAACCCGTGGACTGGATCAGTTGAAGCTTACGCTGTCTCATAGAATTATAGGAAGTTTTAACATAGGACCTAAACGTGGGGCCGTGGGGGCTTCACCCCTAGCACACCCTTCGTTATTTATAATTTATATTATAATTTATAGTCTATAGAAAATATACTCATTATCCTTCGAAAATGAGATGCCATTTTCCTACACTGTCCGTTTTCTTTTACAGAAAAAATGTTAGATTCTATCTTCTTCGAAATATTTTTTTTTATAAAATTATGTCCATTTCTCCAAATATTTAAAAAAAAATAGCTTATATTTTAGCAGACAACAGTGTTGTAGTGTTGTTTACTGTATTATAAAAGGAAAAGTACAGTCGATAAAATCGTAACGTCGTAACTTTGATTAAGCCTAATAAAGGTATGTTATTTTATTCATAATAGTTTGTTACAATACAAAGGTTTTGGTTTTTTTGTTAATTTAATATGACTTAAAAGTATATTTATTTTATTCTTAATTCTTTATCGGAGGAAAATTAAAAGTTTAGGACATTTTTTTTTTTTGTAGACAAATTATATCTCATTATTGATAAAAATGGCTACCTACTGTCTCGGAAGTAATAGAACAAATTATTTAAAAACTTTAATTTAAAACTATAACTTTCATATATTTTTGTTAGTATAGGTACCTTTAGTTATTACGAGTAGTTGATTTCTTTGTCGAACTTTCAACTACCATATAGAGCCCGTATTCAATTCGTTATTAAATAATAAAAATTCCAAATTGCAAATCGTTGAAAATCATATTCCCAGTTAAATACAATTTGACATAAACCCAAAGTTAGTTCTAAAATTATATATACCTAATATTATATGCACATTAGTTCGGTTATGGGTTACAACAGCATTGTATTGTCTCTGCATTAGTATATTATACAAATTACATACTATATAGTTACTGACTTGGAATAAAATGAACGTATAAAATACAAGAGTGTTACATTTTACATCAGGTTTGGGAATTTTCTAGTCTACAAACTATTCTAAACTTGTACGAGAATACCACTATTATACCAGCGCTATTGTCTATAGGTAGGTAGGTATCCCTTACTCCCGTTTACATTCTCGAAAACTATTTAAACATTAGTCTATGGAAAAGCTAATGAAACGTTTAGCTATAAGACGTACTTAGTAAATTTTGATAAAGAGCGTGTTTCCAACTACCTAATTATAATTAATTTGCCATCTCATCGCATTCTGTAAATGTATTATTTCAAAAAATAATAATATCCAACACAAAATATGTAGTGAGAACAATGAATTATTATTTTATTATTCGTGTAAATAAAGGTACCTACCTATTAAATATTATTTTCAAGAGCGCCTGTACATATCCGTTTGAATTTTTTTTTTATTCATTCAAGGCATACGAATCCAACAACACGATCCAATACACGACACCGGTGATGTTCGATGAGCTGTGTTTCGTCGTGCCCAAGGCGCAACAAATGAGTCAATGGCGAGCTATATTTACAGCGTTCGACGTGAGGCTTTGGTACTGTTTGGCCGGCTCGTTTATGATTGCTCTGAGTGCATGGACTCTAATACGGCGCACAAAAAACAAACCGTACACTCTCACCCTTCTGTCTATAAACTTGTTCAGAGTTTTCTTAATGGTGCCCTTGAATCGAGTGCCAAACAACGTTTCCGAACGATTAATGGTCGTCTCCACCGTCCTGTTCGGGTTCATCATGGCTACCAGTCTGCAAGCGGTCATGGTCAAGTATCTGAGCTATCCGAAATACGAACGGGACGTGGCCACCGTGCAAGAACTATACGACACCGGCATGCCGGTGCTGTCGGCTTCCAACAATCTCATATTGCTATTCGAGTCCGACGAAAGGCCGCTATTCGTGAAGATGTCAGATCGATTTTCAATCGTCAACAACAAGTCCTTAGATATACTCGGTGAAGTGGCGAGTAAACGGGTAATGGCATATTATTATTATTACTTATCGAAGCGAATTCACGCCATAAAATTTATTTTATTTTAGTCGATTTAAAATTCAATATAAAGTCTAGAAATATTATTTAAAATATAAACCATGGTTATTGATTAAATTATTATACCATTGTTATAAAACGAATCACTAAAAAAAAGTCAAAACCATAAAACAGTTTAAGAATATACAATTCTGCAGGCTTCCCAAATTCATTTTGAGTAGTTGAGTTCGAATAAATCCGACAAAAATAAAAGCATCGAGTAGATATTTTATGAAATAATAATATATATATATATATTGATGCAAGTGCATAATATGTGCTTGACTTAATAAGATAAGATTTTGAATATATTTATAAGCCAAAGGTCAATAAGATGGAGTAGATTTCAGTTGGATACCTACTTACTTTGCTTTTGAATAAAACCCATTTAAATATTCTTACAGATCTTATAAACAGATTTTTTGATAATGTGACTTTTAAAATAATGTTCTATAATACCTGTGTTATTGTATAGGTAGGTTTTGAATCAAATATATTCCAACATTTTCGGATGAAAAGTAAACTGTATAATGTAAAATAACATTAATAGGTCCCACCGTAATGGTCGATCGAGGGTATAATTTATTGTTTTTGTTTGGTGGCGATATGCAAATGAACCTTTCAGTAAAACAAAACTACTATAGGTCATATAATATATGTATTATTATTTATTGTTGTATGACGTATGCCATTGCAACATATTGACGCAGACGTATGCAATTATGTGAACTATGTGTCACAGACAAAATATAATTGACGTGTATATTATTATATATACGTAACTGGACGATAAGATGTTAAGGTAATATCGACAGTGTCTATTATTTCCGAACAAATGTTATTCGATGTATCTTCACGGTCGACCTTAGCGTGTCGACGGTTTCGAATATAAAACACTGTCAAACGGACATATTATTTTTTGCGGCACGTGGCCAGCGTTGTAGGTTAAACATGAGTATACCGTTTACGACGATGTCCATAATAATGTCCGATAGGCATCTCAGCAATATTACCATTGCGTCGTCTCATGATATTATAACCATGACGTTTTATGTCTGTACTGTTATTTTCTTTCATGTGTCATCGTATCGCGACAACAACAGACTTCGGCCGCGATCGGGAGGAAAAACGATCTGGTAGAAAAAATCGCCAGCTCGTACGTGGAAAACAACGAAGTGCTGTTGCACATAGTGGACGAATGTCCGCGGTCATTCCACATCGTCTACCTGGTCCGCCGAGACGTTCCGTTCATACACGTCGTGGACCGCATAATCACAACGTTCGTGGAGAGCGGTATCGTCAACAGTTGGTTTATGCACGCGAAACCGTTTCGACCGATATCCGATTACCATCACCGGAAAGACCCGCACAAAGTGTTCACCTTCAAGAACGTGGTAATCGCGTTCATGTGCCTCATGATCGGACTGATCGCGAGCGGGATCGCTTTCGTCGCGGAACTCGTCTACTTCCACAAGTTTGTCGGTCCGCAGAGCTCGGCCGCCGGCCCACACCCGACCAACACGATATTATTTTATTCGCGGCCGCCAAACGGTTTTCGACGAGACGCGATGCCCCGACGCCAATGATATTATAATAATTATGATAACTATAATATTATTATAATATGATAGTATGTACGATTAACACTCGCGTGCAAATTATTGTGTTCGACGTCAGGTCGTGTACGATATTGTAGCATTAATTGTAGCGTTCACCGTCAGATGCTGTCGTGGATTTTGTGAAACCGAGTGGATTTTGTGCACAAGTCAATATCGCACTTGATTAATACATTATAATACTTGGATTAGGTACGCAACTCTTCTAACTATATAATACCTATTACTAATAACACTATGATCCGAGGTCAAAGTTTTGAAATTGAAAAATTATAAAATATTATATAATTTTTGTTTTTTTTTTCCTATTGGTTAAGCATCGACTACACGAGTTATTAGCTTTACAAGAGTTAATTTTTACATTAAGTTAGTTATATAAGGTATCGTACAATTCAATATTTTTCAAATATAAAATCATATTTTGAAAGTTTGAAAATGGACCAATTGCTTCGTACAGGTTGTCTGGGATATTGAAATCTTTCCTAGCTTCGTGGAAGTTAGGGCAGTGAATGATGATATGTTTGATGGAGTAGTTTATATTGCATGTTGGGAATAGGGGTGGATCTGTCTTATTATATTATTATATAATAATAAAGTAATATGAATTAATTGACGAAAATACTAAGCAAAAAAATCCAATTATTATTTGTTAGTTTAAGTTTAATGAATGTGCATCTTAGTCTAAAATATAATAATAAGTCACAATGTCATATTATTCAACATTTTGATTTCAAGTTGAAAACTTATTGACAAAAATCTCTCGCGGACTATGTATTTTTTAATTTTTCAAATGATTATCTATAAGCCTATATTAAATAATAATTACATAATTTAGATTTTATTGTATTGTACACGTTTCCATTATTGTTATATGATATATAACAATTAAAACTTATAAGTAAAACCGCTTTGGTAACCTTGTACTGCTAAACACGTAAATCTAAAATCTTACCATAGGAATCAACGATCATAAATATCAATAACTTAAAGAACAATAGCCATCTTCAGTTAAGGCAAAATACAAAGTGCAATAAATACGCTTATTTAGTTACATATTGTAAGTTGTACTCGATTATCTGCAAAAATCAATTTCCGCTTATTGTGGATTTTTTGTTATTTGGTATTATTTCCTGGATCAACCACTGTGACTTGGCAATTATTTATATCACCGATGGCAATGTATATTTCCACTAATAATTGCACACCTGCACGCTACCTGTACTTATAAGTTATAATTAATTAATTTTGTACCATAGATGTTATGAAACTATAATAATTATAAACATTTTTTTGATAACAGTTGGTTACTAGAGATTATTTAAACCTCTTTTCATTAATCAAGCTTAAAATACTGAAATATGTAAAAAGTAAAAAGTAAAAACTATTAGGTAAGTGTATAGGACCTACTCGTCCTACTCTATAGCTGGTAGGTACTTAATATTATTTCGAGGACCGATAAATAAAATAAATCGTGTAAATGTATGACATTATATTTACCTATAATTTGCAATAGTGTGTATTATTTATCAATCTTAGTTATTATTGTTTTATACGATAGAATATTTTAAGCCTAATGAGTATTTTTTAAAACATAAGTTTCCAGTAGTTTATGAAAAATAAAAACGCTTTTTTGGTTATTGTGTTCGGTGTTTTGTTTGGTTTATAGTTTCATCCATAAAATAAATTCCTGAAAACCTGACAATCACTTTTTTTCCAGTAGGTAAGTAAAATGATGTTTTTTTTAATTATTTGTAAAACTAAAATATTACATTTTCTTTTACTCCACATAAAATGTTTTACTTCTTGGTTAAAACTTTTAGATGATAAAAAAATCACGCAAAGCTTCTTTTTATGAGACCACATGTTTTTAATATCACTTACAACAAAGTTTAAAAGAAAGTGTTCACTTTATGAAATCTGACCCTTACAGTTAGGCATGTTTACAACACGGATTCCGCACGCAATATTGCTGCCGGTTTATCTCGTAAAACAGCACTGAATAACTGACGAATATTTATGTACTTATTCATAATCGCTCACTGTAACTATGGTTACTAGTTAACTTTATCAACTAGCCGGTAAAGCATTTAACTTTGTCACAATATTATACACAACTTCTCAAAACTAATTGTGTACAAGTCATTAGGCACATTGAAAACAGCGATCCCGTTTTATTCCATTAATTTATGTTAGCTAAACTAAAATATAATTATTAATTAGACCATAATTTATGCTAAAATTAAACACCCTTTGAAAATATTATATTTTTAGAGTCCATTTTTAATATTATAATATTTACTTCTAAATTCTAATTGTTTACATTGTCGGGAATTTTGTTACTTGTAATGCGTCAGAACAAAGTGCATATTATAGTATTATACTAGGTACCACGCAATATTTAAAATTCAAATGAAGATAAAAATAAAATGTTCAACACGTGTCAAAAGTACTCTACTAAAGTACATTATTATGTGGTGCAATAGTTTATAATTTATTTAAATGATTTGATTTTGATGAATCCAACGAGAGAGTATTTCGGTAATTTCATTAAAATAATGTGTTATGCACGTTTGCTGTATACGTTTGAATTTTGATTTTACATACCGAACCTTCAACTTTTGGGGGTTTGGTCAAATCGATCAATACGCAGGACACAAATTATTAATTTTTTTATTAATTGAAAATTATGGTAAGTAGGTACATGCATTGCGTGAAATACCTGCTCGTACCTGTACACTTATCATAACTTGTGTATTGTGACAACTGACAACCACCGTATTACATAATTTGTATTTTTATTTTTATAAATGATTAACAACCGTTGAAAAAATGACATAAAGAAAGTCAAAAATAATAACTTTGAATTTGTAACGTAGAATTTTGCGTTATCATTTTTCTTATTATACCCTAATTGTATAATACCGAGCACAGTGAATTATTTTGAAACTTTATTCATTATTTAAAATTAATGTTTAATTTCTATTCCAGACTCTAAAAATGAGACTAATAAATTAATATTTCAACTGAGAGAAAAATTAAAAATAAATTACAGAAAGTAGATACTGTATGTATCATAAAACATTGAATTGTTACAAAAGAATAAACGTTTATGTAATGAGCACTCAACAGTTTTAAATAATACAGCTAAAAAATGTAAATAATACCTAAATGATACTTAATGGTTTCTTTGAATGGTTATTTATGAGGTTTACATTTTAAACAAATGTTTGATATTTTTATATTATTGTTTTCTAAGTGCAGGTACACAGTGTTGACTGATATATAATAATATGTCATATAGAGCATTTTAAGGGAGATTTTAGAATGTATGTCTCTATGTAGTCTTCAGTATAAATAAAACGGAAATATTATGATTTGTTCAAATGCAACCAAAGTGCCAAACGCCCAAACGTATAGTGTTTTGTATTACGATGAAATTAAAACAAGTTTGGTAGGTGTTATTATAATATATTGAAACGTATAAACAGTAGGTATACCTACACAGTATAAATACACACATAATATCGTAATAATGTGATGTACTCCGTTATACGTGACGAGTAGTTGATCGAGATTAAAAATACCATTAGAGCATCAAAATTAATTTCACGCCACGTCTTTGGCTGTATATGCGTCTCACGACTGTTGTTGGTGTGGTCGTCAGTGGGGGGGGGGGAGGGGAGGGTTGTCGTTGGGCGGTAATGGTCGAATCCGGTACTCGGCTTGATGTTTCAGCGAATCGTTTTTCAAAAGTCCATTCCATCTCACCGTGGAAGCGACGGCAACGACTCGGCCCGGCGAAACACGCGCACGGGACCTATATGAAATAACGTCCCGTGAAAGTACACTCACGTACCACAGCGATCCTGCACGCTTCGTGTGTTATATGGGACTACACGCAGTTTTAATAAATACAAATATAATATATATACAAACTTTCGTCGGCAGAGACTGCCATTAATCAACACCGCAGCCAGCCACCGCCGTTATAGAGATTACAACACTATGTGTATGGTGTACACTCACGATGACGTTTCTCTCTTAATAACGAATTCGGTTCCGACGTTAAGTAATTATTATTATATAATACCTATACACGTGTGTGTGTGTGGGTGGGCGGGTGTGCAGTATGCGTGGACCGAGACTGTTCGCTTTTGAAATGTTGCACAATGCGTCGACCGTCGTCGTGTGTTATCCTCTAGAAGATGATGTCGGAGAGGGTGGGGTGAGGATGAGAGGTGCGTACTTATGGCGATGTGTGTGAGGAAGAAGAAAACAACTTGTGTTCCGGAGAAAAGAATCAAAATTATAACCACTACGCTTATACTAATAATATTATAATACGCTGTACGTCTGTCACATATAGAGTGATATTATTCTATTATGGTCTTCATTGAGTATATTAATAATATTGTACTTTAAGGCTTAAGCTCTTGATGTACACGTACACGCGAGATGCGGTTGCAGTTGTTGCCATGCGGGCTAATCAAAATCCATCGGCGCAGATCGATCGAGCCGGACGGTCGACGGTCGTGCTGTGTGCCGCGGAATTACTGGTCATTTGTAAACTTGTTTTGTTTTTACTTTTTATTTTTATTTTTCAACATTTTAATTGATTCGTTTGCCGCAGTGTCAATAATAATAATTATTATTGGTCTGGGCGCAGACAACCAATCGAATAATATAATACGGCGGTCCGGTTATTGTGACGTGTGACGCGTGGTGATTAAACCGCCATTCAATTGAAATGTTATAAAAGTTTAATCTTTTTTAATTAATATCGATATAATCGATGTTTTAAAACGCGTTCTGTTCATTATTTTATATTAAAAACAGGTATTTAGAAATGTATAGTGTTGTGTCATCGCGTAGTCCGGCTGATCGTTTACAATACAAAATATAATTTATAGTCTTTCGTTTCTGATTACGGTGGACTGTTTCGTATTTTCATATAGTCGTTTCTATAATATAATTACCTACATATATAACTATATAAGTGCATAATATAATATATTATGTTGATGTGTAAATACCGCACCGTCAACATAATCCTATAGTTCCGTAGCAAGCTTGTCACCGCCATACAATAACGAAAATAATAATTGTCGCTGCTACTCACACAGCTTTGTGGCCATGGAAACGGTACGTCTATCCTAGCTGTACCTATATGAATAAAAGCGTTGTTCTCGTCTCGATACCGTAACGTCGTTGAAACAATCGTCCTTCTATTACTGTAGTTTATTCAATTACGGATTATTTTGCAACGTTATATTATTATTTACTTATATTTACGAACTTCCTATTTGCGTCCGAAAATCGCACGTGAATATACTATTACGATTATGTTTGTTATTGTTTAATAGTTCGAGTGAACCGGTCAGTGGTCACCGCCGTAACACTCTTATGGAATGCTCTTTTATACCGAGATTAGTATAACATTAACATGTACGTATGGAAAAACATCACAAACCCCTTAACCCACCCCCTTCCGACACAATCCAACCAATCATTATCTATACTGTGAGAATCTGCTGCACAAAATAATACTGGTTGGACCTCTCTTTCCCAAAATAATTTGACTAAAAACGTGTCATTTCAACTCAAAGTGCATGTGTATGACTTATCAGTGCAGCCAGCTGCTGTGTTTTTAATTATTTATATTTTATCTTTCAAAGGAAGATAGGGCTGTAAGTAGTTTATAAACGTTATTATAGTTTTTAAAATGATTGTATACATTTTTATATCATCAACGGAAAAATTCAATTCAATACAATTATTGGTGCATCATAACGAGATTAGTTAGAGATTCAAATTCAAATTTTTAGGATCTTAAGTTCATTCTCTTTAAGTCTATAGACGATTTTGTAAAATATGTGTGACGGCATTTAAGGGCTTATAGTTTATACCGATCACGCAATTACTTTATCGAGGTTTTTATATGCAGGATTTCATAAACCTACGACATTACGTGCAACTACAATAAATTCTAAATAAGGGTCATAGAAGCATCCTAAATAGTAGTTAATGTGTCTCTGTGAATAATATTATATAATATAAATCTAGAAAAAAACGTCAGGTAACAATAAACAGCAATGATAAAAAGGTGGACAAGTGAGTACCGTTCTACTGCAGTATATTAGATGTCGTGTGAGTTACTGTAATGGATGTGTTAAATTACTTAAATTTACCTATATACGAAAAATACGGTCTGTCAGCCTATATTATACGATATTGATATATTTATAATGGTTGTGATTATTAAAGTATTTTATTTTACCAATAGTAATACAGTAAGTTGAATTCTTTTTTACCGAAAACATTGAATTTAAATATGTCATTGTATGCCTATAAAATATAATAATATACATTAAATGTTTCACAAATAATATATTTTAAAATTACAACCAAACAACTAAAATGGTTAACCTTTTTTAAAATATTTAATACGCATCGTCTAAATTTCAATTTAAAATGTCTATAAAAATACCATGTTTATATTTTTTCTATATTTTTTGGTAAAACAAACAATAACTTATGTGCTACCTTAAATGTTCAAGTGTTTTGACCGAGCGGATAATTATTATTTGACAATAATTAAAAAAAAACCAAAATGTAAAATGTCTGTTCCATAACAAAATAAAATAAAAAAGTCCATCAACCAAAAAAATGAGAAATCTTATCGGGACGATTTCGAAAATTTGTACTACTCGGCCAAAGCTGAGTGCAGAAAAATTATAAAAAAAATACCCTTAATGAAAAAAAACAAAATAAATTCGAAGAGTCGAATTCAGATCAAGTTTCAAATAATGAGATCGAGAACAGTGCACGTCAAAGAGTATCAAGTGCAAGATCTCGTGGAGGCAACCAAGTCTCCAGTGTGAAACTAGAAGCTTTAAACGTACCAAATTTCAGTGGCGATTATAAGCAATGGTCAACTTTTAATGACATGTTTACGAATGAAAATCTCACAGAATTACAGAAGTTTTCTATTTAAAATTAGCTTTGTCCGGTGACGCCAAAAAGGACATTCAATCGTAAGAAACCTCGAAAAAAAATTATTTAGTAGCGTGGAACTGTTTGAGTGAACAGTTTTAAAATAAAATAATAATCGTCCAAACGTACACTATTTGTGCGATTTTCGATCTCGAACCCGTCACCAAAGAGTCCACTCAAAAATTACGACAATTTATATTTTATAGACTCGTTGTCGGGACATATGATGGCACTCAAATCAAAGGGATACGATCCAAAAAACTGGGGACAATGTTGTTGCACATAATAAAGAAATTAGATTGTGCGACGTTAAAAGAATAGGAAACACGAGCGCCGAAAAAGGAAGTGTCAAAGTAGACGAACTCATAACATTTTTACAAAATAGATTTCAGATACTGGAAGCCGTAGAAGGTGCAAAAAATATAAGTGCAATTGACTCGCAAACTCAGCAATAGGCAAACAAAGTTGAAAAATTTCAAAAAACAATTACCCACACTATCACAAATAAATTTAAATATTATTTTCGTAATGAAAACCATCCGGATAAATCGCTGTGAGAAATTTCTTGCGTTAAACGACAAACTGCAACATGTAAATAAATTAGATATATGTAAAAACTGTTTATCCTGACACGTAGAAAATAAATGCAAATCTAAAGGATGTAAAAATGCGGTAAACTTCACAAGAATTTTCTTCACGAGCAAAATGATGCAGCGCCCGCATCGTCGAGTACAGTGGCTACGCGCGCAGCTCCGTCGGCGGGGATGTACAAGTACCTATTGTTATCCATCTCGATAATGCAAGACGTATACGATAAGTTTAATACACCATTTATAGCAAGAGCACTGTTAGACTCCAGATTGCTATCAAACTTTATGACAAATGAGTTATCAAACAAACTCAGTCTAATACAAAAAAACACTAATTGCGTGATAACTGGTATCAATAAATCAAAAAGTCATTCCACGCATTCTGTAACAACAAAAATACTTATTAAATTTATTAACGGCACCAAAAGTCTCAACGTATCTATTGACTGAGAAAATAAATGAGTACATCAAATTGGGATATAGCACAGCACATACATCTCGCCGACCCGTCATATGCCTACCCAGGAAAAATGTATATTTTGTTAGATGCCGAAATATTTTATAATATTTTGCGCACAGGTCAGTATAAAACCATTATAAATGGTCCAATATTTCAAGAAACGGTATTTAGTTGGACAGTGGCCGGTCCCGCGAGAGGATAAAATAATTCTATAGTACACTCTTTCTTTTTAAGCGTGGCGTTAGCGAAGCCAAGCAGCTCCGATCTAAACGATCAAATTACCAAGTTTTGGGAATTAGAAGAAATACTAAAAGAAACTGTTTATATATCAGAGAAGAAAAAATATGCAGCGTGACCACCAAATTATGTTTCGTGTTCAGATTCGCGACAAATTCCGGCAAAAACTTAAATAATTTGTTGTTAAAGGGGCCAAATATTCAAGACGAATTGGTTTGAATTATTGCGCGTTTCCGCTCGTATAAATACGTCATGTCGTCTAACGTAGATAAAATGCACCATCAAAGTTGGGTGTCAAATGTCGATGGAAATCTTCAACGAATATTGTGGCGCTCACAACCGGACGAGCCGATCACCGAACTCAAATGAAAAACAGTTAGGTACTTACGGAATTACGCCCGCATCATATTAGAAACTGGATATGTTTAATGAAATAAGCAGTAAAAATGCAAGAGTTATTTCCGGATGCGCATAAATACATCGTAAATGATTTCTATATGGACGTCTATCTCGGCGGTGCAAACGATATAACGGCAGCCGAAAATTTAAAAAACACGGCCGGTTTCAAATTACGTAAATGGATTTCTAACGACCAACGAATATTGGAAAATATATCAAACGAGGACAATGGCCCACTGCGCGTTCTAAATCTAGACGAAAGCACTATACAAATATGAAGTCTATTCTGGAATCCACTTGCCGACGTTTATCAGTAAAAAATAAGCAAATAGCAATAATTATCAAAACAATTCCGAACAGGTTACAAAACGTACAGTGTTGTCGTCTTATCGGGCCCGTGGTCGTTGCCGCAAAAAATATTTATACAAAAACTATGGCAGACGGGTATAAATTGAGATAATCCTATATACAGTCGTAGATGCTACACAAAAAATAGCAAAATTATCAACAAACCTTACCTGCAAAGCTTGAAAAAAACGTGAAGCGCGTTGGCGGCCGCTTAAAAAAGTCAAACGTTTTGACCAACGAAATTCGATATTATTGCCAGTTCAATGAGGGTTGATGTTAAAGCTATTTCGTAATGAACATAGAAGTTTATTACAAACTAAACCACAAGTGCTCTTAGCATAAATTCGTGAAAAAACTGTGTCAGTTAAACGGTAGTAATATAGCCAGATGTACAGTAAACCAGTGTGTTGTTTGTTTTTGTTCCAAGCCACTAGCCAATAACATACGACCTGATAGTGAGAGATTTACCACGCGATCGTATTGAGCTGGATCGCGCGTTCAAAAAATATGACATCGATTTCGCAGGGCCAATAATTATGAATAAAATGTAAAACCAGTTTAAGGCGAAACGTTCCGATGACAAAGGTATGCATTTGCGTATTTATCTGTTTCTTGACCAAGGCTATACACATCGAGACCATCGAGTAAGTGGGGGGGAGGGGGGTTATAATTACGAACGTTTTTTTAGCTGCTTTACGGAGATTCTGGTCACGACGCGGAATGTGTAGTCAAATTTATTCCGACTACGAATAAAAGTTTATCGGAGCAAATCGACAGCTACAAGCACAGCTATGTGATTTATTCTTGTCACAGCAACACATAGATCTTGTACATAAAACTGTCACGGAAATGGGAGTAGAATGGTAATTTATTCCTCCTAGAGATCCTCATTTCGGCGGGCCTGGGAAGCCGCCGTAAAATCAATTTAATATCACTTAACAAGGCATTTGGGAAATGCTTCTAACTTATGAAAAACTTAACACCATATGTTAGTTCGCATATGCGCTTGTCTAAATTTACGTCATTTGACTCCTATATTGTTACCTGATCCTACCTGATGTATTCACTCCCGGCCATTTTTTTAATAGGTGCCATGGTTCTCTTATCGCCTTACCGGAACCGGACGTTTCAAACGTTACGCCAATCCAGCTTCAACGCTGGCAATATGAACTATCCAGTTGACACAACAAATAATATGGTCTCGGTGGAGTACTGAATATTTGAGTCAACTCAAAGCTCGCTAAAAATGGTGTAAGTCGAAAGGTTCAACTCTGAAAGCTCTGGTCCTGATTAAAGAAGAAAATCTACCACCACTGCAGTGGTCGATTGGTTGGGACCTAGATTATACCCTGAATGGAACGGGGCAATTCGAGTAACATTGACTCGAACCAACAAGGGAGAACTCAAACGTGCTGACCGTTTGTTAAACCCATTGCCAATTAAAGATACCTAATTAAAAAAAAATGTGTATCCATTGTTATTTTTTTTTTGTAAATATGTATGAATTATAATTTAAATTTGTAATATTTGTATCCATGCAAAAAATAAATATTTGACGTCAGCGTAATATGCTGGAAGATATTATATGTTCGATACCAAAATAAAAAAATAAAAAAAATGTAAACGTAATCGAGATAAGGCGATACGGAGGTCGGCTCTGCCGCACCAAATCGCGCTATTGTCACTCGTTAGTCAGTAGTCTACGGTTTGTAATCCCACGAACATTATGTCCAACAATGCTGTCAAGATAAATTATATAAATAATAATGTACAATTATTAAATTACATTGTTTACATATAAAATATTAATGTGCAATTATGAAATAAAATTGTTTAAATAAAACTAATAAATAAATAATAAGGTACTCTCAGTGTTCGAATTATTATACTAAATTAAATATTATACAATAATCCCTCTGAGTTGCCTCTTCAATGTCTATATATTCCTATTTTTCTTTAATTTTGTTTTTGTTTTTCCCGATTATTGAGAAAAGTACTTAGGATTTTCAACTTGACATCTCAAAACTACCAATTAAATTAAATTTCCTATCAGAAACCACCTTCAAAGTTAATAATGAAGGCATTTTTTCTACTACTCAACCTGTACATACATATCCAAAATATAAGAACTCACATAATTGTAAGACCAATACATACATCATATCTAAAATGCCATTTGATTATATTCAAATGGCATAGGATTTAATTACATGAAGCCTATTAGCTGTTAATGCGAAATTCTATCCATGGATTTTCAATTTTTTTTGAAATTGTCTGTGGCTTTCACGGTAGGAAAAATCATGACACCACCAAATAGACATACCTGTAGTAAATGCTGTAGTCAGGGTCTATTGTTTCTGTCAAAATATCCCAGTAGACAGTAGTTACTAGGGTTAGGGACTTTTAAGGGATATCATGTTTTATAATAATGATTTAAACATAACTTTATGATTAAGACATTTTTTTCATAATACTAATAGTTCATGAAATTTTTTTTTCTCATATTTTACAAATTGAATGCAAGTTCAAACCACACGTAGGAAACATCGAATGCACTTTTAAAATAAAGAATAATTTTTCTTAAAAATCTGAATATTTTGTTTTTGATTATGCCATAGGTACCTACCTATTCATTTCTTTTAATAAACCATCCTTTCAATTTTCATTCGCCATATTTTCGATAGAAAATTTTTTTTATGTTTCACATCTGTCAGGTGACCTACGACGGCTCACTTTTTTTTTTGAGTTAGTGCATATTTTGATATATTCTCATCACAACTAAATATTTTGTTAACCTTTTTGAAATATCAATATTAAATTTTTCTGTGAATGTTTAAAAAAAAAAGAAGGATCAACATCCACAGGCACTTTCTTTGTGTAATATATAAAAGTACACACTACACAGTAAACACTATATATACCTACAATGTAAACTTCTTATCTATTTTTTGTTACCCATATTACAATCAATAACGTCAATTATAACCCGTATTTTTTTCATTATATACCAATATCACATACAATATATAATATTAGTATTTAGTATGTATATACAAGGACTTCATTTATGTTTGGTACCCGTATATCCCGGATACTTTAATCAGTCGGCGTTAGTTCGTATTTATATATTGTGTTCATTTTTATTATAAAATCAATTTTTGCTCCAATATAAATAAATTATTTTTCATTATTACGTTTCTATGTTTTGTAAGTTGTAACACATGTATACATTTGAATATTTTGGGTTCTTTTAAAATATATATTAAGCGTTTTTGCGTATTATTTTTTAGGTTTTTTAGAGCATGTAGTCCATAGTAATCATATAATTGTAGTTATCTATAATATACTATAGGTATTACTATAAAATCATGTATACAATTATTGGCGTGCGTCAATCTTATCGGAAGAATAAATGAACATATAAATGCATTAATATTTAGTGCTAACAATCGTATACACCTGCAGCTTCTAAAGGTCTATAATACTAGAGTCTAGAATATAATGAGATACCTACATAATATTATACGAAAACCCACTGAACTGTGAGCGTTACATGCTAGTGCACAAAACGTTATATTACAGTATATTTACCTAAACTAACTACTAAACTACTAAGCTAGTCAGAGATGTATCCAGAAAACCTCTTCTTCTAATTCCTTTAAAATGTAATTTTTTGATAGTAAAAATTAATTTTTGTACATTTTATATAGTTAAATTGTTAAAATAGGTACATTTAATACAGAAAAATAAACAGTTATTTTCAAAATTGCAATTAGCAAAAACAATATATATCTATAAACTTAGAAGTTAGAAGGAATAGACATTTATAATTAAATATAAATAAATTCAATGTCCAATAGGAAAATGTAGAAACTATTAATTTATAATGATAAGCTCGGATCATAATGGTTGAATAATAATTATATTTCATTACAAACGCAATTATGATCGTATTAAAAACAGCCTCTGCTTCAAAGGTAGCACTTGATGCCTCTGTTCCCTTACGATTTTGCCTGTATAGAATACTATATTAATTAGTTAGGCATTATAAAAAAAATATACATGAAATTCAAAAAAATAATTTATGGATAACAATATAACATAATATATAATTCGTATAATTTGTGCAGTTCTCAGTATTATAAAATATAAATTATAATCCATTATTTAAAACGATGATATAAGTATGCATTTAATTAAAATAGTGTTTTATTTTTAGTTTTTATTGCTGTCCAAACTCGTAAGGTATATTTTAATCCGAGCGAAAAATAATTGAAAAATAAAACGAAAAATAAGGATAATATATATTAGGTATATTCTTTAATTTATACATTTGTGCAGTTTTTAATTTATTCAAAATAACGATTTCTCTAAACTTGTTTCAAAAGTTATTAACGCAGTTGTCGCAAAAAGGAAAATATGAACTCATAAAACATAGTGGTGGCAGACTTGACAACTTTTGTGTTCGCACAGAACAATAAATATCATAATGTGTAGTCCAAAGAGGCACCCCGCATTGAAATAAAAAATGAAAAACAATCCACTTTTTATGTAGAATTATTATAGTGTATTAGTGCTATTACAGAGTATATTATTTATTATAATTTATTGTATAATTCATAATATATTTGGATATTATATTATCGACTTTGTCTCCTTTATTATTCATCAAATTTATCACCACGCTAAATAAATCTGACTATTTTAAAAATTAATTACAGTAAATACTTACTAAATACTGTCCAGCTGATTTTATAGTTCAATTATATTATGTTAATATGATGTGATTTCTTATGAGACCTTCTTATGGCATTAAGTAGGGGGGATTTTGGAAGATGGGTGTGCTTGGGAACTGAAGCATCCACCGTTCCGCATATTGAACTGGCCCACGGCAAGTAGGGGGCCATCGGCCATCAGGATGACTATATTAACCAACCTTAACCCCTACAATAGCTATGGCCATAGTTGATGTTTTCTAGATCAAAAAAAAAAAAAGTTAAGTTTAGATAACCCAACAATTAACTAAATAAGATAACAGAAAATTTTTGATTGACATGTTATATAGAAAAAATAACTAAATTTATCTAGACAAAAAACATTTATTTTCAATTTAACTATAGTTTTATAAAAGTTGCCGTGTGTCGTGTGTGTAACAAAAATGATTGTGCTGTCCGATCCCTTATAACATATAAGTTATAATAGTGTGTTTGTGTGTGTGTCTGTGTATATGGTTAGTGCCTTAGTGATGGCTGGAGGGAATAAACATGTCACATCTCTAAAAAAAATATGAAACCTCAATGTGAAAAAAACTGCAATTATAAAATGGTAACCGTGGAAACTACGAAAGTATAATATATAACCTATTGTAAAAATGCACTGCACGAGGATGATTATGACTTATTATTATTTTTTTTGTTTCATACTGTACCTGCAGATTTTTTTCTAGCGGCCACCCTATAATATCGTAATTAATTTAAAAAAAAGGTTTATGTATAGGTTTATTTATTTATGTAAATTATGTTCAGATAATATGATGCAGGTACTTAGCCTTAACATATATTTTCATTTTTTCATCAAATTATACCATAAATAATATTATGTATTATTATTATGTTGATTCTATTAGGTACCTATATAAATCACATCTACTTCATATTTTCTACTGAGTTTTTATCAGTTACTTGCATGATGTCGATTTTAAGGTACCTACCTAACTTTTTTTCATATTTTAATTGAAGATCGGTGATAAACTGTTTCTTGCATTACTTCACCCACTGCAGTCACCATCGTTTAATATATAAACAAGGTTACTGCAGGTGGTGTTTTAGTGCTTAGTCCTCAATGAAACATAAGTGTGCTTTCAACATGAAGTATACATACCTAGGTATCTATATGTATGTATTTTATGTATTTAACAATTAACGTTTCGTTATAAATTATAGGATGGTTATTAATTAGTCACTATTCTTCCTATACAGTAGTACCTATATAACTTCTCGTGAAGTTAAAGTCAACGATCATAACGTTTATAAAATTATTAAATATTTTCACAATTGACAATCTATATAATTGCAAATTATGTTTATGTATTTGAAAGGACAAAGAACAATTTTTAAAAATAAAATACAAGAAAAAATTTGAATTTAAATTGAATATGAATAATAAGACAAAAGTTTAATAAATTAATAAACAAAAATGCCAGACAGTAAGCCACAGCTAGGTATATCATAAACGGTCTCGCTGAAAGTACCTATATAATTAATATATTATTATATCAGAATCACTCCGTCTTCGTAAAGACTCAACCACAACAATGATATAATCAGCCATCTAATCAAATAACAAAATATAATATGAAAATGTTAAATAAAATTAATCTACGTAAAATTGTTGGTACACTTTAGTTTTGTTAAATATTTTTTGTACTAGACATATAATATGATGATAATCCTTGTAACCTAAATGTCAAGGGACGAGATTATAAAAAAATGTTATTCAAATACCATTTGTAAATCAAAACTGTTTATGCGGGGCTATAATTTAATTGTATATACTGCCGAGTACAGAGATTTTAAATTCGTATATGATGTTGTTTTACCTTTATATATTTATACGATAGTTATAAAACATGCAGATTTCTCGAATGGAAAATGTGAAAATTATTACATTTTGATTACCTACCCGGCTACCCATCATATTATATAATATTATTTCCTGTGTATTAATGAGTATTTGTAGGTAGGTAATTTAAATTATAAATATGAAATAGGAAATCAGGAAATAACATAAAATGTATAGATGTTTATACAACTGCAAATATATGCCAGACTCTTATAGTTATTTATATTATATCCACCAATATTCCAATGTTCCAATATTCCTATATTACCTACCTGGATATATTCTATAAAACACAGTGAATGATAAATGTGTTTTAAATTGGTGTAATTTATGCAGAAAAACTATATTCATTATATTTATTTTCCTATTAGGTTACAGTGTTTTATGAATATTATATTACACATAATACACAATTATAAGTACCTACGTTCCCAGTGAATACACATAACATATATACTTACATAATATGTCTATACAGTTTCAATACTATTTGTTAGTTATTCTTTACAGTACATTGTAAAAATTTAATTTAAATACCCACTTCTTATTTTTAACGAACTGAATATAAACATGATGTACCTATTTTCTTTTATGATATGTTCATCCCATTTATTTTACCAATAGTTGCTGCAAATAAGTAATTTGGCACACATTAAACAAGTTATTAAATATGAAATATGTACAAAATAATTTAAATAAATCTGTTACATAATGCATTAACTTCAATTAATTTAGAGTTGAGACACTTAAAAAGTTGTGTAGTCGGTAGCTGTAGTTTTTTTCTGGCTTTAATATGGTCTATTATACGTACTACGTAGGTAGGTATATATTTTTCTCTTTTTAATGATGGAACTTTTAAGTCTGAGAAATCACTTTTTTGGTCATTTCCAGCCTATGTACACTTAAGACATTTCAACATTTGCTAATTGTACAGATTTTTTTTATGATTCACTAATTGGGCAACATTATTTGACATTATTTTGAAACTATTTGAAATGCTGTACATTTGTCAAAAGCATTTATAGGTACAAACTGATAAACACTTGCACTACATAATACACTAAGAAAGAAATATACTGTACCTACGCATATTATATAAAATGGTAATATAAACATTTGGCAAAACTTACAACTATTCATTTTTGAGTTACAAAAAAAACTAAATTGATTTTGTCAAAACATGGTTTTGTGTTAAACTCGGTTTTTCCCAATTTTTTGTGTTTTGCAGAATTATTTTACTACCATTCAGAGTACCAACTAGACGAGATTTGCTACCAAAAACCATTCTCAAAGTTGAAAATCTATGCATTTTTTCTCCTAACTTCAGACACACAAAAAAAAAATACACAGATCTTTGTAAGATCAATACATTCATCGCTATACTCAGAATCGAAAACTATAAATAATATTAACTTTTTTCAAAAATGTTGTAGCGCTACATCATAAATTAAAATTTTTCGAAATAACGAGTGTAGACTGTGTATATAACCACCACATATAATATACATACCTTTTTTCTACCTATATGGCTATATATGTGTATTTATATACCTATTTTATATTATATGAATACCATGTACATCATTTTTAATTTAACAAAAAACTAAATTAATTGTATTTCTAAACAATAATTGTCGATGCATCGATTGCTTCGTTTAAAATGTAAGTTATAACATACTTATATAGGTATATATAAACATAATATATAGGTACTATATAGATACATTAAATATTTCTACATTAACGCTAAATATACTAAACTTATTAGTGTATACATTTCTTGTCATCATAATACACTAATACATATTATTAAAATACTGGTATAGACTTAATTGGGATAACAGATAAACAAACGTCAATGTTTACTTCGCGTTATTATAATATAACTTATAGGTTTTTTCAAAACGAACATTGTTGAAATAATGCTATTTGTATATTATTTCCAAAACTTGATAAATGATCATGTCAATAAAAGTTATTTCCAGTCCTGACTTCAGAGCGAATAAGGAACGAAACTATTAGTTCTACATATTATAGTGATATATATAAACATATTATTTTCTTTTCAGTGTACATTTTTAGAAGTATAGTAAAAAGGGTTGTCTGATTCTACATTTTGCATATGTAAATGCATTCAATCGAAGATTGGATAAAAATTGTATTTTGATTTTTGGGTGTAGAAAAATTTCTTTTATTTTATCATTGAATACTCGTGTATTGCCTATCCCTATCCCATCACCCCTGTTTCTATAGGCCCTAAGTATAGGGTGTAACAGGAAACCCTGACGAATGAAATAATTTTTGTTCTAATCAATATTTAAATTTTTTTTCCTTAAAATTAATTGAGACGCGCGCCACTCGTATAATATAATATTTTTTTATTTTTTATTCTGAAAATACAAAATTTTAAATTTTTTTTGAAAATATTTCAAAACAGCTATTTTGTAAATCTGGTTTTAAAAATATTTTAATTGTATGAAAATATTTATCCAAGTCAAGTGTTTTAATTTTTATGATTTTAAAAATGACAATTTTTTTAAGTATATAATAAGACTTATACTTATAGGTAATAATTTTTCGAAAAATATATTTATATTTTAACAAATGTTTATTTATAAATTCGCATGAAATATTTAAAAAAGTATATAGTTTTTTAATTTAAAATTATCAACTTTACTTTACAAAAATAATGAAATTCAAAAATTTTTTAAAATTTAAAACTATAGATGACTTAAATATTTTTACTAACTAAAATTTTCTAAAAATAAAAAACTATAGGTAACCGTATATATACATATATATAAAAATAATAAAAAAAAATGTTTGATTAAAAAAAAAGTTATTTCATTTGTCTTCTTATTACACCCTGACACTCATAATATTATTATTATAAATAACGTACCTATCATTACTTTCTCAACTGTTGTAGTATAATACAGAAACATAATATAAAGATTCTAATTCGTGATTTATATTTTGATTGAATATCTGTATATATTTTTAATTTAATATGCTTTTTTATTATTATTATTTTTAGTCTTAATATTATACAGTACAGCCAATAGGTATTATTATATTAAATTTGTAAAAAAAAATGGCTTGATGTTTGTTATCTATCATAAATTTATAAAATTATAACTTATTCTCACTACTCACCAATACCCAGATTTTGGTGATCATTAATATAAACTAAATAATATCATGACATTCACAACTTATATTTTTTAAATCTCCGAGTAGCACAGTTAAAATATGATTATACTTAGAGAAATATGCTTCAATCTTCAACTTCGATAGTGGTTACTGGTAGCAAATTTAATTTAGCTGGCATATACCTACACTCAAAGCTCAAAAGTATAGGAAACTCGAGTACTTCTTTTAATAATTGGGAAAAACTAACAAAAAAAAACTGTGGAAAAACAGGAATATTAATTATGCCACACCTGCAGCACTCCAGGGCCGTCGTGGAAGAATGATTGGGAAAAAGTAGATGGAGAGGATATAGACAACTAATTGTTGACTCGTGCAGTCGAAACATTGGTGTTTCCGAAAAAACTTTAGTGTTATTTTGTAAATGAGAAAAAAATTACCGTAGAGACTTGATATTTTCAGTAAATATTTAAATTAGATTTTTATAGACATTATATAATCAAAAAATAAACGTATTAGCTACCTTTACAATATTTTGATTTATAGGTACCTAGTAAGATAGCAACTATATATTACCTAAATGTAAAACAATTTAATAAAAATTAGTACCTAAACGTGAAAGATATTATATCTTTATACACCTATATCTCACCTTCCTGCATCTTGATGTGGGTATAATAATAATTATCCCATTTTTTAAAATAAGATCGTTCCTACTTATTTAAAATTCAATAAAAATAAAAATGATCTTATATATGTAGTATGTTATATTATGTACGCTACATATTATAACTAATTTAGGTATTTTGCACCACATGGAAATAGATGAAAGAGCATTGTGTATAATCTGTACAATATTGTACCTACAAAAATAGTAATTTGCATTATTTTTCACCTTATCAAAATTGTAATTTGTATATTATGTTAATTAATATTAACTTTTTTAAAATATATCAATGTGTATTTTAAACTATTCATCAATTATACGTTCATTTTAATACATATTTTTTAAGAATATTATTGAAATGTACTTAAAGTAAAATAAAATAAAACTTGAGATAATTATAATAATTATGGTCTGTATATAGATTCGTACTTACTTTGTGTATAAATTAGTAATATTTCAGTTAATGATGAAATATGTAAAATTCAAGAATATTAAAATTCATTGTCCAATTGTTCGTGTCATTAAAATAGTCCATTATGTTATTTATTCATGTTTATGTGCTATACCTGAAGTGAGCTTTGGAAATTCGTCAGGAAAATTCTAATAATTTAAAATAAAAGTGTGGCGCAGATTATTGAAATTACTATTTAGATGTTAAATGTCAAAACATCATGTATTGTACATTTGGCGAATACATACGTACTTAAATATATTTAAGTATTAATACCTTAAACTACAAGTATGTACCTACTGAAATTTGCACAAAATACCATCTCCCAAAAAAATTAATGGATCATGTTTACGTTATACCTACGACTTTTATACTTGAACCAATAATTTATATGTTACTTACTCAGTTACTCGAATTGACAAATCATTAATTAGTAATCAGTAACAACTAAAAAGTACAAGTGCATTTACTTATTATTTTATGAAAAAATTATTTGCAGGAACTTAACTTTCAAACTAAAAATATCCTTGAATACATTAAAATACTAAAATGAATACATGTAATGTATTGTTTCAGTGATATTATTCTACTTTCATTTTTATGTTAAATGTTTTTTTTTTTTTTATTATTATTTTGAATCAGATAGGTAATCGCGTTGCGAGTTGGGTTTAAAGAGGTGTTTCTCTATAAAGGTGGCAATTATTTTCCTATTTAATATATTCATGTATATTTGTGTTGTACGGAAACGATTTACCATTAAGGATTTCTCAGCGTGGAATAAAATATAAACATGTTAATGTTTTAAAATATATACCAGTGACAGCTCTTTATGATTTATAAATAATTGCATTTATAATTGGAATTTTTTTATCACTCAAAAAACCAATATATATATATGTCTATTATTTTATTATTTTAATTATTATTGTTATTATTATGGATGTATTACCTCCACCTATATATATTTATACTTACGTGTATGTGTATTGTGTTTATAATATACGACGTTTAGAATCCTGGCGCTTTTACAGCAGGCCTGTTTGATATAATTAATATTGATAATTTAAAGTCGTTAAATTCATCAGTGATGATAATGTTGTCATTAATATGCAACGACTCTTAGTATTAAAGCTCTGTCTATATTGCTCTATCTTATTCTCTCCCTCTGTTCTACTCTCTCTCAGTTCTTCTCTATTCATGCGTTTATAGCGCAGTAGCCAGTAGGTACTAGGTATACAATGTAATTTCTATAGCAAACGAATAGTCCATATTAATCAATATTTGTTTTATGCCGTTGACGTTTTGATTGAACTTTATTTCGAACATTTCAATATTATAGAACAGTGAAAATAATTTAAATTGCATACCTACTTACAAATGGTTCAAAATGCAATGACGTACCGAACTATACATAATATTGATTATTAGATATTATCTATTGTGAGTATTATATATTTATGTGAAATAATCAATTTTTGAACAAAACCTAATGTTACAGGTTACAGTATTATTATTTATTATAATATAGGAGTTTACATGTTATACCTTATTAGTTATTAAACTATAATACTAATACCTTTATGTAGTCTATTCTCTATAACATGGCCAACACTACCTATATTATAATTCAGTCGTTATAACTTACAATAAATTTCCAATGGAATAATGTTCGTGTAAAACTCAATTAATAATATCTAAAGGGACCGGTGTCAGGAATAGTGTTTTTACTTCAATTTGGGGGGGGGGGGGCGTGGCTTCCACCAATCACCATACATTTTGAATATGTGGTTCCACTTTGTGATGTTTATAATGTAGATCGACCAAACTTTTGGGAGCTAAGCCAAAATTTCAAAGAGCACCATTGTAGATACGCATAGGCTATAGGTACTAGTAGGTATCAATTTGCATTATTGTTTAGTTCGATAGGTACATGCGTATAGTTATATAGTTGTACGAGTAAATATTACTTATATATTATCCTTATGGCTTTACATATCTGCTGCATCTTGCTCTATATAGAAAAGTGAACACATGCTATAGTGACTATGTTTAATTTATAGTATTATTAAATATTTTGCGGTCTGTAATCAGCTATGTTTTGTAATTGTAAGAGATCGTAATAATAATAATTATGAAAATCCGGAACAACAGTAATAAAATAATGATTACCACCTAGGCAGTAGCGTAGCTAAGGGGCCAGAGAGCCATCCCCCCCCCCCCCATAAGCTGTATATTTTTTATTGATTTTATATAAGGACTTACGTTCATAGACAAGTACCTATGTAATATATTTATACATGAATAGGTACCTACGTACAATGTATGTAGTCTGTGGTGATATAATATGAATGCCTATATGATATATGTAATTGATATATAATATTATAGCGATAGAATTATAGAAATAATTGTTATCTATAGCCATGATAGATAGTAAGATTATACATGTGAGCATAGATAGATAAGTATAACTATTTTTTTATAGTAAAATAATCGTAAGCTACCATTCATGCCGATTGCGACAGTGCAAGCCGTCCAAGTTGGACATACCTACGATAATGTATATAGGTACTGCCGTACTGGTGTTGTACGATCTGTCGATGTTCACTAGCGATAACAATCACAATATTAATATTATATTTTAAAGACATAGGTCAGTATCTTGTAATAAATTATTTTTACATTATATTTTTATAAATTATTAGGAATTAATAAAATATTGTTAAATATTTTATTCATTTCGGCGGGATGTATTTAATATTATGTTTGGTCATTTAATAATTATACGAATTATCTCTATTTATTTTTATAGTGAAAACAATACAAATTTAATTTTTATAAGGGTTTTTCATTCGGCATTCCCCTCCCTTTTTAGAAATCCTAGCTACACCACTCATAGAGTGTATTAAGGTACTCTATGACACCAGTGCACCTCGATAAATATGTCTGATATAGACAGATGTAGAGACAAGATCATAGGCGCAATTTCAGTTTTTATCTTGGAGGGGCTTAACATATTTAAATGAAACAGACCCGTGGGGGGCTTTGCCCTCCACACCCCCCCCATTCAAGTACCAATATGGCAATTTCATTTTTTTTTCACCCACTTTCCCACGTTTAATATACATATTATAAATTATAATGCATCTATTAATAAAGCTAAAAATATTTGTACGAAAAAATAACAACATTTAAGTAAATAAATGTAATATATATTTATTTATTAAGTATATTATTATAATTGTAACCTTCGGTTAGAAATTGCAAATGTATCTAATATTTTATCGTTGGACAATACATTTGATAAATCTCGTTCTATATAAATTAATGACAAATTTGTAAATCTATCTTGATTCATAGATGTTCGAAGCCAATTTTTAATCTTTCTCATTGCTGAGAATGACCTTTTACATGTTGCAGAGCTAATTGGAATTGTTAAAGATAATGATAACAGTTTATATAAATTAGGATAAAGCTCTGCATCCATGAATAATTATGTAAATAAGGTCTAACATCATGTTGTTGTATGGGTTTGTTTCATGTTTCCAGATTTAAACATTAGAAAAAAATTTTTTCAAACGACGATTACGGTATTATGTATATTAGATAATTAATGAAGGATTTAAAACTTCAATTTAAATATAAATTTTTGGAGGGGCTAATTTTAATCTTGGAGGGGCTAAGCCCCTCCAAGTCCCCCCCTAATTGCGCCTATGGACAAGATGTTGTAAAAGATACTTTTTATAAAAGTATTTAAAATACTGTAGATATTTGAATACCTACTCAGTATAAAAAGTATTCGAAAAGAAATACAGTTACTTTTAACGATAGATATAGATACTTTCGAATTGTTTATACCATAGACCTTATACTCTATAAGAGTATAAGGTCTATGGTTTATACAGATACCTAATATGTTTTACTTTATTAATCAATTGAATCAATTTTTTTTTAGAATTTTCATACACGTATTACATTACATTAATTGTATTGAACATTATACACCAATTTTTTATTTTATTTTACGTGATTGAATCGAAAATATAAAATATATTTAGTAAAAAGAAAAAGAACAAGTATTTGATTGTTTAAATTAGGTAATAAATAAACAGGTACTTTGAGAGAAGTATTTAAAATACCTTGTCCAAGTACCTACTTTTTTTAAAATTATTTAATTATAAATACTTGAGTAGGTACCTCCATAAAAAGTTTCTGAATAACTTGATAATATACTTGAAAACTTTTACTCGAGTACAAGACTGTCAATCTTAGATCATATACAATAGTAGTAAATGGTTTAAGCTGTCAATACTATATTTTACAATAATATCAATACTGTTAACTCAATAGAGCATACTCTTTGTCGTAATTGCGTGACGCAGGGTGGTGACTTGTACGCGATCATATTATTTCGCCGTCTGTCGCGGATGCACTGTGGCTACCCATGATTGGAACAAATTATTATCGGAAATACTCACCGAGGTAGTGATAAACATGAATACATGATAAAGAATTCAATAATAATATTGTTTTCAATTACCAAAAGTACGTTTTATTGTGGCGTTCAAGTGATTTTAATGGACTATTATACGGCCCAATAATTGTATAGGCGTGGTTGTACAATTAATGCTTGTTGAACGGCGGTCGTCTATAGTATAATAGTCGAACGTGCGCTCGGCAGAAATGTACTTATAGCGATCGTACAAAGTAAACTGAGCCAGTGTGATGGCAGAGTGTCCGATAGCCCAGATCAACGAAGACGATGAAGACACCCAAGACCGAGTCAGAATTGAACTGCAAGGGTACCTGAATAAGTGGACAAACTTCTTACACGGCTGGCAAAAGCGCTATTTCGTGCTGAAGAACGGCACCTTATTGTACTTCAAATCACAATCAGAAACCGAGTGCGGATGCCGCGGTGCAATAAGTCTTCTGAAAGCAACTGTCAAGGTATGATAATTGATGATTTATAATTTCTATTTATTAATTATAAAGTTGTTTAATTTTTTAGGTGCACGAAGTAGACGATTGCCGTTTTGATGTGTCCCTTAACGATTGTGCTTGGTATTTGCGAGCTGACTCGTCAGCAACTAAAAATCATTGGATTGATGTTATAGATTCCCTTAAAGCTGAATCTGGGTACGGCAGCGAAAATAATTTGAAGCGCAATGGCAGTTCACTTTCTATATTATCCAGTAATATGTCAACTATGTCACCGGTTTTTAAAAAAAATAAAGGCTTGCAAGATAAACTTAATGAACTTGTAGCATTTAGGGGTATTTTAATCAACCAAATTGACCGACTTCAAATGTATTTTGATACATGTTTAGCAGAATTTGCTTCTTCAAACGGTAAATATTTTACTTACAATTTAAAACTTAAACTAACTAGTTAGAATTTATGTTAAAGTATAAAAAGTTATGATTATTTTAATAAGGTAATTCATAATTAGTACATTTTTCTATGCAATTTTATGTTACTGAGTAAAAAATTATACGGTAAGATAGGTAGTTATCACTTATTAATATTATGGTTAGGAGGTATTTGTTTCAAGAAAGGGTTTTGGATTTTAGTATATTAAATAGCTGGTAAATTATTATAAAGTTTATCAAGTGATTCATTTATATTACCCATAAATTTTTTTTAGTAAAATGTGTGTTTCTTACATTGGTCTTATGCTAATTATTTATGACCAGACTACTTAAAGAATATTTCTTAATTTATAGATTCTGTATAATGTTGAGCATTTGGTAATGCACCCACTATTAAATAGTCTGCGTCAAACAAACTGGCAGATAGTGAATGAAAACCGTGAGGTGTTCTGCAGTTGGTACCTACAATATATTTGGCGCGCTATAGTTTTTGTATGTTTACGTACCTAAAGTATACCGCTTGGGTTGGGCGAGGTTGTTAACCGTCAGTTAGTTTGACGCTGACTCTAGTTAATGTACCTATATAACAATGGTGGCTCAAACCCGATATATTTAAATCATGAGATTCACAAAATAATTTAAGACGCCTGGTGTCCTATATCAAATCACAGAATAAAAAACTCCCCAAATACAAATGCTTGTCCTTAGGGAAAAAATACCAACACTATAACATTCCCTCTCAGCATTTCAAATGATACTTCAAGTGATTGAATTGATATTTTTAAAATGTTGAATAAATAGGTAAAACATTATTATTTTTATTATAAATATATTATGCTGATAATTAATTAATGTATAAAATTAAATATTATATAAATTCAACAATTATAATTAAACATTCAAACTCAAACTTTAACAAGAATTTAATAATTATTATCTAATAAAAATTAAAAAACCAAGCTACACTTGCTGTTGAAAATAAACATTGAATAAAATGTAATTTAGTATAACTTATTTTATATTATATTTTTCATACAAAAATAATATGCACAATTCTGTAAAAATATCTTAAGGATCCAGATAATATGATAATATGTAATGGTATTAATACAGCTTTGCAAAATATTGTTTGAATTTGAAGTAAAAAGAGAACTTTTTTTTGTGTGAATAGTATAAATAATAAATATGTGAGTAGGCAAAACAATATGGTGTCCTCCCACTGAAACCTATTACTTATAAGTTATAATGTAGGTATAATAGCCATTTATAATATAATAACGCTATAAAACCATGCTGTAATATTTTACATTATTATTTGTAGTATGTTTATTACTATGCTTCTCTAATTATAGAGACCAAATTTAATATTGTTATTTTTTCAAATAAACTAAGTATAATAATAAGCCTTTTTAGATTTTACAGTTTGATAATTAGACCAAATTAAAATTAGTGACATCCTAAATTATGCAAATTACAATTTTTATTAATAATATTTCTTTATACTAATTTTATTTATTTTAAATGTGTATAGTGTAAATATAAATATATTTTTTTAACATTTAAAAAAATGTATTTATGCTTATGACATTGCACTGTCAGTGACTAATTGACTAATGATTATTGTTTATTAGTGATCTAATAATATATTAGAAGTTATCGTACATTGAACAGATGATTTTAGTGTTCAACAATCTTCAAGCCATGACGTATAAAACGTTTAATTCCTTGAACTAAACCATGGATTTTGATAAGAGAAATAGTTCTAATAGGGAGCTCTAGTCGGTCGTGTCTTAAGAAAATCAATATACCTAGACAATTTAACATTAGGGCTCTAAATATTAAAATTACTTTTAACTTTTAAGTGTGCGCAAAACAAACAAAAGTTAATATTCCCAAGTTTAATCTTTAATCGTTCTAGGTCAATATTTTCTAGAAATTCCTGAATTATAACATTAGGCCTGCAACACCGCCCAGTAGGTCGGTCATTATTTATATTCGCCTACAATTAACTTACGTACGCGCAGGCATTGACAATGATTTTATATTAGATAAACTTTTTTCAATTAAAAAGCTAGACAAAACTGAAGGAATTCGATTTGACGGATTTAAATTTTTAAAACTGATTTTCATTGATTTTTATTATTAAGTTTCTGTCGAGATGATTTTGAATATTTATTTTTTCACCTTTGATATCAATGAATAAAAATACTATAATTTTGTATTTATATTATTCATTATGACACTAACAATAATTTGAATATTAAAAATTGCCTCTGATCAAACCTATTAGTAAACTTGTAAATCAATCATAATCAGTTTTTTAGATTAAAATCCGTCTAACCAAGTACCTCCAGTTTTGTCTGGCTTTTGGTATTAGTCACTTTTTTTACATCGATTGGAGCCTCCTTATAAAGCTTCAACGTTTTGGGGTTTACCAATTGATATACCTAATATTATATTAAAATGTTTTAGTTAATTGCTCGCTACACATTTTAACAAATTTAAATTATCTATTTATGAATGGTATTAACTTATGTTATTTAGAGATTTCATTCAAAGTAAAAGAACCTATGAAACTTATTGTAAACAAACACGATACAACATTATTAAAAATATAAAATATTACTTTAGAAATTTGAAATTAGTTATAGGTATCATCCCTGGTATCATAATACTATGTTAAATATAATTCAAAAATTATATATCTATTTGCTTACCAGTTAAATTACAGAAATCTCAAAGTTGCTTTTCTATAACTTTTCTTTAATTCTATGTTAATATGTGTAAATATAGTTTGATTTGTGTTTATACCTTATTTATCCAAATTGTTGTACCTAGTAACAAACTGTGAAATAAATTTTAAATACAAAAAATTGAGAAATTATTAATTATTTACATTTAATTAAGTTTATAAGTATTTTGAATTCTAGATTATTTATAAAGGAAGTACCTATGTAAAATAATATATTATCAGTGATGTATTATTTATTACTGTACAGTTAACTAATGTGAGGGGTAAAGTACATTCTAGAATTAGTATTTAGTAGAGTGCAGATGCATTCTACCTGCCTGCAACCTACTCTATGTTCAGTGAGACTACTAATGTGTGATAAAAGTAAAGCTGTAACTAAGCCCCCCTCCCCCAACTCCTTTACAATTTTTTTTCCCACTAATAAAAAAATATAATATTAATTGTAATATTATCATTATTATCTTGCCACAAAGTATATATTTTGTTGCATATTATATATTGGTTTCAGAAATATTACCATCATAGTTATATTTTAACTTTATCAAACACTCATTATTCATTTGAATATTTATCAGAACTCTAATGTATGAATCATTGGTAATTAAAAATGTGTATAAATCACCTACCTATCTAATTCATTAGATTTATTAGGAGGATAAAGAAATATTAATTTAAATACAATTTTACTAAAAAAATACTAAATAGTGAAAACCAACTTTATTTTTATAGTTAAAATTAATATTATGAATTAAAATTGAATAAGAATTGTAAATATAACTAATTTTTTTTTCAATGTATACTTTGTTTATCTAAACTTATTCATACCTAAATATTATTATGCATATAGAGTAATAATGTTATTATATATTTTTTATGCTGCCATTAAACTCAAAGCATTATTATAATACTTGTTTATATTGTGGTTAGTCGATTAATTGGCTTTTTCATTAACATTAATGTCTATGAAACTATAGTAATTCCTTCTAAATTACTTAATAGAAGCAAGGCTGGGCATTAACGAATTAAGAAGTCAAAAGTTAAGTTATTTTTAACTTATTAACTTAATTTACTATTTTTCTGTTTTAATTTACTTAACTTGAACATTACTCATGAAGAATTTTGTATATATTTTTATTGATAAAAACTAATATGTCGTATTAATTAGGTACTAATTAATAATAATATAAAGATTACATTGTAACTTGAAGCCACGTTTCATAATATTTATGTTCTAATTAGTTATTAGTTATTATTTATTTATATTTAACATAATTATTGTATAATTATGAATTGTGACCATTTCAATATTATAATTTTATTACTTACCTATACTGACGTATAATACATTAATAAATCTTTATTCATATAGTTATTAAAATTTAATAGATATTTAAAATAACCAAGCTGTAACATACAAATCTTATATATATATAAATATATATAATATTTACCACTTAAAAGTAGAAATATTATAGTCAATTTTTTTTATAATTTTATAATTTTTCTTTTTTAATTCTTACTAATTGAAGTTCAGTTAAGTTAATAATATTTGTTGTAAACTTAATTTAAACTTAATTGGTATATTAAAAATGTCTATTAACTTTACTTTTAATTTAATTGAAAAAAATTACTTAACTTAATTTTACTTAATTTTTAACTCAGTTAAAAAATATCATTAACTTGCCCAGCCTTGAATATAAATATTATACATTTCGGAAATATACTTGATTACCCGAAGCTTATATAATATATTAATTTGTTAATAATAATTAATAATCATTGAAGACTGTATGTAATAAAGTTTATGTATAACAAATAAGGCAATAACCATTAAGAAAGTAAATTTGTATATACCTTATATCTATTGTCTTAATTTCTAAAATGTAGTTTCATTATTTTTTTTTATAAATAGGTAATGCATGATACAAATTATTTTTCCTAAGAATATAATAAAACATGATTATCATTTATCTGATATAATTTTGTTGAAATCTTAAAAGTTGCTAACCAAATTAAAATGTTGTGAATACTATTGTCGATTATTGAAAATTATTTGTATAATATAGATGTTTGTAAAATATGATGTAAAAAAGAAAAAAATAATTATTAAAAAAAAATTCTTGATTAAAATATACCAATAAACTGTACACAGATTTTACCAATGTACTTTAAAAGTAAAACATACTCCATTAAATTTACCAATTGTACATCTCGACTAATGTACTATGTCTACGTCTATAAGTAACATATTTAAATAAGGTAATCAAAGATTAGACTTTGTATATCATTAATAATGATAGCCACTATATTTATATTATATTAGTAAAAACCTATCCGGATGTTTACAATTAAAAAATAAAGAATTATTTCTTGAATATATTTAATTTTATATAATTCAGTTGTTTTTATTAATACTAATAAACAGCATTAATTATAAAATATAATACTTAGTATATCAAATTTTTAATTAATTGTAATTGTTTAAGTAAGTTTACTTTATTTTAATGTTATATTTTATTTAATACTTAACACTGAGGGTATTTATTATAAGTATTTACATAATAATATAAACTATCTTAATTCATAACTTAAAAAATTATTTTGAGTGATTTTTAATTAAAAAAGGAATAATTTCCACTTCTTAAAAAAATGTTATGTTTATAATTGTTATTTTTACGCTGGTAATCTATTAAGAAAATCAATAAATAACCTAAATGGTTTGAAATACTGCCCGTGCTCCGATATTTTATCTTTTAAGGTGTTGCAGTAGGTATGTAATGTTTGAGCATATCATCTATTCGAAAATTGGTTCACAGAATAAAATATAATTTTAAAAAAAAAATAATCACTTACTATTGTAGAATCTAATAAAAAGGCCACTAAGATATTCTTTAGCATAAAATAAAACATTTTATAGAATTATTAACTGATGTAGGTATTGTATTGTTGTCATTGCTCAGAAGTACTTATAAGTTATATTGATACTGTATAATATTTTTGTGTACTATTACTGATATTTAATTTTATGTTACATACTATTAAATACTTTTCAATAGTTATTATCAAACAACATATTTCAGTTCCATTTTTATTTGTGACCTTTTTAAGTTGGCTGTGTTGAGCTCAATACAACAATAGAAAATAGTATTTGTCATATAGAAAAATTGTGCTGTGTAATAGTGTTAGATATGTAAATATGGTTTATTTACATGCTCGTTTTTTTTTAAAAATATTATTTAGTAACATAACTTAATTCAACACAACTCTATTGCTGCACTGAACTTAAATAAAAATAAATTACTCTGCACTTTATTTTCATATTAAATAGGTATGTACGATTGTTGATTTTTTTAAAAATATTTTATTTTAAGAATTCTACTATGACTGAGCGCAATCTGGTTATTCAGTTACTGAAAACTTTGTGTAATGAAGAATTAACAGATAGATTAGATAGGCTAAGCCTTAGTTGTGTAGGTAAAAACTGTTGTTAGTATTGCTCTTAAGTCTTAATAATATTGCCTGTTATTTAATATGTCATTCAGTTTATTAGAAGCTCTTAATAAAATGATGAATAAGTTTATTGATAATTATGACATACAAATTCAGATAAAATAATAGATTGTTTTCACCATTACTATGATTTTAGAAATATTACAGTCTAAATACATTTATGTTCCCTTATTAATTTATAGTTGGTTTTATATAACATCGAATTTAATGACCTATTTATTTATTAATAAGTATAAATTAATGTTTATTTGCCTATGAAATAAACTTTAAATTTACTAGTTGTGTTTGTTAGCATTTTAAAGTATAGTGTGGTTTTATTCTTAATTATTTTTTTTAATTTTAAATGAAAAACTAAGTAACTTGCAGACAATATACTAATACAGTGTATAAATAATATATACATTTTTGACCTTTTAACTAATTATTACCACACACGTTCTATTGGCAATGATATTTTAAATACGTTATCAATATAAGTATGGTTTACAATTTATTACTATAGAATATATTGCATTTAATTTAAATTTCCAATCTCTTGCTTAACTTCATACATATAATTTAAGTATCTAAAAAGTAATTAATACCTAAGTATTTTATTATGAAATTCTGTTTATCTTTATTATAAATATTTATTATTTTATGTAAGTACATATTTACATATAATTGTCATTTTGTCACCTGTAAAAAAACTGATTAAATTATTGTTACATGATGATTAACAATTGTAATATTATGTGTTTTTATATTTATAATTATATTATTATTTAAAAAAATGAATTGGAAACTACACAATATGGGTCAATAGGTATTTCTACAATTAATAATGAGTTAGCCTTGTGAAACAAATACTTCTGATTAAATTATATAAATAAGTAAATTTTAACTATAATTGTTAAGATGTTTTACTTTAATTTATAGAATATAAATAGTAAGTTGTTAGGTGTTATTTAAAAGTCAGCTCCCATTCAAACAAAATGTTTACAAAAATAATTTTATAATTTCCTTAAAATGAACAAATGTTTAGGTGATTCGATACTTATTTTTATTGTACCTATTATAAATTATTTTATGACATGTTTCTACTCATAAACCAATTTAAACTATTTTGTTTAGGCATGTGCATTAGATTTGGTACCTACTTATTTCTTCTATTCGTTGAATTTAAAACCTTAGCAAGTAACAATATTCATTAGTTGATTAGTACACTTATTTATATCTACATGTGTATCACTGTATGTATCAATTTAAATGTTTTTTTTCTATGTTATCAATACAACTTATTAATACAAATTATTATTCGTATTGTGTTAAGTATATTTTGTTTTTTTCTAGAAGGTGTATCAAAAAATGAATCCTATCAAAAATATACATGCGAAGCATTAGATTTCAAAGGTGAAGCGGTAGCATTTAAAGCAACATCGTCTGGAATCTTAGAAATTCTAAAACATTGTATTGAAGTATGTTATAAACAGAAAATAAAATTTATCTATTATATTTTTAAATATATAATTTTATTCCAGGTTATGAATCAAAGAGAGACAGCGTGGGAATCTATGTTGGAGAAAGAAATAAACAACCGGAAAGATTTAGAGGAAGTAGTACGGACATTATCTCTAGTTGATGGGCTCACAGATCAGGAAAGAGCCCAAGTACTTGCTGGAGCTGATTTAACTGTACGTATAATTATTATTTAACTATCTGTAACTTGTAAGGTTTACCACTATTTCAATATAAATCATCCAATTTCATTATAAATAAAAATAATCAAACTATATATTATAGTTAATAGGTATGAATAAATTAATTCAAGATCATCATAATTTAAGTTCTTAAAAAAATTATCTATAACAACTAATGTTTACAAAAATAAATGTATTGTTAAATGTTCATAATGAACTTATGTTTTAACGAGGTCATATTTACTGAACTGGTCATAGTCTAAATATTGTATTATCAATATAATATGATAAAAGTAGATATGAAATAATATTAAGATAAACAATTTTGAAATGCTACTTCTATATTTTAGTCAATTATTAGTCATTACTTATAATCAGTACCTAACATTGAGTTAACATTAAATGTTGTAGTCTAAATTCAACCATTTAATTTTAAAAAGTTACCGGTTTTTGTGTTTAGTTCATAATGAGTTCTATTTCTAAAAAGGTAATATTATAAAAAAAAATATTTAATACAGTTTTACAATGCTTTTATGATTTAAGATTAAAATTAGTTTTTGCAACAAAAATTTAAGCATTTTTTCTGTTATAAAAAGTATCTTCGGACAAAAAATATATAAATCATGTAAAATTGTAAAATCAATATTTTTTTGTGTATGTGTATTCAATAAGTAGTCAAAATAATGATTCAATTTTCAACATCAGTATCTTATTCAATGGGATAATGAATATGGTTGGTGCATTAAGGAGTTCAAAATTTAAAATTCCCAGTAGTTTTCAAAAGCTCCGGGAAAAACAAATAATAAATTAGGAAAAACTGGAATTTTTATACAAAATGTGTTTTTGACAAAATCGATTTTGATTTTTGATGTAACTCTAAAATAAACTGTTAAAGATACATGAAATTTTCACTGAATATTCACATTAGCATTTTCTATAGATCATAACATTTTCAAAATAGTTTGACTTGTTTTTGATCTGTTTTCAGTTTCCAATGTTTTTAGTTTTTTTTTTCTACAAATGTCAATAAAATTTTATTTATTTTATTTGTTAGGTTAAACAGTTTGAAAATTGCTCCTAATATATTGTTACAATAGCAGTTGAAAATTATTAAAAATACAGTCACAACTTTTTCTTGTAAGCATTTAAAGTTCAACTTTTGATGTAAAAAATCACAAAAATGTGCAAATTATTTTAAGTTAGAAATTCATTAATTTTCTTTCTTTAAATCTAAGATTTGAACATTTTTGTCAAGATTCCTCAAAAAAAAATTTCTACCTGAAAGTCAAATTTAATTGTTATGATTGTTTGAAGTTCAAATTTTTCCAATTTTAGATATTTACTCGATTTCTCATGTAACAATTTTAGTTATTTTGTTTTCATTTATAATATTAATTCAACTAACCGGCTACTGCATTAATAATAAGTATGAACAATATGAATATAATATAAAATATCCACACTGACAAACCGTCTCAGCTCAGAATCTTTTTTCGTATTCAATAATATTATATCATTGAATTCAAATTTAATACCATCCTTAACAGTGACCCACTTGTAACTACTGTTAAGCAGAGCAACATCCACTTGCCCACCCTTTTTTTTTAGAAATGTCAATAAAATTTTATTTATTTGGACACAAAGCTTTAACATTGAATTAAGGCTCCTGATATATTGTTACAATAGCAGTTAAAAAATATTAATATACATAGGCTCAATTTTTTTAAGAATTTAAAGTTCGATTTTTGACGAAATTTCTCATAATCTTAAAAATTATAAAATGTTCAATGTTATTACTTAGGATTGACAATTTAAAACAAAAATTCTTATAAATAGTTCATACTGTAACCAAAAAATCTATAAAATATATAAACATTTATAGACATTTTAAATTCAAATTTGGATGAAATTACTTATTAAAACCAATTTTAGTTATTTTGTTGTAATTTAAAAATGTTATTAGTGGATATATGAAACTTTTAGAGTATATCATTATATTTTATACTCACAATGACATTTTCAAATGTAATTTTTTTGGCAAAAATGAATTTAACCTACTGTAGTAGATATTATTGCCTAATACTAAAATTAATTACTTTAATCACAAAAATGTCATAAAATATACCTACTTAGAAATATTATAGGCTGACAGACCGTATTCGCCCAGAATCGTTTTTTGTATACAATGATATTATATCATTGAATTCAAATTTAATACCATCCATTACAGTGACCCACCTATAACTTACTGTACAGCAGAGAGACATCCACTTACTCGCTTTTTTAATTGTATATTTCTCATTAAAAATGTTTCAATATGTTGTTAAGTATTTTATTATTTATAAACTATGTAGGTTAATATAATATATTATATTGATGATAGTGGTTTCTTCATTAGCATTAATTTAAAAACAATATGACTACATTTTTTAATTTGTATATTGTACCAACTTTCTTAGAAAACATTTATAATAATACAATATTATTATTTATTTATTTAAAAAAGTTAATAAAGTAGTTATAAATTATATAAATTTATTTTATTTGATCAAATTAAAAACTGTTTTTCTGTGGCTTAATTTAAACTAAAATCCAACTATGTAGTATCTGTTACCCAAATAATATTATATATTATCATATTATATTATTTTAATATTATTGTTTGCAAGTATTATTTTCTCAGTTCGATAATAAATTATTTGTTCAACTATGCAGGAACATTCTACTTTGGCTGAAGATGAATTTTATGACGCCGTTGAATCATCTAATGATAACTCTGCTGAGGATGCTAAACAAAGAAAAGATCAGTTACTACAGTGTACTAAAAATAATGTTCAAACAACTCAGACCAATTGGGGTGAGCTGATAAGAGCTGCTGCCACAAATGCATCTTTGAAACATACATATTGGCCAGAAGTAATGTCACTGTTAAATATTATGCATTGATAAATTTGTATTTTAAATACTTTTGTACTAAATGTTAAATTAAAATTAACCATACAATGGAGTTAATCTATAATGCTGTGTATTAAGATCGAGCGAGTTGTTGCCGAACAAATTAGATCAGCTCGTATGGGTCTTGGCAAAGGAGCTTGGCAATTGTTTGTCGAAGATGGGGAAATGAAGATGTACCGAAGAGAAGTCGAAGAAGATGGATTAGTTGTTGATCCTCTAAAAGCAACTCATCAAGTAAAAGGAATAACAGGTCGAGAATTGTGTCATTACTTTTTTTATCCTGAATACAGATATGATTGGGAAGGTAGGTATTATAATATTGTAATTTATAAATTTTGTAACTAAAATTTTTCAACTCTTAAAGTTAAAATATTTTTTCTTCAGGTACATTAGAAACAATGAACGTTGTTGATAAAATCGCCGAAGACACAATATTATTCCATCAGATACATAAACGCATTTGGCCCGCAGCACAACGTGATGCTACGTTTTGGTCACATCTTACACATGTTCCTGATGAAGAGAATAAGTCTGAAGACAGCCCTCACATGTGGGCTACTGTCAATAGTTCAGTAGAATTACCATCACATCCTGTATGTTATTAAGCTATTAAAATAGTTCCTTGTGTTACATTTATATTTAATTCATTCTGTTGTTGATCAGTATTAACTTGTTATGTTACTAAATTCAATATCATCTTTTAGAAAACAAATACATTTTATTGTATGGAATTCAGTAGATTATTGAAATTTTTAATATTTATGTTTCAATTTTAATTTTCAGCCTAATGGAGGTAAACAAGTTCGTATTTATCTGACTATTATTCTCATGGGTCAAACAATCATATCTCCTGCAGCAAAGGGTCGTGAGATAAAACGTGATGATATTACATGTAAAATTACCTATTGTGCTGTTGGTAAGAACATAATAATTTTATATTTACAATACTACATATTTCAGTAGGATTATAATTTATAACATTGTCGCTTAGGTTTAAAAAGACAAGGTTTAGTAATAAGACCTTTCAACTATAAAAATCAATCATATCTATAAGTGTATATATTCAAACAAATACAACTTATTTATTTAGTAGATTTTTGTCATTGGTATTAGTTTTAGGGAAACCATAAAAATGAGAAATATTATATTTCCCTACTCTAATTATATACAACCCTACTACATTAGCTTCTAAAGAGTTCCTGGTCTCAGGATGTGCAGACTCGTGGTTTAATTACACGGCATCTTAGAAACTATGTATATTTCTTCATTTTATGTTACATATTATATAGTAATTTTTACATATATATTATTTTTATAGTTAGAATGAGGCTAGGATGAGCTCTGTTCGAGCATTAAAAAAATTGGAATAATAAATCTTCTTACATGCGTCTTTAAATAATTTGAGTACTATACAATTTTACATTATAATATAGACCTTTCAATTTAACTATGCCGAAAAGAATTTTTTTTGTTTTTAATACATTATAAATCATAGTTTAATACAATTGAATTTTATTAATATAAAATTGTTTCTTTTTACAGTAAATCCAGGCGGTTGGGCACCATCTTCCGTTCTCAGGGCTGTGTATAAACGAGAATATCCAAAATTTTTAAAACGTTTCACTGCTTATGTATTAGAAAAAACAAAAAACTTGCCGATAAAACTTTGAACGATCATATCATTGAACTATTTTGTTCTGCAAATTGGTTGAATTCTTTATTTCTTTATTTATTGTTTTATTGCTAGAAATTTTTCCATTCTTGCCTTCACTGTGTTGCGTGGTATATTTGTATACATATTATTTATATGTTGTATATTATAATATGTTAAAGATGAACCCTGGATTCATAATAAACTATTATTTAAGTAATGATGTAAGCATATGTTGTGGCTTCCAAATTATACCAAAAACCATACAAATTGTTTAGTTTATTTTATTTTTTTAAGTTTAGAAAATACAATTTTAATTGTAATCTGTTTTTTAAATATGTATTTAATCAGTGAATATACATTTTTTTTAAACATTTTTTTTTATTATTTATATATAATAATATGTAGTCTTTATAAACTGCTATTAATTATTCATGGTGTTTGTTACCATAGAAATGCTTAAACATGGCAATAATGCCAATGAATTAGATTTAGGACTGAATAATGTTTTCTAGCTTATTTAATTACATTTTTTGTTGTCCATTTTTATATTTATACTGCCTAAAAATGTGAATAATTTGCATAATTACGTGTTCGACTTGTGTGACTACATGATAACTGAAGATTTCTTAGTATGTAAAATGTATTTCCATCTTTGATATATAAAAAAAAATGTAATTTGGATCACTTGGTATGAAAAATAGGTAACATTATTTTATCAGTCTGATATAGGCACCTAAGTGACCTACTGGTAGGTCCTACTTACGTTTTAAAGAATAAACACAAGATGCATCATCCAAAACATCACGGGTGTGTATTTGTTAACCTCTGTATCGTTCCTTCTCCCATAAATCATAATATTATTAATAATATACCTAGTAGGTATTATAGATTTATATCGTCGTTGTGTGAGTGGTTGGGGTTGTTGATGGCGGTCATTATAGTGTCGTTGCCTAACAACCAGCACAGCCGATAATAACTACGTCTATGCATAGCTGTAAAAGTTGTTGCCGTCTCTGCAGCTCAACCGCGAATTCTCCGCGACATGGCCAATAACAATAAGCTGGATTTGGTCACTTCGGATTTGTTCAACGACCAAGTCACTCTGGGTCTGTTGACCGTTCTCGGTGAGTTTCAAAAGCTTGCAAGCCGCAAAGCATTAATACTCGTTATAATCCTCTCGTTATAACTTATATTTTACCGTCGCCATCGTTGGACGGTTCCACTCGGATATATTATGACACCCACCAATTTTTACGTGTACCTTGGTGTGCAGCCCACTGTCGACATTCATATAATATAATTATGCGTACCTATAGACTTATGACAAGTGGTGAGAAGTCATAGGTAGACAAAAAGACAACGTCTCCCCACTTCTAAATTAGAACACGGGAAAAATAAATTATTATTTTGTTTTATAAAATACATATTTATGAATGTGAATTTTATTTAATATTTAATATTTGTTAAAATTGGTTTTTCGTTGTACAGTTATAGAATTTTTAAAATATATGCTCGCGATACGGCCATGCGTAAATCAGGATTTATATTTTATAGAATTATAAAAAAAAATGGAGAAATAATATGTATGGGAGGGGGGCTGGACTCACCTAACCTAACCCGTCCCTATTGGCTCCAATATAGACAACTAGATATATACCTACTATTCCTAAACATCTTAAATAATACAAATAATTATAAATGTGTACCTATGTTTGTATGTACCCACTTATGTGATTTGCAATATAAAATAAGACATATTAAACATTGATTATAATAACATGATATATTTTGTAAAAAAAAGTAGTTAATAGAAAGAAAATTTGTGAGGAGTCTATTTCTAAAAGTTTTCCATCACGGATCCTTATTCACCAAAAGTTTAAGAACCGCAGAGATTGTAATAGTGGTTAGGTAGGTAGGTAGTAGGTACTATCTACATAATTAATGAATTTATCATTTATGTACCTATACACCCACATAGGTAATATTATATTGTGCCATAGATGGTTATGTTTTACAAAATAAGTTTACGTTAACATAATATATTAAATTTGATATAATATTACATAACAATGATAAATATAAGTCTTATAGGTAGGTACCTCTAAGAGTATATAAATACTCAAAACTTATACTAATATTCACAACATTCAGATATTAAAAATTAAACCATTAAAAAAAAAAAATCGTCAAAACGTTATTTATTTAAAAAACAGCGATATTATTATTTTATATACCTACTCACAATTCTTCCCGGAAAACTCTTCCAATAAGAATACTAGATACATAATAAGCAGTAATCGACTCTATAGTAGTTAAATTGTTTACCCTAATAGTGAAACATATATAGTATCCTAGGTAGTCAATACACCAATTCTCAAATAATTTGTATTGACTTAACATATCTAGTGCGATATCTACCTATGCAGTCTAATATTCTAATAGGTAACCAGGCAACCAGAAATTCATTTAAAATTATGTTTTTTATACACTACTAAATATTATATTATTATACCTATATTACATTTTTTAAATACCTACCCAAAAAATATTTTGTACCAAGACACCTTGGTGTATTTACTGTTATTTAAATATTGAACAGTAACAATATTTTTATTTTATAAAATAATATATAATACCTATATAGATCTACCTACGCATTATATAATAATTTATTATAATTTATAATGCATGTCAATAATAAATATTAAAACAGTAAAAACGGATCTAAGACGAAGTACATTTTATTACATCTTTGGTAGTCTGGAATGTCTAGTGTGTGTGTGCGGTTTATCTGCCTTTATCTATATAATATGTATATATATAGTGTCCTGTACTTTAGTCTGAAACTCTGAATGATTGATAAACGTATAGAGCCCAAGAGCCTCTGCAAGAGGGGCTAGTATAGCCGTATATGCATTAGGCACCGTTTGACTTTTCTGGGTCAGTTATCAGTACAGTTATCATAATCATTATTAGCACTTGAATTTCAATGTTCTAAAAACATTATTTTATGCACAAAAAATTCTGAACTTAAATATTCACTACATTTTGTTCCCATAAATAATAAAATACATTTTAAAGGATTGTTTTGGACTATTTTGATCTAGGAAAAAAACTTTTTTCATACCTTGGTACATTATTATTTTTTTTATATAGGTTTAGATCATTTATTTACCTGTATAATATAGTTATGTAGGTACCTAGCTTGTTAAATTTGTATAAACATCATGTGAAAGCATGTAAAAATCTTAAAATAAAATTTCAGATCTAAATTTTGGATACAAAAACTTATCAAAGGCTCAAAAAATCTTAAAATGTTCTGATCAATAAACAAAAAGTGCAAAAAAAAAAATGCAAAAAAAACTTTTTATTCTGATTAAAAATAACATGAAATGTATAATATGTTATAAAACGACCATTGTGTAGCTAGATTTGAAAAACAGTGTGCATCGAAATCCCATCCTTAACCTGTATAACGTTATATAAAATATCATAAAACAAATATTTTTAAAATTAAAAATAAAAAACATCTTTCCGAGTGATTTTTATTGCACTCGATTATGAACATCAGAACTAAGAACGTTGCTTTTATAGATATATGGCAAGTAATGATGACGTGTTGACACTACGTTTTTAATTTTTAGATAGATAAGTTACATGTTCATAGATTGCAATCAATAGTGTAAAGTTTGTGTTAACAATAGCTAGAATAAAGCTAGAACACATTTAATTTTTAAAATAACCAAAAATTAACAAATCGGTGGTAAATTTTATTCATTAAAAAGAATGTATTTGTTAATTTAATATTACATAACAATTAATTTAAATTAATGCTGTAACATTAAGTTTTAACTCACTATCTGTACATAATTCATAAATAATGTTCACATTCCTTATCTATATAAAAAAAAATAAAACATGTCAAGAACAATACTTAATCACTAATCGGATAGTGAAACAAAATGTAGTTGAACAATTAAAATATATTACCTCCCTCCTCCCTTACAAATGTCTGCGCCATGCGAACGCCTTTGGTATAGCCTAAGCTATACCATGTTGCTAAAACCAAGATACGCACCTATATAAATATAACAGCACCGTATTTGATATTTGGTCGTTTTCTCACGGACGAAGTCGGGTTGTACAGCTAGTGTGTTAAATGCGGTGCCGCGTCCTCCGATTGGACGATTCTCGTTTGTTGCAGCGAGGTCTAAGCCGAGCGGGCTTGACGAAACAAACATATTTTCAATTTTATAACGTACCCACTTATTTTCAGCTTCATTTCGTTTGATTTATTGCAGAAAACACTGCCGGAGTGAGAAACCTGACGGTCAAACAGAGTCTGCCATGTGACAAGGCCAAAATAAGCTTGTGGGAGCAACGGAACGGGTGTCTGCTGCCTGATGACGTCAGGGCGTTTTACGCGTCATGCGACGGTTTCAAGTTGACTTGGTCGTACAGAGTCGAAGGTATCTCTACTATCTATCCGTAAAATACGGTTCTTGGTTGCGTCATTTAAACCTATCTTGACCTGTACAATAATATTGTTAATTATAGAACGCGGATTGCGCACCAAATAAAATATTATGTTCTTTTATAATAAGTACAATATTAGTGTACAACATTATAAACAATACCTACAATATAGTATTATAGGTGGGAATATAATATGTGTATTTTTTTTAACTATTTAGTATACAATTTCAAAATTTCAAAATTGGTCGTATTCGTAATAGTTTTAATACATTCACCCAAAAATATTTCATCATTTTGCATCCCAATTACAGGCTTAGAGCTGACAACAAATTATCATTATCTTACTGTTTGTAAACATTTTTGTTTTTAGATCAAATGTTATAAGTTGTGGTGGACTTAACATATTAATATTATATTGTTACTACCTATTTTTAATAGTATATTATACCTATTAATGTAAGATAAATTTTGTTATGAATTATGATAGGTATATCGTATAATATGAATTGAACATCAGCAGGTGCGTATAGTCACAAATTTAATATATTATGATCATATTTGTATTGTTATTAGTTGGTACCTATAACTACTATTTTAATTGAATTTGAAATATTATAAAATCATGATATTTGTTATATAAAATTGTCACACCGAATTCAAGTTCAGACTGTCTCCTGTTGGGCGAAAGCTTTATATGTCATATGTAGTACCTATATTATATAATATTAAAGTTAGTTTAAACATTAATTTAAAAAATATATATATATTGTTACGTTAACGATGATTGAAAATAGAATTTTTAGTAGTTAATACGATTAAGAACTCAATTTATAATTTGTAATTTTGTATAATAACTGTTATCAATCAATTGAGCACGATATTAATTGGTACTAACCTAATATGATTCAGATAAATAGGTAGCGAAAATCAACTTTGAAATGCATATAAAAAATTTGTAGATTTAGGAAAGTGGCTTAAGTCGTTTTATAAAATTAAATAAAATTTAAAAAATATACATTCATTCATAACATAATTATATGAAAATCATGGAATTACATCATAATAATATTATATTCACATTTTTTGTTATGGGAATAATAATTTATTATTTTGATAAAAATATAATAAATACATTACGAATTGTATAATCAGATGAAAATAGTACCTATCTACCTACTAGCTGCGTATCTTTTTTTTTCCATTTAGAACCAATGATAATAAGAGATAGGTTCTATTTACTTCTCATCTTGTCAACTTCGTAATACCAATACATGTACGTATAACTTTCAGGCATCACGTCTGACGTGACGGCTGCAGCCGTCGGCGGCGCGTCCAACTTGCCCATCGGTAATATCACCGTGAACCCGCTGTCTGACCTGGTCCGGCTGTGCGACGTCAAATCGGACACGGTCAATGTAAACGTGATGCGTGACCTTCAGCTGCTGGACCGGCTGTCCGACAGGAACACGCCGGACTTCACGGAGAACTCGAAGATATTCGAGCTGGACTCGAGCTCAGACGTGGGTCACGTATGCTTGGTGTACCTTGACGGCCGGGCGGCAGCGGCGGCGGCATTGAACCGACCGGAAGTCCATCCTCGTGAAGAGCCCAGCAGTGCTTCAGTTTGGCTCCTGGACACCACGTACCGCTGGCACTTGCTAGCCCCGAACTTCAGCAACTATTTCAGAAAGGCGCTGGTGCACATGGGCCTGCCTCACTGGCAATTGAAATTCACCGACATGGGGCTCACGTCTATCGGCGAGGTGGGTTCATGTAAATTATTACCTATTATTTATTGTCAACAGCCTTCAACTTTGTTGACGTAATTTCAATTTTTTTGTAACACAGTCCGTATAATATTTACAGTTTTTTAATTTGAATTAGCGGCGGGTGGAACGGTGGTATTAATCAAACGAATATACGCATATTATGATCATTTATAACTTGAATTATATATCATTCCAACCATGCGCTGACTAGTTTATAATTAGATTATGATATTATATCTTAGTCCTTGATTCGGACTAGGTACTTATTAAGTTGTACAATATTTAACACGCAATACAGAATATAACGGCTTTTGTTTGATTTTCAGTTTTTCATGAATTTGGTGGCCCCTCAATTGAACGTGACCGATCGAGTTCCTGTAATTGGCCAATTGGACGACGATGAACAGTCTACCACAGAAAGCACACCGCTAAACCACTTTGATTCTAGTATTTTAAAAACCACGTTCAAAATGTCCAAAAGTAAAAAAAATGCAATCAAATAAGAGTTCCTGCTTGAACTGAGTTATTTATTTATTTATTTTATTTAACTGAGTAACTGACAATTAATATAATATAACAAAATAGTTTAAAAAAAATGAATCACACAAGTTTAAAATAAAAACATTTATTTGTTCTTGGAATTAATCATGTAATGGTTCCAACTATAAAAAAAGTTGTCGAGACAAAAAATGAGCTCTCGACTATCATGGGCTAAGAGGTTGATAAGTAATTAGATTTTGTTTGATATCAAGATAGATACTAAGGTACCTTTGCTTGTTTTTCCATTTATTGTAGTTATTAGTTGAGTAATATTATAAACATTTTCGATAAATAGTTAATGTCAGTGTTCAGATGTCGGAACTGCCGCCTTTTGTATTGCCACCAGCACGCAATGGTGCCAAAGTTTAAAAAAGTTTAAGTCAAGCCTATACCACCTACGACCTACTCTATATTATATCCGTATACAAATTGTTCAATAGTGTATTAAGTATAATATATATGATACTATGAATATTAGGTGGATCATCTAGACATTTTAGTGGGTCCTCAAAAATATGTCCCCTACACACCTATATAGCAATGCTGCGGCCATCACTGGAAACAGGCTTTCGCACACACTCCTGCGTCGTGGTGGTTACAGAACCTCCGAGATCTTTCCTCCTGTCAACCTATCCGCCACAACAATAAGCGGACATGACAGTCCATCGTCGTCATTGCTCGTTACATGACTAAATATAATATCTATTTTGCCCGGTTTGGAGTCTAGACTTCTGGTCTCTGGAGGACATATTTATTTATTACTACCTATATGTACATCGTCCGTTGACCCATGTACCCCATGTACCCCATGTACCCCATGTACCCCATGTACGTCCTCTGTGTATATAGTCAATCATTCTGTGCGACTTTAAGGTGTGTAAAACTTTTACGCTTCGCCGTCATTGTACAAGCATTAAACAGCTCTAAACAGTGTATTTCGCGTGATGCAGTTTTGTCGTTACTTGTCGGGTGTGCCGTCGACGTCCGACGCGACCACGCCCTTTTCACGTGCGTGCATCGGCTATACACCGGTTACCGGCATTATGATCGTCGTCCGTCAGAGATGGGCAGTGGCTTGGATAAATTTCTTTCAACTATCATGTATCGTGTATCTTTTGAAAATTGTTAATTGTGTCTTATATAGTTACTATCTGTACATGTTTCTTTTGATTTATGAAATATACTATTATTATAATTATTATCTAGTATCTTGCATCTAGATTCTAGATAGGCACCTAATCTTTTTATTTTATTATAATCAGGTCACCAATTACTTATATTTTTATAATTCGATTTCTATAGCATAAATAGGTCGATAAAAAATGTTTAGTTGACCAAAATTTTTAATTGTATAATATTTAAAACAAAAAGACAAACAAGATATTGTGTAGATTGAGGAGTCTCTCCGAAACGCTCCACCGACTAGTAGGTACAATGTTCGGGGAAACATTTTGATTGTTTAAATTGTGTTTTAATAAAATCTTTTTGTGCCTTCTAATATTGTCCATTTTTCAATGAATAGCCAGACTGCCCAGACTGCTTAACCGTATTCTCTAAATCCAATCCGAAATCGTTTAATTCATGGTCGTTGAAAATTAAAAGTTTAGACGATAATGGTAATTCCATAATCGACTCTTGACAGAAACCGATTAATTGATAGTTTTTTAGTCACTCAAGTGTAGATGAAGGTATATGACTAAAAAGTGTACATACCACACAAATAGAAATACAATAAAAATTGGTAAAATATTATTATAATAATAATAAAAGTCCAAATTATCAATACATGACATTTCTGTCAAACATTTATAACTAATTTAAATAGAATTAATTTAAGTTCATATTATCATTGGATATTATGTGCTATATTATGTAATATTATGATTAAAATAATTTTCAGGATTTTTTTCCGATAACTATGATGTATCACAAAATTGCTTTTTTACTTACGGGGTTTTGCTTCTTCACTGACATACAAGTACACAATACATATAATTTACATTACACATACAAAATATAGTTCATTCCCATATCTTTGCTGAAAACCTACTGACAAGCACATAGTTTTGAATAGAACATAGAATTTTAATGACAACTATCTAGTATAAACGTTGAATATTGGACGTGAATGTTTCTAAAAAAATAAAACTATATTTAAAATTATGGCTACTTATATACTAAAATAATTAAAATTCGTGACATTTTTATTGAATGAAATATCAATTATATAATAAATTGAATAATTTTTCATACAAAAGTGGTATATTTTTAACAATTTCACTATGAACCAAGTGTTAAAAATATTGAACATATTAAATACAAGTTTTATAATTTATTTAGCATAGTAACAGCATTTTTATAATTAACAATAAAAAATTTTAAAATTTATAACTGTAAATACGTTCAACTACTCTTCAAATTTTTAATTAATTCTTCTACCATATCTTTTTTGCTCATTCCATTTCTATCAGCCTTTTTCTTAACATCCGCAACCATAGAGTCAATTAATTTTTTACTGTTCAGTTTTAAAAATTTAGGATGTTTATTTTTAGATTGCAATTTGTATTTTTTTGTCTGTTCTCCAACGAACTTTTTCAGTTGTGAAGTGTCAGTCACTTCTTTGTATTCAATTTGTTTGTCCGGATGCACAACAATAACACCCAATGACTGTTGCTTGTTTGGGACTTTTTTTGGTTCAGGTATATTATCGTCTATGTCAGGTACAGTTTTTAAAAATTCTTCGTTTTTCTGAGCAACTTGGTCTGGATCCTCATCATCATCATCTTCGTCACTTTCAGTGAAGCCATCAGAAGATGTCAACGTTGGTGTAAAGTCTACATCTTTATTTCGGATTTTCTTACCTGATTTAATTATTCCCACAGCATCTCTAAGTATCTTTGACCTGGGATGTTTATCACTCATAATCACTCTACCAGATTTCAGCAGTTTTAACGTGTCTGCTCCGATGCCTACAGTAGACATGGCAGCCAGCACAAAGCAGTCGATATTGCTTATTGCCGTGTCCATGTGCTTGGAAACACCAATAAGTTTTCTTTGAGCTTTGGCCTTTTTATCTTTCAATGATTTTGTATTGAAAGGTTTTTCAAAGATATTATTTATTAATTCATCCACGTCAAATTGTGGAGAAATTAGTTTTAATACGTCTTTAGCTGAATCTGGAACGGTTGACTCGTTCTCTAAAATGTTAGATAACATTTTGTGTGTGGACTGAGGACCATTCTTGTACAATTCCTTAAGGTTTTCAGCCGTTTTTAGAAAATCTTTAGCTAATGGAATCACTTTGGTAACCAAGTCACTGACAATTTGTTTCAAACCAATTTTCAAAGAGTAACTGACTGTCCTTAAACTTTGATCAACATCATTAAGTGTCTTGGAGACTTTTACGTTACGTATTGCGTTTTTTATTGTTGCTAACATATTACTTCGCATCTCACTTGTATCTAAAACGCTTCTGTAAGCAATTTGTTTGGCATCTTGTGATGTGACTTTCTTAAATCTATCGTATGCATTACGTTTACATTGATCCGAATTGTACTCCTTAAACTAAAACAAAATAATAATGATTTAAAAAAATTCTATAACATAGGTATATAAAAAGTGACTTATATAACTGTTAAGGTATAAAAAGTTTTTTAATTACCAAAAATGAAGAATAGTCATCATTGATTTCATTTGAATCTGGATCATCGGAATCCTCGGCTTCAGTTGCTTCTAACTTAGTTTTTGGAGTATCCGGTAATCCATCTGTAGTAGAATATGTTTGATCATTAATTGGTATTCTTTCATTTGTTGCTTTGTTTATCATATATGTTCTAACACGTCTTAAACGTCTCTTTTTTAATGGGTTTCTTCCAGCGTCATTTGGTTGTGTTTTCAGGTTTTCGACAGATTTTTCATCTTTTTGAATCTTGCTATTTTCTGTATCTAAAGTATTTGGAGTAGTCTCATCTACTGTCGTAGGCATTTTCTTTCTTCTAACATGTTTTTTTCTTCTAGGGTGTTCTGAGTTCCTTGTACCATCGGTATCATTTGAATTAGGTTTTTCATTTTCCCCAGAATCTTCCTCATCATTTACGTGTTCGTTATTTAGTGTTGAAATATATTTGGGATCTTCTGTTATTTTATTTTCTTTCGATATCCTTGGTTTATTTCGTAGTTTTTTACCTCTAAGTGAAGATTTATCTGAATCATTTTTGCCATCTTCTTGAATATCATTACCATTGTAAGGACTGTCATCATTATTGACATATTCATCTTCAACTGGATGATTGGCGACAGGTTTTTCATTAACAAGTTCGGTTTTGTTATCATTTTCATTTTCAGTTTTAGGTTGTCTTGACTTCCTATGGCGTCTGACTTTACGTAGCCGTGGTCTTCTTACGTTTATAGTTTCATCAACATTATTTAGAGATGAATCTTTTGGTACTACATTTGAATTTTCAGACGATACAGGTTGTTCTTTTTTATTGTCTATATCAGTTGCTTCATCATTTTTAGTTTCCGGTGACTCTTCTTGAAGAACTTGAACGTTATTATCGTCGTAAGGAATACGACTATCGTTGATACCTTGATCTTGAACTGGATATGTATCCATGTTTTCATCTTGAACTACTTCTGGTTCGTTATCAATTTCATTAACAGATTTCGGTTGTCTCAATTTCCTATGGCGTCTGACTTTACGTAGCCGTGGTCTTCTAACGTTTATAGTATCATCAACATTATTTGGAGATGAAGCTTCTGGTACTACGTATGAATTTTCAAACAAAACAGGTTCTTCTTTATCATTGTAAGGAATATGACCATCGATGATATCTCTATCTTCTACTGGATAATTATTCATGTTTTCATCGTTAACTACTTCTGGTTCGTTATCATTTTCATTTTCAGTTTTAGGTTGTCTCGACTTCCTATGGCGTCTGACTTTACGTAGCCGTGGTCTTCTTACGTTTATAGTTTCATCAACATTATTTAGAGTTGAATCTTTTGGTACTACATCTGAATTTTCAGACGATACAGGTTGTTCTTTTTTATTGTCTATATCAGTTGCTTCATCATTTTTAGTTTCCGGTGACTCTTCTTGAAGAACTTGAACGTTATTATCGTCGTAAGGAATACGACCATCGTTGATACCTTGATCTTGAACTGGATATGTATCCATGTTTTCATCGTTAACTTCTTCTTGTTCGTTATCATATTCATCAACTGTTTTGGGTTGTCTCAATTTCCTGTGGCGTCTGACTTTACGTAACCGTGGTCTTCTAACGTTTATAGTTTCATCAACATTATTTGGAGATGAAGCTTCTGGTACTACGTATGAATTTTCAGGTAATACAGGATGTTCTTTTTCATTTTCTATATCAGTTGTTTCGTCATTTTCAGTTTCCGGTGATTCTTCTTGAACGTTATTATCGTCGTAAGGAATACGACCATCGTTGATACCTTGATCTTGAACTGGATATGTATCCATGTTTTCATCGTTAACTTCTTCTGGTTCGTTATCATTTTCATCAACTGTTTTGGGTTGTCTCAATTTCTTATGGCGTCTGACTTTACGTTGCCGTGGTCTTCTAACGTTTAAAGTTTCATCAACATCATTTGGAGATGAAGCTTCTGGTACTCCGTATGAATTTTCAGATAATGCAGGATGTTCTTTTTCATTGTCTATATCAGTTGTTTCATAATTTTCAGTTTCCGGTGATTCTTCTTGAACGTTATTATAGTCGTAAGGAATACGACCATCGTTGATACCTTGATCTTCAATTGGATAACTATCCATGTTTTCATCTTGAACTACTTCTGGTTCGTTATCAATTTCATTAACAGATTTCGGTTGTCTTGATTTCTTATGGCGTCTGACCTTACGTGGACGTGGTTTTCCACCGTCAATAGTTTTATCAACAGGTTGATAAAAAATAGGTTGATTACCTCCAACATTTTGTTTATCAATATCGTTAGAATTATCAACTACTTCATTAGAGTTGCGTTCTGGCTCACTTTTATCGATCTCAGCATGTTCATTCGATTTGTTGAGATCTTGGATTTCATTGTTCTCATAAATATCCTCATTTTCTGGGATTTCTTCATGTTCCGTGTGATTTTCTATTGATCCATCAGGTATTCCAGGAGGTGTATCAATGTTTTTGTTCACCACTGGAGACTTATCTTCATCAACTTCATCTGTTTCGTATTCTTCAGAAATTTCATGACTATGTAAAGGATCTTTACGTTTTCTATGACGTCTTTTCTTTTTATTAGGCTCATTCCTTCCAACATTTTGTTGATCAATATCGTGAGACTCATCGATTGATTCATTAGAGTTTCTTTCAGGTTCACTTTCATCGATCTCCCTATGTTCATTCGATTGTTTGTGATCTTTGATTTCATCACTTTCATGATTTTCCTCATTTTCTGGGATTTCTTCATGTTCTGGTGTTTCTGGTTCATGTTCCATGTGATTTTCTATTGTTTCTCCATCAGGTATTCCAGGAGGTGTATCAATGTTTTGGGTCACCACTGGAGAGTTATCTTCATCTGTTTCGTATTCTTCAGAAATTTCAAGACTATGTAAAGGATCTTTACGTTTTCTATGACGTCTCAGTTTTTTATTAGGTGTTTTACCTTCAATATTTTGTTGATCAATATTGTTAGACTTCTCGGATGATTCATTCGAGTTTCTTTCAGGTTCACTTTCATCGATCTCTGTATGTTCATTCGATTGTTTGTGATCTTGGATTTCATCGCTTTCAAGATTTTCCTCATTTTCTGGGATTTCTTCATGTTCTGGTGTTTCTGGTTCATGTTCCCTGTGATTTTCTATTGATTCTCCATCAGGTATTCCAGGAGGTGTATCAATGTTTTGGGTCACCACAGGAGACTTATCTTTATCTGTTTCGTATTCTTCAGAAATTTCATGACTATGTAAAGGATCTTTACGTTTTCTATGACGTCTTTTTTTTTTTATTAGGCTCATTCCTTCCAACATTTTGTTGATCAATATCGTGAGACTCATCGATTGATTCATTCGAGTTTCTTTCAGGTTCACTTTCATCGATCTCTGTATGTTCATTCGATTGTTTGTGATCTTGGATTTCATCGCTTTCAAGATTTTCCTCATTTTCTGGGATTTCTTCATGTTCTGGTGTTTCTGGTTCATGTTCCATGTGATTTTCTATTGGTTCTCCATCAGGTATTCCAGGAGGTGTATCGATGTTTTTGGTCACCACTGGAGACTTATCTTCATCAACTTCATCTGTTTCGTATTCTTCAGAAATTTCATGACTATGTAAAGGATCTTTACGTTTTCTATGACGTCTTTTTTTTTTATTAGGCTCATTCCTTCCAACATTTTGTTGATCAATATCGTGAGACTCATCGATTGATTCATTAGAGTTTCTTTCAGGTTCACTTTCATCGATCTCTGTATGTTCATTCGATTGTTTGTGATCTTGGATTTCATCGCTATCATGATTTTCCTCATTTTCTGGGATTTCTTCGTGTTCTGGTGTTTCTGGTTCATGTTCCATGTGATTTTCTATTGATTCTCCATCAGGTATTCCAGGAGGTGTATCAATGTTTTGGGTCACCATAGGAGACTTATCTTCATCAACTTCATCTGTTTCGTATTCTTCAGAAATTTCATGACTATGTAAAGGATCTTTACGTTTTCTATGACGTCTTTTTTTTTTATTAGGCTCATTCCTTCCAACATTTTGTTGATCAATATCGTGAGACTTATCGATTGATTCATTAGAGTTTCTTTCAGGTTCACTTTCATCGATCTCTGTATGTTCATTCGATTGTTTGTGATCTTGGATTTCATCGCTTTCATGATTTTCCTCATTTTCTGGGATTTCTTCATGTTCTGGTGTTTCTGGTTCATGTTCCATGTGATTTTCTATTGATTCTCCATCAGGTATTCCAGGAGGTGTATCAATGTTTTGGGTCACCATAGGAGACTTATCTTTATCTGTTTCTTCAGAAATTTCATGACTATGTAAAGGATCTTTACGTTTTCTATGACGTCTTTTTTTTTTATTAGGCTCATTCCTTCCAACATTTTGTTGATCAATATCGTGAGACTCATCGATTGATTCATTCGAGTTTCTTTCAGGTTCACTTTCATCGATCTCTGTATGTTCATTCGATTGTTTGTGATCTTGGATTTCATCGCTTTCAAGATTTTCCTCATTTTCTGGGATTTCTTCATGTTCTGGTGTTTCTGGTTCATGTTCCATGTGATTTTCTATTGGTTCTCCATCAGGTATTCCAGGAGGTGTATCGATGTTTTTGGTCACCACTGGAGACTTATCTTCATCAACTTCATCTGTTTCGTATTCTTCAGAAATTTCATGACTATGTAAAGGATCTTTACGTTTTCTATGACGTCTTTTTTTTTTATTAGGCTCATTCCTTCCAACATTTTGTTGATCAATATCGTGAGACTTATCGATTGATTCATTAGAGTTTCTTTCAGGTTCACTTTCATCGATCTCTGTATGTTCATTCGATTGTTTGTGATCTTGGATTTCATCGCTTTCAAGATTTTCCTCATTTTCTGGGATTTCTTCATGTTCTGGTGTTTCTGGTTCATGTTCCATGTGATTTTCTATTGATTCTCCATCAGGTATTCCAGGAGGTGTATCAATGTTTTGGGTCACCACAGGAGACTTATCTTTATCTGTTTCGTATTCTTCAGAAATTTCATGACTATGTAAAGGATCTTTACGTTTTCTATGACGTCTTTTTTTTTTATTAGGCTCATTCCTTCCAACATTTTGTTGATCAATATCGTGAGACTCATCGATTGATTCATTAGAGTTTCTTTCAGGTTCACTTTCATCGATCTCTGTATGTTCATTCGATTGTTTGTGATCTTGGATTTCATCGCTATCATGATTTTCCTCATTTTCTGGGATTTCTTCGTGTTCTGGTGTTTCTGGTTCATGTTCCATGTGATTTTCTATTGATTCTCCATCAGGTATTCCAGGAGGTGTATCAATGGTTTGGGTCACCATAGGAGACTTATCTTCATCAACTTCATCTGTTTCGTATTCTTCAGAAATTTCATGACTATGTAAAGGATCTTTACGTTTTCTATGACGTCTTTTTTTTTTATTAGGCTCATTCCTTCCAACATTTTGTTGATCAATATCGTGAGACTTATCGCTTGATTCATTAGAGTTTCTTTCAGGTTCACTTTCATCGATCTCCGTATGTTCATTCGATTGTTTGTGATCTTGGATTTCATCGCTTTCATGATTTTCCTCATTTTCTGGGATTTCTTCATGTTCTGGTGTTTCTGGTTCATGTTCCATGTGATTTTCTATTGATTCTCCATCAGGTATTCCAGGAGGTGTATCAATGTTTTGGGTCACCACAGGAGACTTATCTTTATCTGTTTCGTATTCTTCAGAAATTTCATGACTATGTAAAGGATCTTTACGTTTTCTATGACGTCTTTTTTTCTTATTAGGCTCATTCCTTCCAACATTTTGTTGATCAATATCGTGAGACTCATCGATTAATTCATTAGAGTTTCTTTCAGGTTCACTTTCATCGATCTCTGTATGTTCATTCGATTGTTTGTGATCTTGGATTTCATCGGTATCATGATTTTCCTCATTTTCTGCGATTTCTTCGTGTTCTGGTGTTTCTGGTTCATGTTCCATGTGATTTTCTATTGATTCTCCATCAGGTATTCCAGGAGGTGTATCAATGTTTTGGGTCACCATAGGAGACTTATCTTTATCTGTTTCTTCAGAAATTTCATGACTATGTAAAGGATCTTTACGTTTTCTATGACGTCTTTTTTTTTTATTAGGCTCATTCCTTCCAACATTTTGTTGATCAATATCGTGAGACTCATCGATTGATTCATTAGAGTTTCTTTCAGGTTCACTTTCATCGATCTCTGTATGTTCATTCGATTGTTTGTGATCTTGGATTTCATCGCTATCATGATTTTCCTCATTTTCTGGGATTTCTTCGTGTTCTGGTGTTTCTGGTTCATGTTCCATGTGATTTTCTATTGATTCTCCATCAGGTATTCCAGGAGGTGTATCAATGTTTTGGGTCACCACAGGAGACTTATCTTCATCAACTTCATCTGTTTCGTATTCTTCAGAAATTTCATGACTATGTAAAGGATCTTTACGTTTTCTATGACGTCTTTTTTTTTTATTAGGCTCATTCCTTCCAACATTTTGTTGATCAATATCGTGAGACTTATCGATTGATTCATTAGAGTTTCTTTCAGGTTCACTTTCATCGATCTCTGTATGTTCATTCGATTGTTTGTGATCTTGGATTTCATCGCTTTCATGATTTTCCTCATTTTCTGGGATTTCTTCGTGTTCTGGTGTTTCTGGTTCATGTTCCATGTGATTTTCTATTGATTCTCCATCAGGTATTCCAGGAGGTGTATCAATGTTTTGGGTCACCATAGGAGACTTATCTTTATCTGTATTCTTCAGAAATTTCATGACTATGTAAAGGATCTTTACGTTTTCTATGACGTCTTTTTTTTTTATTAGGCTCATTCCTTCCAACATTTTGTTGATCAATATCGTGAGACTCATCGATTGATTCATTAGAGTTTCTTTCAGGTTCACTTTCATCGATCTCTGTATGTTCATTCGATTGTTTGTGATCTTGGATTTCATCGCTTTCATGATTTTCCTCATTTTCTGGGATTTCTTCATGTTCTGGTGTTTCTGGTTCATGTTCCATGTGATTTTCTATTGATTCTCCATCAGGTATTCCAGGAGGTGTATCGATGTTTTTGGTCACCACTGGAGACTTATCTTCATCAACTTCATCTGTTTCGTATTCTTCAGAAATTTCATGACTATGTAAAGGATCTTTACGTTTTCTATGACGTCTTTTTTTTTTATTAGGCTCATTCCTTCCAACATTTTGTTGATCAATATCGTGAGACTCATCGATTGATTCATTAGAGTTTCTTTCAGGTTCACTTTCATCGATCTCTGTATGTTCATTCGATTGTTTGTGATCTTGGATTTCATCGCTATCATGATTTTCCTCATTTTCTGGGATTTCTTCGTGTTCTGGTGTTTCTGGTTCATGTTCCATGTGATTTTCTATTGATTCTCCATCAGGTATTCCAGGAGGTGTATCAATGTTTTGGGTCACCACAGGAGACTTATCTTTATCTGTTTCGTATTCTTCAGAAATTTCATGACTATGTAAAGGATCTTTACGTTTTCTATGACGTCTTTTTTTTTTATTAGGCTCATTCCTTCCAACATTTTGTTGATCAATATCGTGAGACTTATCGATTAATTCATTAGAGTTTCTTTCAGGTTCACTTTCATCGATCTCTGTATGTTCATTCGATTGTTTGTGATCTTGGATTTCATCGGTATCATGATTTTCCTCATTTTCTGGGATTTCTTCGTGTTCTGGTGTTTCTGGTTCATGTTCCATGTGATTTTCTATTGATTCTCCATCAGGTATTCCAGGAGGTGTATCAATGTTTTGGGTCACCATAGGAGACTTATCTTTATCTGTTTCTTCAGAAATTTCATGACTATGTAAAGGATCTTTACGTTTTCTATGACGTCTTTTTTTTTTATTAGGCTCATTCCTTCCAACATTTTGTTGATCAATATCGTGAGACTCATCGATTGATTCATTAGAGTTTCTTTCAGGTTCACTTTCATCGATCTCTGTATGTTCATTCGATTGTTTGTGATCTTTGATTTCATCGCTTTCATGATTTTCCTCATTTTTTGGGATTTCTTCATGTTCTGGTGTTTCTGGTTCATGTTCCATGTGATTTTCTATTGATTTTCCATCAGGTATTCCAGGAGGTGTATCAATGTTCTTAGTCACCACTGGAGACTTATCTTCATCAACTTCATCTGTTTCGTATTCTTCAGAAATTTCATGACTATGTAAAGGATCTTTACGTTTTCTATGACGTCTCAGTTTTTTATTAGGTATATCACCTCCAGCATTTTGTTGATCAATATCATTAGACTTATCGGTTGATTCATTAGAGTTTCTTTCAGGAGTGTTGATTGAATCATTGAGATAACTTAGTTTAGCTTCTTCTTTACTTGATTCGACTGATGATGAGTCTTCTCCCATACTATCTGCTGCTGGTATAATATTATCATTCTCAACACCATTTAATGTTGCTCCTTCTACACTATTTAGGTTTTCATTTTCATCCAACTCTACTGTCTCTTCTTGTTCTGATGTTTGATATGGTTTCTCCGTATCATGTTCATTAGCAGTGTTATCTGATTCTGGACCTTCTTCAGATTTATTCTCACCTGACTTATTTGAATTGCTATCGTCTTCTTGTTCTGATGTTTCATATTCTTCAGATAATTCTGTACCATCTTTAGGATTTATTTTTTTTCGATGATGTTTAACTTTGGGTTTGACTGAGGTGTTTTTGTCATCAGTGTATTCGTGAGAAGCATTATTTTCGTTTGAATCCATCTTTTCAGTTTCCGATTGTCCTGGTGTCTCCATATCATGTTCATTACCAGTGTTATCTATTAATTGCGATTCTGGACCTTCTTCAGATTTATTCTCACCTGACTTATTTGAATTGCTATCGTCTTCTTGTTCTGATGTTTCATATTCTTCAGATAATTCTGTACCATCTTTAGGATTTATTTTTTTTCTATGATGTTTAACTTTGGGTTTGACTGAGGTATTTTTGTCATCAGTGTATTCGTGAGAAGCATTATTTTCATTTGAATCCATCTTTTCAGTTTCCGATTGTCCTGGTGTCTCCATATCATGTTCATTACCAGTGTTATCTATTAATTGCGATTCTGGACCTTCTTCAGATTTATTCTCACCTGACTTATTTGAATTGCTATCGTCTTCTTGTTCTGATGTTTCATATTCTTCAGATAATTCTGTACCATCTTTAGGATTTATTTTTTTTCTATGATGTTTAACTTTGGGTTTGACTGAGGTATTTTTGTCATCAGTGTCTTCGTGAGAAGCATTATTTTCGTTTGAATCCATTTTTTCAGTTTCCGATTGTCCCGGTGTCTCCGTATCATGTTCATTACCAGTGTTATCTATTAATTGCGATTCTGGACCTTCTTCAGATTTATTCTCACCTGACTTATTTGAATTGCTATCGTCTTCTTGTTCTGATGTTTCATATTCTTCAGATAATTCTGTACCATCTTTAGGATTTATTTTTTTTCGATGATGTTTAACTTTGGGTTTGACTGAGGTATTTTTGTCATCAGTGTCTTCGTGAGAAGCATTATTTTCGTTTGAATCCATCTTTTCAGTTTCCGATTGTCCCGGTGTCTCCGTATCATATTCATTACCAGTGTTATCTATTAATTGCGATTCTGGACCTTCTTCAGATTTATTCTCACCTGACTTATTTGAATTGCTATCGTCTTCTTGTTCTGATGTTTCATATTCTTCAGATAATTCTGTACCATCTTTAGGATTTATTTTTTTTCGATGATGTTTAACTTTGGGTTTGACTGAGGTGTTTTTGTCATCAGTGTATTCGTGAGAAGCATTATTTTCGTTTGAATCCATCTTTTCAGTTTCCGATTGTCCTGGTGTCTCCATATCATGTTCATTACCAGTGTTATCTATTAATTGCGATTCTGGACCTTCTTCAGATTTATTCTCACCTGACTTATTTGAATTGCTATCGTCTTCTTGTTCTGATGTTTCATATTCTTCAGATAATTCTGTACCATCTTTAGGATTTATTTTTTTTCGATGATGTTTAACTTTGGGTTTGACTGAGGTGTTTTTGTCATCAGTGTATTCGTGAGAAGCATTATTTTCGTTTGAATCCATCTTTTCAGTTTCCGATTGTCCTGGTGTCTCCATATCATGTTCATTACCAGTGTTATCTATTAATTGCGATTCTGGACCTTCTTCAGATTTATTCTCACCTGACTTATTTGAATTGCTATCGTCTTCTTGTTCTGATGTTTCATATTCTTCAGATAATTCTGTACCATCTTTAGGATTTATTTTTTTTCTATGATGTTTAACTTTGGGTTTGACTGAGGTATTTTTGTCATCAGTGTCTTCGTGAGAAGCATTATTTTCGTTTGAATCCATTTTTTCAGTTTCCGATTGTCCCGGTGTCTCCGTATCATGTTCATTACCAGTGTTATCTATTAATTGCGATTCTGGACCTTCTTCAGATTTATTCTCACCTGACTTATTTGAATTGCTATCGTCTTCTTGTTCTGATGTTTCATATTCTTCAGATAATTCTGTACCATCTTTAGGATTTATTTTTTTTCGATGATGTTTAACTTTGGGTTTGACTGAGGTATTTTTGTCATCAGTGTATTCGTGAGAAGCATTATTTTCATTTGAATCCATCTTTTCAGTTTCCGATTGTCCTGGTGTCTCCATATCATGTTCATTACCAGTGTTATCTATTAATTGCGATTCTGGACCTTCTTCAGATTTATTCTCACCTGACTTATTTGAATTGCTATCGTCTTCTTGTTCTGATGTTTCATATTCTTCAGATAATTCTGTACCATCTTTAGGATTTATTTTTTTTCGATGATGTTTAACTTTGGGTTTGACTGAGGTATTTTTGTCATCAGTGTCTTCGTGAGAAGCATTATTTTCGTTTGAATCCATCTTTTCAGTTTCCGATTGTCCCGGTGTCTCCGTATCATATTCATTACCAGTGTTATCTATTAATTGCGATTCTGGACCTTCTTCAGATTTATTCTCACCTGACTTATTTGAATTGCTATCGTCTTCTTGTTCTGATGTTTCATATTCTTCAGATAATTCTGTACCATCTTTAGGATTTATTTTTTTTCGATGATGTTTAACTTTGGGTTTGACTGAGGTGTTTTTGTCATCAGTGTTTTCGTGAGAAGCATTTTCTCCGTTTGAATCCACTTTTTCAGTTTCTGTTAAGTTTGGATTTTGTTTTTCCATTTCATTTTGTATTTTTTCTAAATTGTTTTTATTTTCATCACTTTCATCTTCTTCGTCATCAATTTCTTCTATGCTGTCATATTCTTCTGACTCATCGTTAGGATCATTGGGATTTCTGTGCTTTCTATGGTGTGTTATTTTTCTGGTTATGGTACGTTTTGGTTTATTATTTCCATAATTTTCTTTACTGGTATTCATGTCGTTTCCTTCTTTTTGTGGAATAGATGAACTAATATTAGGTTCCTTAGTTACCTGTCCCATATTATCTTTTATTTTTTTATTTTCATCAACATTTTTTAATTCATCTATTTCATCTAACGTTTTTGTGTCTTCGTCATTATTTATAATTGGTTCATTATCATCAATAACTGTTGATGGCTGTATAGCATCAACTGAATCTAAGTTGACATCGAGTTTTAATGGTTCTGTACTTGTGTCATCATTTATATTCTCTTTTACTTTTTCCTTATTTTCATCTTTATTCTTTTTGTCATCTTCATTCTCTTTTTCTAGTAAAATATTTCTTATGTAACAAGCTTTTGAAGCTTTTTCCTTATTAAACTTTTTTTGTAAATTAGTTGCAGCTAATTTTCCTTCGTAGATTTTATTCATTGCGTACAATGCAGCATTTTCCATTTCTTTTGTTTCATGGTTTAAATTATGAGCAACTGCTAACATTTTATAATATGTAGTCTTTTTCATGCCACCAATTCCATTTTTGCGATTTGCATCGTCTAAAACTTTTAAAATGTACTGGTTAGGATCGTATTGCTTACCTAATAAATATTTTATTCGTTTAATGTTTGGATCATTTTTAAATTTTGTTTCATATCTTTTATTTATTGGTGTTACTTTAGCACAAACATCATCTGCTGCATTAACTAAATAATCACAGAGTTTTGTATTTGTGTTGACCATTTTATCATAAAATTGTTTAACAGTATCATTTTCAATCTTTTGTAAATTTTTGTAATTCTTTGTTACTTGTATTGAGTTTTTCGCTGCTTTCTTTATATTATCAAAGTCCGGAGTCACGTTATTTAAAAGATATTCGCATTTCATTGATTGTTGACTAACATGTGGGTTATCTAGCTGTATTAGTTTTTCCCATGGTAGTATTAAAGTTTTTTCCCTACTTGTTATATTGTTTATTCTTTTACCTGTTTTATTATCTATCGAGTCTTTAAGTGGTGAATTTAGTGCCTCATTTTTATTGATATCAGGGTTAAATGATGTTTCTTTAATAGAAGAATCTGATTTTGAATCATCATCATCTTTATAATTTTGGTCTTTATTAGAAACTTCGGATTGTTCAACAAGTGTTTTATCTTTATTTTTTGTATTAGAAATTGGTGGATTTTCTTCAATTGAGGAATCTATAGTATCAGAAACATTATTATTTGTATGGTTATGTTCCGTTTCAGAATTTGAAGGTTGATTTATTTTAGTTACATCTTTTTTTTCTAGCGCAGGGGGTAATTGTGTTTCCTCAATTGGAGAAACTGCTTTATAAGAGGTTTGGGGGTTATCCATAGAAATTTTTTCAATCCTATCCTTTGTAGGTGAATTAAAATCTGTTTTTTCATTTTCAATCGGGTCTTTTTCAGTTTTTGGCAAACCAGTTTCTATATCGTTTGTAGAAATATTCTCATTAGATTTATCTTGTTCATTTACCTGGACATTAGACTGATCGTCATCTGTTGCTTTTGTATTAGGTTTCTTCTGTTCTTCACTGTAAGTTAATTCTCCGGAATCAAGATTCCATTCATCTTCAAAATTCAATTTCAATGACTTAGCTAATTCAACTGCATTTTTAAGCTTAATAATATCATCTCCTACTTTCATTTCATTCAGCGCGTTTTCTCCTAGAGTCTTAACTTTATTTTTCACTGATTTTACGGATTTCATGCCTTCAAAAAAAGTATCCAAGGCCTTTAAAGCATTATCATTCACGGTTTTTGAATGATTAGATAAAGAATTCCACAATGAATTAAATTCTTTTTTAGCAATTTTTTTTTTTTCATTATAATTATTTTTAAACTTTTCACGATCGGATGATATTTCAAGAACCTGGTTGGCCAATTTATTAAGATTGTACCGATTTCCAAATGACCTTATAACACGATTTACCAATGGTTTTTTACTATCAACTGTTGTTTTCTTAATACTTTCTAATTCTTTATTCACAGATTCACTCTCTAATTCAGTATACGATACAAGTGATTTGAACGTGTCTCTAAATCGTGAAGCAGTTCTTTGTACTAACTTTCTTACAGTTACAAGATCTGCAGACGCGTTTTTTATTTGATTTTTTATATCACTTACTAGATTAACTATATCTTCCGTTGTTTTATTAGGTTCAGGCAGTTTTTTGTTAGCAACAGTTTTTGTATTTTCTAATTTTTCGTTAAAGTTATTAAGAGAAGTTTTACATAATTTTGAAATTTTTTTCAAGTAATTTTGGTCTGTAGAACTTGCCAGTGTTGACCACTGATCCTCTTTAGCTCGGGTATCTATAGCGAGTGATCTTGCATTCTGAAAATATATAAACACATCTTACAGATGAAAAATCAGTATTTCAAAATAATCAATAGAATGTTTTTATTAAAAACATAAAATAATCACGGAAATTTGGATTCACTGTGGAAAAAATGTATAAAAATTATACTGTATATTTTTATTTCTATAAATTATTTGATAAAAGACAGTACATTTTTTGTATAATAAGTATTTAAATAAACTAAAAATGAATATGGCTATTATATTATAGATGAATTATCTTATGAGATATTATTTAAGTTACATTTTTAAAAAAAAACTAATATCGTAACAGAACTCATCATTTGATAAAACAGTATCAATACACATCACTCATCAATAACCTTTTTACTTATTGATTATTTGTGTTGGTTAATTATATACTTAAATCTCCGGTCTTATAGAGTAAAATGCTGTCATTTAAGGTATATTTAAGGTATTTCTGAGAATTTCACAACTTATCCATACTTTGAAGCAATGCTGGTCATTGAAAATTTTTACAATTTTTGCAGTCCATTTAAAAAGGATAATTAATTTTAGTTTTCTTCGTAGTCTATTGAAAATATTGCCTATTTGCAAGAATTAGATATTCATAAATTTTCACAGTACTTCTCCCTCATAATTTAGAAGAAGACAGTTACCCTTTCATTTTAGCTATCTTTATTATTAAGCTCCTAATCTTAGTATCATTATTTTCTTCGATTGAAACATGGCTAAAAAAAATATGATAAATGAAATAAAAATAAATAAATAATATAGATCCCATTTTCGATGCATTTATTTCCTTTTTTTTGGGTTTTGATATATTACAAAATCAACATTGTCTATATTAAATCATAGAAAACGCGTCAAACCCTCCCAGTTCATCAATCATCTCCCATACGCTCTTAGCACCACCATTCGTTGATATGTACCTGATTAAACATAACTAATAAGCCTTTCTCTATGCAATTTTTAAAAAACTTATTTATTTAAAATTTTTGAATGTTCAACATTAACGTATTTGAGTAAATCGAACATAATACTTATCTGTGTATCGAAATAATAGATACCTATTTGAATTTTTATTGCAACTGATCTGTGTTTTGAGACCATTATTTTTATAGATCTTAACATCCGTACATACATTATAAAAGGTACATACTTCAAACTATTAATTTTAGTAAATATAATTATAATTAGGTTCTTTTGAGAATGTTTACATTACTGAAAACGATGGTTTGAATATTGATTCATTTGATGAGAATATGTGATATAGTCGAATGATCTTGAACTCCGTTTATTGATTTAAGTCATCAATCCGAGAACAATTATTTACATTTAATTAAAATCTGAATAATTTTCAATCAGTCAAAACGGTCATCCATCTTTGACTTAAAAATATACATTGACGATGTTTTTTGACCCAAAATGGGATAAAAAAAAACTCATTATATAGCATAACTTAGTAGGCATTAGTAAGCATTCTTTAAATCAACATTATCTCTCAACTATAATATCTGGTTTAAAATTGGTGGTATAATAAATACACAATACCTATATTATTCCTAATAATATTTCTATCCATTAAGTTCAGATTTTTACGGTGATAAATTTTATTGGATGTATAGTTCTGTTTTAAAACATAATATTTCACCTACCTGTATCATACAGATTAATGCCACTGCTATGAATAAACTCGACGACACTTTTAAGTACCACATTTTAAAATAGTTGACATTTACTGTTTAGACACGAAGTCTACTAAACTTCAAGAAGGTGTATTATATATTATATATGGATGCGCTAACGGGCAACTAGTAATTGTGGTTGACAGTTTGAACAATAAACGAATGTTATTAGCTATTGACATTTTTATGTTCACCGTTTTTAGTGTAAAATAGAAACAAAAGGTAAAAAAAACAAAAATTAAACACTAATTGCAGCAGTTGTTATTTTTGTAGCAGTTTGTAGAGTAATTATCAACTTGTGGAATCGTGACAGACCCACGATTGAGTCGAACATCCTGTTCTAAAAGTATCCTTCTTTACCTCGTATTGGTAAACCGAAAATAAAATATTATAATGACTGTTGTTGTATAAATCCTTTTTGAGTGCGTTACGTTGATATAAAAACATAATGTTAATAATATATTATACTAGTTACGACAGAAAACGTATAAAAATCAAGGTTATTGTAATATTTCATTCTGATAAACCTTTAACGTTATAAAAATGTATCACGAGAGACACTTAGAGATAACAAAAAAGAGTTAAAATCATACTTACGCTAAGCCTGTGCCGGGGTGAGTTCATGTATAAAGGAATAAGTGTTGCTTATGTACGTTACGATTAAAAATTACCTACATTTGATTTCAAAAATTATTGTCATTTGTCGGTAAATTTTTTTTCTATGTACCTACATTTCATACGTACACATTTTTAATAAAAATATCATTATCAATTTACAAATCAATTTTTTATCTTTCTATATTTACAAACGACTTAATCGAGCATATTGATATTACAGTACAGGGCGTATTCCTATTGCTGTAATACCATAAGACATAAGTTTGTAAATCTATCTTAAAATATTGTACTTAGAAGAACAAGGAATAAAATCTAATTAAAGTGTAATAATATCGAATGATATTTTATTTCTTAAATTAAAATGTACTTCTTAATTTTACATAAATAATAAAACATGCCTATCTCTTAAGAGTTAATAATAATTAAATTGATGTCTTATGATCGTGTTTGGTTATAAAATACAATTTCCTACATCAATCTTTTAAAACAGGATTTACCAAATATTTTTTAATTTCTTAGATACTTTCAACTTTCATTTCATTCGTTCACGAATAACTGTACAACAGCGTTTATTTTTTAATTTCTTGTTCAGATTCTTTAATAGTAGTATCTAGTTTTTTTAACTTCTTTTGGATTATTATAAAAACTTATATTTGTTCAGAAAAATTCAACTCGTTCTGCATGTGTGCACTAGCTTACGGTCAATATAAGTTCTAACCGAATTCCAATCGAGTTTTCAAAGAAATCATCAGATCACGTATACAATTTCAACAGCACGGACCAAAGTGATCGGGGTTATCACGTCATCGTGTCCAACAATATTGGACTTTTAAAAACATCGTAAATCTCGGAATCCAGACCAATATCTACTCGGTCTCGTTTGAAATTCGGAGATATCCAATAAGTCCTAATATATATTGTGTCTCCGTTCGAAGGGGACGTCTGCCAATAAGATTTCGGCAAGATGTTGCTCTGGATATTATACATTTATTTGAGTTGTTCGGTGCACTTGATCGACAGAAAAAAGTTCACTAGTTTAAATTACGTCAGAATTCGTACATTTTATTGATGAATACGTTTTTTTGTACTTATTCTCAGTGCGTATTGAAAATACTAAAATGAGAATATATTATATATTATATTGTCTTAATACTCATATATTTGATTTAGTCCATAATTTATATTAAAATTTAAAAGCCAACTATTTACAAATTGTTTGGAATTATTCAGATTTAGAACATATTTTTTTTCCAAATTTATTGAAATTAAAACAAGTCGGCCCTAGACAGTCTATTTATAGATAGTTGTATAATATATGAAAAACGAACTTATAATGTTAGTTTATTTCTAAATAGTTAACGATTGTTATAAATCGAGATTGCCAGTAGTGTAGTTCACACAACTCTGAAGTCCGTATAACATTTTTTGAATAATAACGTAAAAATATCTAGAGATTATGTTGCTCATAAATCAAATTATTATTAAAACGTTTTAAAATATAGTAAAAAAATAATGATAACGTATCAATGATAATCGCACTTATTTATAATATACAACATATTATTTAATTATGGGTAATTATGTCTGTGAAGTTCACGCCGCAATTATATTCTGTAAGATCTATATATTATGAAGATTTTTGATGTAGCATACATAATTATTATACACTTATCAGTTAATATTATTATTGTAGTAATGTAGTACCTATACATTACAAACAAGGTGCTAAAGCTTTAATTCAAATTCTATCTAACTCGAGAATATTTATGATTAAAATAAATTATCATTGCCAATTAATAGGTACCTATATTGCTTATACAACTCCAAAGATTTTAATTATCATGGACAGCATCAAACATACAAATGTAAAATTATAAGTTACCAATGTATGTACTCAGTGCCCACTTGGTCATCGATACAATAATGTTAAAGTGTGCATATACCATATATGTCACAAAATTAATGCCTAGTCTGTGAAATTTATAGACTTAGGCTGTAATAGTATCTAGTTCATTTTAGCTTTAAATCAAGGATGACGATTATTATTATTTATTTTGTTGTATCTTACAATATAATCATTAACACTAGTTGGGTAAAACAAGATTTATATTTTAAATTTCCAATGATCTTATTAATAATATTTATCAATAAATTATATCGTTGGTGGTTTCATTTATTTAACATTTATTTTACATATCAAGACCCTACCAGTGGAATTTAAATAATATAATTCCAACCTTAAAATAATAAAATGAACACCATTAAAATCTACTATCTGCCTAAAAATCGGTGGAATTAACATGTACCTACTATTTATACGTGCAATATGAATCATTTTTAATAATTACTATAAATTGAAAATATCTTTCTATAAATAGACCATTTCATTGTGAAGCCAATATATAGCATCGTTACGGTTAGTAATTAGTATCTTTTAGAATAAACATCACTATAATTTCAATAATATTTCATACTTATTTGTTTTTAATACAAATTAAAACCAATAACAATGGGCCAATAATAAAATTTCCACATGTGACTTATTGCTACGTATTAATACGTCATGTTAATTGCGATGATTTAAAAAATATATTTGACGATGACGACGAAGATAGCAAAAACTGTGTGCTCTTCAGAACATTTTAAATACAATGACTACCTGAAATATTTTTAGTAAACCGTGATTCTTAACAATTGATTGCGTAATATACCGCTAAACTATATTGTATAATATGTACCTAAGTATAATGATTAGGACCCAAACAACGTCCATTTTTATAAAAAAAATTCAAGAATAGCGTAGTCATGATACTTGTCTGATCTCTTGGATATCGTTATTATAAAAATTATAAATAATTGTTTTGACAACAATGTGTAATAAATAGATAGTAATATATCGGCATTAAAAAGTATAGTAATTTTAAAAAATATTTTCTTCAGAAAAACTTTATCGTATAAAATTATAAGCATAATCGTTTACTATAATGGTGGCCGTGGCTATTAATTTATTATCATGCCTCAATAGTGAAACGAATAAAAATTTAATCTAATGTTCATCTTTCAGAGATTTTCTATCGGCATATAATAAATCAAATTAACCTACTCACGCACATTATTGATTTATTATTTATTATTTGCACGCACGCATTTATATAATAATATATCATATATGTGTAAGTAACAGGTAGATTATTTAGTCCACGTTTCAAAGGGGCCAATGACCAGGAATTAAATTTATCTTGTATCCGAAGCCGACCACAGGATATATTCAATTCTGAGAATGCAATTTGTATTGTTTTATTTTATCTAAATATGTACAATATTCTAGAATTGTTTATAATTATATAATTCACTTTAATATTCTTATAACATTAACACAAAATATTAAAAACTATAAATTCTATATTATTGATCAATTTTGGTTATTGATTGATCTTTTAAAGTACTGAACAATAGGCTAGATTGAAAAAATGTAAATAAGAGTGAAAAGGCCTTCAAGCTGAGGTAGTTCGTCATAAAGATTATTGATTACCTAATGATTTTTATTACTTATATTGTATTACTTTTATTTTATTACATTTATTAATTTTTCTGGACCTTTTTACTTCGGGTATATTTTCCCGGAAATTTTTACCCTTAGATAACCTTTCACTGTTAAATATGGTTTTATCGGGTTCTTTTTCCTATGATATATTTTCCACAGACATTTTTCCTGGATATTTTTCCTCTGGATATTTTGGATGGTACCCAATATAATGGCAAACCTACATAATATAAGTATTTATACTCCACATACATTATACATTATGGTGGGTAGTGATTTGTATCATGTAGAGCGTAGACTGTACATTGTAGAGTAATAAATGTTAATCGTTTAATTAAGAATAGGTATTGTAACTTGTAACTTGTTACTTGTAAGACGTAAGTACAATACACTTCATACACAACACGCTTAACTATAACAAGTACTATACTATGATCAAAGTCAACGATAGCTTGTATTATTATTGTTCAATCATTACAATCATTTTATATTGTACAACAGTATTAAAACGGTTTATAAACAGACCTTGGTCATATTATTATCGTATCAATGTGTTTTGCTTTTTAATTGTTTTTTTTTTTGTTAAATATTTTTTACTCATTTTCTCTCACTCGTTGAAAAAATAGAATAACATTATCATCCAAACATAAATATACGACGGCATTTTATCGTAGCGATAACACATCGCGTATTGCAATAACTGTTGTGGGTACGGGGTAGGTACCTAATAGTATTCGTTTGTCGTTCAAAATCATACTATATTCTGATATTCATAACCGTGGAGGGTTGTCGATCACTCGATCAACGTATATAAAATATTATACAACGCACTACACTCACGCCGTGCACCGGTAATAATATGTAAATATCTGGTAATAACGGTGGCACTGTATTATATAGAATAGGTTTATATATGGGATTGTCTGCAATGAATAAACTATAAAGGCCGACAATGAAGGCGGTGGCGAACCATTCTTTGTCTCGCCGACGATAATCCGGTCACACGCGAGTAGGTCACACGAAGCAATATGACGTACAATATATTATAATATTATTATAATTAAAACGAATAATAAACCAACAGACGGAATATGGCCTGCAAATTAAGTTTTTCTCACCAGTGAATGATCAATTTGTGGTTAATAGTATTGACAGCCGTGTTGACCGTGGGCGTTGGGTTGGACTGACATTCACGAGTACAATGTGAATATGCGTGTTTCCATAAATTATGGTAGTAGGTACTTTCTTACCTACCATACGTTTAGAACTTAGTGAAACATGACGTATTCATTGTAGTAATCGTCACAAGAAATTGTTAACGCCTTATCTCGACTGCAGTTTTAACACTCATATTTATTTATTTATTGAAATACTATACGGTTGGGTCCCAAACATGAATTTATTTACGCATAGGATTCGAAAATATTAAATAAACAACACAAATAATTAAAATTATACAACAAAACAAAACATCATTGAAATCATTATACAGTGCTCGACTTTGAAAAAATAAAGTAGGAGGACTCTGTTTACTTTTAAAAAAAGATTGTCCCCATCAATTGTTAAATGTTATTGAGCCGTCTGGGCTATTCCTCCGCACCTTTTAAAATACCCCTATTTAAATAATATAATGAATATGTATAAATAACCAATTAAAAAAATAAAAATACAAGTTAATATAATACATAGGTATAATTACTGTAGGTACCTATTATATATATTATAGATATAAAATATAATAACAAACTCAAAAGGATAATAAAAGTAAATAATTTAATAGTTTTGTAATAATTAGTTAATATCAATAAATCAATATAAACTAGTTTATAGATCCGTGGTTATGAGATAATCCATAAGACACATTATGATAAAAATGAAAAATGATGAAGAGCCTCGTGCGGTTCCCCTTAAAAATAATAGCGGTACCATAAAATTACTAAAAAATTAGTTGTGGTACTACGTCTCCCCTGGGTCCCCCTAGTTAAGCATTGAATTATTATATAGAAATATCAGTTTATATACATAGATAGGTTATTCGTACATGATTTTTACATGAATTTAAGGAAATAAAACAAAACGGATCAATGTTATACTTATTTACAATGTTCATGGTTCTTAATAGTGGTGTGTTTGTAGCATAACTATTTGTTTGGTCAAGTACGAGTGGATGAAACTTTGAATGATATACTGCTGGTTAAGATATATTTCATATTTTTTTTATAATATTACCTACAAATAACAATCGAAATAAACTGGGTTTACAGTATTTTTTTAACCACTTAGGTGGTTTGTTTGTAATGATATTGTTATAACAGTTGTCCATAATATTGTTACGTAAAAATGCTGTAAAATAAGGTAATTATTATTACCTTTTGAAAAAATATCTTTTATTATATTCGTTCTCTATGAATATTATTACTATATTGTGAGTAGAATAAATGTATTTATTTCTATAAAACTAATTATGTCCACTCACAGTTGTAGTACAATAATAATATTAATAGAGGAAGAAAATAATAAAAGATATTCTCTCGAAAGGTAATAATAATTAGATACCTTATTTCACATCGCACTTTTACATAATATGGACAACTGTTTTAACAATATTTCAAACAAAAGATGATCGGCCACTATAATAATATTGTGGTATTATCCTTCTGGGGGAGAAAAAACTCTCCTCTGTCAGAAAGTTGCTTACACCAAGCTAATTTATCGGTCTATCGACTTTCGTTTGCCGGCGCTAAGGTGCATTAGCCAAGTATAGTAGTTGCTTTACCGTCCGTCGCAGTGGTAGTTTTTACCTTTTTTTTTTTTTATCGAAATGTATCATCTCACGGATAAGTCAACAATTTATGAAAAGTTCCTAGCTATTTTTTATTTGTTTTATATTTTTTCCGAAGCGCAAATGTCCTTTGGGTTTTGCGTAAGTGCCATTTTGCTGCTGAACTATGCGCGTCGTAGTGTTGCATCAATTTTATTATTACCATTTCAGAAATATTTAGGCATAGATCATTCTCAGAACTCTAATAAAAACGTGTAGTTATAAGTTCTAGCAAAATAAACGCTGTCAAATAATATTTACTACAAAAATAAACATTAATATATATAACAATATACCGGCAGTTGTACTAATATTATATTTTATAGGTATTTAAATAAGTAGGTTCTCTGTACAGTGTCGTTCTACCTCATGGTTAAGTATAGTAATTTTCAATGTGTCTTAACTAACTAATAAGTAATAACAACGTAGGTACCTATAAAAAAAATGTACAGTACCAATAAAATACTATGAAGACATAAGTAATAATAATTTTCCCATAGTATTTTGATGAAAATCGGATTTCACATAAATGGGTCGTGTGTGGCCAGTATTTATTTAAATAACGAAAACACTACATACGTATAAATTCAGTGTTGGGAAATATCTAGATAAATTTATCTAGATAAAAATTATTCATCTTTTATCTTATCTAGATAAATTTCAACTCTATCATATTTATCTTCATCTAGATAAAATTCTAGTTATCTATGAGTAACATATCTAGATAATTTATTTTAATTTACTTAAAAAATTTTTTTTAATTTTTAAATTAAAAATATTTATATTTACGTCATTATACCATGATTTTAATATTGAATGTTCATTTATAGTCTCGAGTATTACATCGTAATACTCGTAATTTTATGTTGTAGGGTTTGACTTATTATTATTTTAAAAACAGTTATTATTTTTTTTTTCAAATGTTAGCTAACAGCTTCATTGTATTATTATAAAATTAAGTCAGTGAATGACATTTCATATATATTTAAAAAATAAACTATTTTATTTTATGTCAATTTTTAATGCCTTAAATATATGATGTATTTAAAAAAAATAATACCTATATAACTGAATATTTGCAAAATTAAACATGAAATTATCTGATATTTATCTAGATAAAAATGTAATAATTTTTATCTTTATCTAGATAAAATTTAGTATAACTATCTTTATCTTTATCTAGATAAAATTAGGTACTGTTATCTTTATCTTTATCTAGATAAATTATTAGTTATCTATTCCCAACACTGGCGTGTATTATGTAGTAAAGTATCGGTTGTAAATTTGAGGGGCAGGTACCTCTTTACTGTCTTCTTACTTTTAACAACTATTTAGTTAAATATTCTGCAATTAGTTTACTAATTTTATTGAAACTCCTCTTAAAAGTTAAATAACTTAACATTTTAGTTAGTTCTATGAAATATACCTACTTGAAATTTGAACTTAGAATAACTCTCATATAAATATTTCATAATTATTTTAGATAGGTACTTAAAATAATTAAATCAATTATTTAAAACTGTATTAGTACTTTGTATTTGATCGCTTATTTTGAAATACTACTCGTTACAACACTGCAGATAATACGCGATAATGAATTATTTTTTGATCAGTCGACCGTTAATGTATTATTTGTACCTACCTATATTCCAATTAATAACGTATAATAGTATTTAAATGTTTTCCTTCACGACGAATATTTTGACTGATAATCTCGTCATCGTTGCTTTTATGATGATTGTTATAAATTACAATACATATACAATAGAAATTAACAGTAATTAATAATCTACCTAATCGCGTCAATTCGAGATTTAGTCACGTCGCGATTCGCATCGTGTATATTGTGTTAACGCATCAATCGTAAATCGTAATTGACAACCCCATATGTAACACACATTGACAACCAAACATACACTTGCATGATAATAATATAAAATATATATAATAATATCATTTGGGGAGATGAAATATTGCTTATACGAATAGTTATATCTAAACGCTATGAGTAGGTACCAGTTAAAATTAACGTTGTTATTACTATAATAATAATACTGTAACGAACTTAAGTGACGATAGCTGCTGAACGATTAAATACGTGGGCTGTAAAAATGTTTGAGATTTATGGTAGAATTAATTTTGTTTCTGTTGAGTAGTCTGTTCTGCGTACGATACTATTATTATTTTTTATTATATTAAATATACTATAATATTATAAGATTTATAAATTAAACTAATAGCGGAGGTCTGCTCCGAGTTCCAATTGTCCACGTTTAAATGATGCATTGTCGTTGTAATAAACGATTTCAGGTACCTAACTAAAGTAATATTATAATACAGCTGTATCAAGAATACATAGGTACAACAATTAATCAGAAAATAATATGCACCGAAATATATTAAAACGTCTTATTTTATAGTAATGAGTAGGTACAGCGTTTAAATGAAGTTTGTTTTTATTGTTTTTTATAAAAATAATTAATTTACATTTGATTTAAGAAATATGAACTTACTTAATTTATTATGATTATGGACCAGGGTCTGAATAATAATTTTAATTCAACATTAAAAATGTTTATCTTTCTTCTTTCATTTTATATTATTTTATTTATTATTGAGATTTTTTTTTTGCAAATTATTGCGTGATTTGAAACAACAATTTTTATTTAATACCTACCTCTGGTAGTTAGTTCTATATAATTATAATATTAGGTATACGTCTATATATATAATAAAGTATATATTATTTACAAATAATAGTGTCTACCTATATCTTATAGTTGTACCTATTAATTCATAAACATTTTAATTAAATGCCAGTAATATTAATCTAGTTACCTAATAAATAATAATCAATATATCCAGCATCATCTAAGATCAAAAATTATTTTTGACTGATTTAATTTATACTTATTCTTAACTAGCTTTATAATTTATAATTTAAATGACTTTAAATTTACATTTAACATACGTAATAAATGTATGTATAAGTAATAAAACGTCTCTATGTAGGTAAAAGTTTAGAAAATCTTTATAATACCTGACAAATTATTTACAGTATTAAAATCAATAAACTACAAGCAAAAAAAATCATTTTGTAGCTCAAAATCAATGTATGACATAACTTTATATTTTTATATTTTTATAAACTTAATTCGCTGCTATATTTTATTTTAACAAATCCTAATAACAAACAGAGGTTTTATACTTTTAATTGTGTGTGAGAAAATTATAAAAAGAAAATCAGACTATTATAATATAATATTAATAATTAATAATAAATTAACTATTAAGTCTTATGTTTAAAAAAAATGTAAAACGTGCAGTTGCCTTTAAATGCCAAAACGCTGAAATATGCGAAAAATAAATGTTGTGTCCAGCTAAATATTTTATCATTAAATTAAATTATCATGATATATCTTATACTATATATTTTGACTATTCAGTAAAATAAAAACTTGCAAGTCAACATGAACTTGCCTACCTCATTAATAAGAGTAGGTACCAAAAATGGTTATAATTAATTCAAAATATTGCACAAAAGTTATTATAAATTACTATTCACACAGTGCCAATTTACATCAAGTTTCAGAACTTTGAACTCGGTTTAAAGAGTTAAATGTAATTTATTTCACAGCTGTTATGTGATACATGGATATAAATATAATATTTAGATAAGCATAGATAACAATATGCCTAATGGCAGTTCCCACGAATACCAGCCAGATTATTATTATTCAATATTACTTGGTGGTCGATATATAACACTTAATAGGTTATCATAACTTCAATTAATTTTATAATTAATTAACCTTGTTGATTGTCTAGACTTTAGGATGTAAATCTAGATGCAAAGCAAAACATTCCTAAACCATAGATAAACCTAACTGCTGAGTATAACCATACTCATTGTGCTTACAATTTAAAAAAAAAACTGATAGTATTATACATTTAACTTAAGTTCATAGCTCTTTTTGAATGAAAAGTTTTTAGAAAAAATTCGATTTTACTGTTATAATATCATAATAATATTATTGAAGAATATATATATTTATTTTTATTTTTTAAAACAAAGAACATAATATAGGTAAACAATCTCTAATAAAATGAATACAATAGGTAAGTAATATGGGGAGGTGCAAGTATACAGGACTGGATGGCATGATAAAAGGGGGGATCCAATGAACCTACTTCATAATAATTAAAAAATAGTATGGTAATTTTATATTTTAACTATTTATAGAAAAAAATGTTATACAATGATATTTATATGAATATTATAATTGCTTATTTTAATCCTTAAAACGATTTTAAAAATAACTTATTTAAAAATAATTTGTTGAATTTACAGAAAATTGGGCGATAAATTAAATAATATATTAATAAATATATTATAATATTTGATTATAAAACAAAAATATACATTGAAATATAATTAAAATCATTTTTTTTTTTTTTTAGCTAGGTATTATTATACAACTATGATACGAATTAAAATCATATAAATATGTATTATAATCTAAAATTCTTTACTAATAATAATAATCCATTTAATATTATAATCACTTTATATAATATATATATATTTATAAATTATAGTATAATAATAATAATGTATGGATAATGTACATGTATTTACTCTAGTAGAAAATGTATAAGAAGGTAGGTACTTATTATTATAGTATTGAAATTTATTTTGATTATTTACCAATGAATTGTTTTAATTTTAATTCATTCTTAATTCTACTAATTATGGTGGGATTAATATAATAATGAAGTATTTAAAATCTTTAAAACTTTTTTGTTAAAGCTCTAATTATTTTTTAAAGGTCATATTTAATTACATTATATATACCTACTATCTTTTTAATACTCATTAAATAAAAATCGTTTCCATTCAAGAAAAATTACACAAAATCCCTAAAATATCATTGAGTAAAATATAGTTCTTGAATAATTTTTAAGACTTATGAGAGCAACACTAAGTGCGTGAAATCAATATTCATGCAACTGATTTTGTTTTAGACTATATAATATGGTCGATAATTTAATTTTTGTTTTAAATTCATATTTTTGTTATTAAAATATAATTTATTGTTACAAATTAGCAGAATTGTGTACTTATATTTAATCATAGTTAGTTATGTATTTATACCTACCTATAGGCCAGTGTCTTCCTGTATAGGGCACTTTTCATGTCAATATGTCAGTATGTAAACTATTGTAAAACATAAGGATTTAATTAATTTTTTTTATTAATATTATAGTATACTTATTAATCAAAATAACGTCCGTAAAAAGTATCAGTGACTATAAATTGAGAATTTGTTGTCCATGTAACGAAAAAAACAATTGATATGTACATTCAATAATAAATTCATTAAAAAAAAATGAAAACAATATACTATGTTGGTATACTGAATAATATAATTTAAGTATAGGTTATACATTTTTCATACAGTAGGTACCTACCAAACATCGAGACAAACACGTGGCTTTTTTCTTTTCATATTACATAATTTTATTGTTTTAAAATAATTATAATTTTGTAGTTTAGGATGCACTGCAATCATATTTTTTAATAAATAAAACCAGTGTTGATAAATTTGATAACACTGTTAATAACTCAATTATACCTATAATTACATACCTGCTATAAAACTTACAATGACCAACGATAAATAAAATATTATAAATTAACAGTAAATTCCAAGTTTATCGGTTCACAATTTTTTAACTGCCCCTTACTGTAGTTAGTCATTGGTTTTTTTGGGGGGAAAAGGGAATCGATATTGTGTATCAAGACTTGCGCTATCCATTGTTTGGAAATCGTAACAATGTGATGATCACTCATATTGACGTGTCAATCAGTAGAACTTTGCAAAACTTGTCTAAGTAATTGAGAACTATTCAGTGAATTTAATAACGATCCGGGTCACCGTGGTCACTGCATCACTGAATCAGTCGGCGAAGCGTCCGTGAAACAAACGCTGACGTCACTGTGCCGTCACTGAGCGTCCGGATCCGGATACGGCCGCTGCTGGCTATGCAGACTGAACCCGTTTTCTGGCGTCATTTGTAGATACGGCTGGCCTGCCGGGTTGATTGCCGGCGAAGTGGCCACGGGTGGCGAGTCTGGCGCGTCATAGAATGCCGGGTTGTACACGACGGTTGCGGACATGGACTGCCTACGTCTGGCCGCACGCACCGTGGCCATCAGAGTGCCCGTGTCGGCCTTTCGCAGGACGCCTGCACCGTGGCCGTCGCCTTCGTCTGTGGTCGGGGACATAGCGCAGACATACGACAGTTCGGACGTCGACCGGTAGACGCCGGTCAGTCCGTCGGCCGCTGACTGGCCGTGGCCGACCGTGGCAGACGCCAACATCGGTGTTCCGCCCCGTTGCCGCCGTCTCTCTTTGCTGATCTTTCGGATGTCGTCCAACACCGGTCCTTGTTTGTCTTCCGGCAATACCGCACACATTTCCTGCAACACCTCCCGGCCAAACACCGTATAACATTATACTGTCATGTCACTATATAGATCATTTTGTGACTGTTAAACTGATTAAAATTGCACATTTACCACGTAAATTATTTTCCTAAGTCAGGCCTAACTCTGTTGGCAAACATTTTTAACCATAGGTCTCTGTAATAACTAGATGTTCAGATACAGACAGTCCTAATAGCCTATAAATGGGAAGGAAAATGTTTTTCCTGGTACCCAACCGGTGCAGTATGATTTTTAACACGGGACCCAACTACAGTAGGTACAGTGTGATCTTTACACGGGACCCAATTGGTGTACAAATTGAATTTGGGACCCAACTAGTATGCGCTGGATGAATGATAATTTTCTTGGAATCACAATGCCCTACGATAATTGTTCAAAGTTCAAACTCTTCCAAACAAGTCTTCGGTCTTTACTAGTAAAAAAAAACAAAGGGTTCCAACGTTCGAGACACACTATAAGTATGTTCGCGGAGCACCGGTTGAAAACCTCTTGCTGATGTTATCATTTTTCCATATACAATAATTAATGCATGTATTCACACCATTCTACAATAGGTACGTCGATATTTTTCCAAAAAGTAATTAAAGACGTTCAACCAAATTAAGATATTACTACTAATAATATAACATATAATACAATTAGGTAATTAGAATTAGAGGCCGATCCACCGGTAATATCTTTCTTTTAGGATTGTTTTTTAGTAAACAATGTTTTATCATTAAATTCAAATTTGCCACATACATTACAGTGATATACTCAATGACGATACACTGCATACAGGTATATACTCTACAGATATAATTTGTATGTATTAAATCGTTAATAATATTATGTATTACCGTACTTTCATGGTCTCAATCAACATAATATACCATTGACCTAGATTATAATTAAACTCAAATAAAACAATATTTAAACTAAAAACGATTCATTCGTAGACATTATTATTAATATCAATAGGCATTATTAGTAGATACCTACGATATTACTTCAGTCATTTTAATTATTCAAAATTTCAACTTAGTTCTTTCAAACTATATATTATAATTAAATAAGTCAAGTTTTTACTCTTTCTTCTGATTAAACTTCGACTGTTGACATTCTGTATAAGTAAACAAATAAATTTATTTATAATATATCAAATATTCAAATGGAAAAGTCTAAAAAGTTTTATAAAACACTGTATTACTAAAACAATATTCGTTAAAAACCATCTGTTGTGTAAAGTTTATACTAAAAGACAGACTTTATATTTCTTTATGCTCATCTTTCTAAATAGTTTTCTACATTTTTTATAATACTATGCATATTCTTTTAGATCAAACACAATGGTTTTAAACTGTATAGTAGTGATTGTGATTAAAAAACAATTTTAAAAAAAGTAGGTTGCAACATACGTCTGCGTGATGGGTTTACGCTTTTCGTTAATCCATCGGTTTTATTTCAGTTTTTAAATGCCTATGAAAGCTTTAATATAGACTATAGTGAGAAGAAGAATATATTTTACCGGGACAATACTTATTGGTCATTCCCTTTGTGTAACTAGTATATTCCTCCGTGGGTACTTTTTATATTTTTAAGTAATAAGGTTCAAAATTCTTTTTACCACAATATCTGTTTTAGTATTTTATATTTTATTTATTTCGTATGATAAAAATTTATAAGTTAGCTATACCTACTTGATTATCGTCCCATACTCAAAGTAAACCAAAAACAAAGATAAATTATTAAAAATCGTATACCAGTATAACCGACATAATGCATGCATACGTTGCATTAAACATGCTATACATTTTATAGGTTTGTCAGTTTGAATCCAAAGAATTTGTGGAAATCATTTTCCCTCGTTATATTGTATACAAAAGTTAAATTAATTTTATAACTAGGTAAATTATATGAAGAAATATTTGAACACCTTCAGATTATTACATGCGTATGAATTATTAAAATATTTTATATTCAATATTTTTAATAAATAATAAGTAGTTACCTACCTAGTACCTACAATGTTATGTGAAAAAATATTATACGGGTATAGTTACCCGTATTATACGGGTATTCACAAACGTGAATAAAAACATATAGGTATTTTTGTATTCGAATAAATAACAGTACTGAAGTTGAATGTAATAATATTATAATACATACATTTTTCATTTTTAACATAATATTTAAACCTCAAACGTAATATTAAAATCAAAATAGGATTTGGAATAATCATAAGCAAATATATAATATTATTACGGTTTACGATTTATGAGAATTACCTACCTACTTCATATTCAATTTAAAAACATAATTTTTTTCAATTATGCAATTTAACTTATTAAATTTCAACATTATCAGTTAGCACAGTGAAAGAATATTCAGAATAGTACATTTTATTGTTAAATTGCTTTTTTATTGAATCCAACTGGATGATTTAAATAAATACAATTTCATACAAGAACTTTTTTACAATTTGTGTAGAAATAATAATATGCAAGTGACTCGGCACTGCGCAGTAGTTGAAACCAATCATGCAACGTGATTGAGAGTAAACAACGGCTGCTGCCACTGGTTCTCGGATGGGTGACCACCCGGGTTCATAGTATGCAAAAACCTTGCTACACATACACGTGCTCCTAATCAACCGTTTTCAACCTAACCAAAAATTCCAACGTTACCATACCAAACCCAACAAACCTTACAGGCTAATTATCTCAGTCGTCGAAGCCTTAAAAAAATAAGAATAATTATGGGTGAAGTTAAAAAAATACAATTATAAACTAATATCAACAAATTTTAATTTTAATTATCTATGATAATATAAGGTAATTGAAGTATATAGAAACACATAAAACATAGTACTTAGTTGATATATTTAATTTTAAAATTCACCCGGTAATTAGATTTTATTTTATTTTCAAAAAGCTATTTAAACGTCTACGACCTTAATGACGATGACATTGAATTATGTTATTTTGCGTGATGAATTGACTTATTGTATTTTTCTGCAAAGTATTTCAATATTTAAAAACAAGTGTTTCGCTTTTTTCGATGTATTCATTGTGCATTTTACGAGTTACGAAAACGAGTTCAAAAATATGTTTTGAAACACTAATTAAAATCCATATATTATGCAGTTATCACCAATTATTATAATACGTAAAATTATATTTATTACCTTCATGGCTATTAATGTGTATACCTAATGATTGTTATCAAATTTATTGAAATTTATACAAATTCATTCTTAAAATAGTTTATTTTACTTTAAATTTCATAAAAAAAATCGTTGAGTAAGATTGTAAATACTTTTTATGTCAAACCTGTCCCCTTCGTGTCTGAGTGGTATTCCGTAACAATTTTTTTAAAATGCGCCATTAATATTTTATCAATCTAAAGTCGCATAATACTTTAATAGTTATCCTTCTTATTACGTTTTGTTTTCAAAATCTATAATGTTACATACTTATTATACATACGTACATCAAGCATCCATGAGGTCTATATTTTATGGTAGTTTTTGGAACACTACATTACATTCTATATAGATGAGTTATCTAATGTACAATTTACCGAACATCGACAGAATATTTCTTTGATATTTTTTTAATTGTTCAATATGTTATCCTTAAGAAATAAACAAGGCACATTCAATTTAGGTACTTACAGAGTAGTCGTACATTTCTGGCGGGCACACTAAATGCTCGCATAAATAATTGTTGTAACACAAATTTTTGATTATATCAGCTAATGTTTGGTCAAATGTTATTAATTGGAAAGTGGACACCACCCGACTGTGCTATGTTAATTTCGACCACTAATACTCACTGTGTACTTTTGTAAGTTTATCAAGGCGTTGACGATGTTTCCCAAGACCCGGTGGTTGCTCCTGTATCTGTTGGACGCAATCGCGGCCGTCATGGGACTCTGCCACTGTAGACGGACGTACGAGGCGATGGTCGTTTTCGGAGCGTTTTTCTTTTCGTTTAACGAACTGTCGGCGTCCAAAAACGACATGCCTGTCATTACCAGACGATATATACATATATTATACAAACACGAGAGACGAACAAAAACAAAGAACCGTGTAGAGATGTTTAAAATAAATAGCTAATATACATCTGATATTCTGATGATATTACCGTGCACATGCTATATGATTGGATTATACATTTACGGGTGTGTGTGTGTAGGAGACGATGATATAGGACGCGATGTTTTTTTTTTATTTTGTTACGGGCGAAAGGTTGCCGGCGGCAGTCGCTATGCCTGGCTGCTCATTGGAGCTAATCGTGATAGTGCGGTATGGTGAGAGGGAGAGGAGGGGCGGTCGAGTAGGAAGGATTGTGATTTAAAATGTGAAAAACGTAATTCACCTACCTCTAACCGTTTTGAATTTATTGGATACCGTGTCCGCCCGAGCGGAATACCGTTGTCTGTCCGCGGCCCGGCCCAGGCTGCGGGACGCGAATGTTTCCTGTTCTGGTTCCGAAAGCGATATACTGAAACGTTGCACGTCCCCCGGACCCGGCGTGCAGACTATGTCCACGCCGTCCTGGAATTCGACGGCGGCCAACAGAAGTTTGTCGGCCCACGACCACCCTGCGGAATTTCACAATGAAGTTTTATAGACTTTTTAATGTGCCAACTGCCGTTGCATTTGATAACTATAGATACTGTAAATCATAAATTGAAAGGTATATATAACCACAAAAACATTATGCAGGTACCTATAGTAGATTACCATTAAACGCGTTGGTTAGGTCGTATTATTATTATTTTTTTTTTTCAGTCAATTTTAACTATCAGTAACTGTTTTAGCAAGATCGTATTTAAGTTATGTCACTCCAACGGTGGGACACGCATAACAACACAGTTGTTTTTCTACCAAAGAAATGTTTGAAGACAACATTCTAACATAATAATTAATAATTATTGAAGTTTTATTCTGAGACAATTAACTGTCTTTAAACACTTTTTTGGGATACCAATTACCAAGATGTTACATTAAAAATCAATCGAACAGGAACTAACGGCAACCCTACATGTGTCCAGGTTAAACAAATACAAATTATAAAAGTGTAAATACTTGAATTTGATATAAATTGTACTTATATAATAATTAGAATAGATATACAGTTATGCAGTTATACATCGTTTTTATTGTTTGCTGAAAAAAATACCTTCATAATTTATACAAAAACGTGTTTCATGACCTAACGATTCTGCATATAAAATTGTTTTGCATATTTTTACATTTATAGGGCAATTTTAGTATTTTATATATATTTACAATATTATACAGTTGTACTAAAGTGCTCTTTTGTATAACTCGACAAATCATAAAATGCAAAATAAATAATGATCGTTCAAGATTTTATAAATATACATATTTATGCTAAAGACTGATAACTTGTGTAGCACATACACTATACAGAGAGACAATAAAAATTCATGGAAAATATCAAAAAAATATACGATACCTATAGCTTGTTTTATAACTTGCTAAAAAAAAGTTTTAATTACGTTGTATAGTGTTAGAATACAAAAAAAAATCTCATACAAATGTACAGCCCCCTTAGTTCCACCTGGTGGAGGGGGAATTACTCACGCTGGCCTGCTAAAAAAATCAACGGGCCTGTGTGTTAATCAAACTCACTGTGATTCTACAATATGTATTTATTTTCAAATCATTCAAATGTCAAATGTGTTATTAATTATGATATTCAATATTTACATTTTAATACTGTAAGAACCATTGTGATTTTTGTGCCGTATGTTTTTCGTACAGCAGTCATTGAATGAAATACTATACCTACAGTTTTCTACCAAATTACTAGAGAAAATATTACAACGAGAACGAAAAATTCAGAATAAAAATATTTCGTGTAAAATTATTTCTATAGGTACTCAAACGAATTAAAACTAATTTTATGTACTCATTTGCACTGTGAGTGTTACAAATACCTAAAATATAAATGTAATTTAGTCTTTAGATATTATTCAATAAACATAAAACATTTAAAAAATAAATGGTTTTAAAAATTCCCATAGTATTAATTTTATTATTATTTATAAATTATAATTCAATGTATGAGATTATGAGCGGTGATAAATCTATATGTTCTACAATGATGAGGGTCTTTTTATTGTGACTGTTGAGTGAGGTTTCTGGTAGGAAATTATATCTATTTTGTACTTCAGACCTTCAAAAGAAGAATTTGTCAAGTACTTTTGAAATAAATGAGAAAAACAAAAAAGTACAACAAGATTTTTGAATTTGTATGTTATTATTAAAATAATTGGTTGTTTAACCATGATTACCGTCATAGTTGACAAATTAGAATCGTTTTTGATCGTATACCATGATTTATTTATTTTATTATATATTATTATACCCCATATTCCACGAAGAGAAAAAGTATCTACAGATAATTAATCATTAAAACGTTAATTAATTACTATAATTTAAGTTCAATTTATTATTGAATTCAAATTTAAAACAACTATTACAGTGATCTATTTAATGACGAGTATACTCGCACGTCCTACTGTACAGCAGAACGATTACCTACTTGAATGCTTTTTTTATATTATATTTAATAATCTGACAGTACTTCAAAGAAGTCCGAGGTCTTTGTGGGACCGTCCTCACATTTGACTTGACCTAGTTTCGATTATTGCTAGACTTCATTATAATATTAACTAATAAGCGATAAATAATAACTTTCGACATTTATGTTTTCACCTGGAACGTTTTTGTTTCTGGACATTAATTTCCGTGGACATCATATTTGATACCTATACGTATTACAAAAATTACTTATACGTGAATCCAGTTTTTCCAGTTAATCGGCTCGTGTACATTGTACATCTACTGGTTTCTTAAATTTTATACGAAACCACCGAAATTTAAAAAAAAAATATGCATCTCTGGCAACATGACAATATTAAATAGATAGCACACAATTTTTTAGCCACACTTATACCTTTCTGTATGGCGTCCAACAGCGCGTCGGTAGGCCGCACTTCGTCCCTGCAAAGCAGTCTGGCAAAAGCGCCCAAAGAACGTAGCTCGTCCCTGTCCCACCTTCGCCGCCACTCGTCCAGGTGCCAACAAGTGCTGTGCGACACGTCGTACAACTGGCGCAGGAACAGCGACAGCGGCGGGCCCAGTCCGGCGCGACGTCGCCTGCACCGCAGCGGTCGGAAGTCGGTGGCCGAGGCGGCGGTGGCCGCCGATTGCAGCCGTCCGAGTACGAACCGCACCAGGTCTGAGTCACCGGCAATGTCGGCCACCGTGGCGTCCGCGTACACGTCGCACAGCAACCGGCGCACCGCTTCCGGTCCACCGCCGGTGGACGGTGTCCGGCGGCGCTGGCGTCCCGCGAGACACCGACCGCGTCGGCCGCCTCCGCTGACGCCGCTCTTTTTTTCGGCGGCGGCCAAACGCAACGGCCGCCGCTTCCGGTCGTCGTGCTTCTTGTCCCGGGCGGCCCCGTAAATGGCCAGCGCCTGTTCCGCGACGACCGACACCAGGTACGCGGCGTCCAGCCCGATCTCGTCCCCAGCTACCAACCCGGAGCTGCACCGCGGAATCTTTTCTTCCGTCAGAAAGTGCCACGCGGACGACGATTCCGCCGCGCCCGTCGCAACCTATACAAATAAGTAAACAATTCACTCAACTGTACTAAAATTGTTATTAGGGCAACACTGTAAATCACCCTAATTCGTTTTCTAGTCTATTTTATCGTATGTTAATGTAGTTCGTTGACGAATGTTATCGTTTGTCCATATTTTTTATTTTTTCTGCAAACCAATAATATACCAAATCGAATTTTGTCAGGTCAAACGTGTGTATGACATTTTAAGTAAGACACCAAGGCACGGACATGATATAATATATGTTATTTAGGTACCTAATCGACGTTTGGTTTAATTATAGGTATGTATGGTATCATCTCAAGAAAAACATACCGTTGCAGTATTGCAGTATGCCAAAGGGAAGGGTTAACAGTAAATGGTTTATTGGTATAGTTTAATTGAATCCAAACCGGCGTTCGTTCGTTAATAATATTATTGCGCTGTGTCAAGAGCTTGTGTAGGTATTAGTCAAATTGATTCGGCTGACGTTTCAGTAGTACGTTTCGACTTATTTAGCGTATTACTTGTGTTTCAACAACACGCCGTCACTAATATTATTATGTTCGTAAAAATTTAAAATTGAGTATTTACATTACGGTCACGGTTAAGGATTTACGGTAGTGGTTCCGCCCATGCGTGGTTCTCATAATGTTATGCATAGTTAATAGAAACCGCTGTAGTGACATTGCGTGTAATTTCATTACCGTAATAATACTTCAGTCCGATAAGCAAAACGCACACCTATATAACCGTGACACGGTATTACGCGATGTAGGAATAAAATATTTATAATATAAGTATTATGACCGATGCTCACCTATACCAGTGCCTGCAGTGATGGCCATAAAATAAATTGTAGGATGGGCGATAAATTCAATATAGGTAATAAACTAATCAACTATAATAATAATATGTATGATGATTTGTATATGGGATATATTATAGGTATATATATATATATATATTTGTATGTGGGACACAAAAATCGTACCGCCGTTTAGTATTCTATAAATTCTGATACTGGTTACGGCGTTAACTATTAAGTCCCACCGCATGTGACATGGGTGAATTTTACAATAGTAAATTATTATCAGACTTATGACACACACTGGCCATTCAAAATTCTGTATCCGATCACAGGAAATTAAATAGCCGTGGCCGTGGGGGGTAGGATACTTTCTATATAATATAAATAATTGTTATAATGTTAATAATAATTACCAACTCAATTTTTTAACGTTATCGATATATCAGTTTTATCGTAATTAAGTAAGAATGTAAAGGAGTGTACTAATTTAGTCAAATACGATTATTTTGGCGACTATCGCGTTTTAAGCGTCTCCTGTAAAGCTGTAAATGTATGTGTTTGTGAACTAAAACAGTTAGCCTTTTATTATATTATAGTTTCCATAAATAATAGGAATCAACTTCAGTTAAATGGTTCGGAATATTAATAAAACGACGATCAAATAATGCTCACGCAGTGCCTGGTGGCCAACATCCCCTTGAACACTTCGCCGATATACTCCACTTGTTTCCTCGAGTAATCCAACCTCCGGGGCTTCGGGTCCATGGTATCCAGCACCCGGTACCACTTGTGCAGCATGACCGACTCCAGGTTCTGCCAGTAATCGGCGTCCGTGTTCTGGAACGCCTGTCCGGTGACGATCGAGTCGCTGCCCATAGACTTCTCGAACAGCCCGTACATGTACGCCTCCACGATCTCCACGTCGTTCTGGTAATCATCTTCGGACACCATCGTCCGGCAGGCACGGGGCGCGTTCAGTACGACGTTGGTGTAAGGGTAGAAGTACGACCGGTGGTGCTGAGCCTTGAGAGCGGCCACCAGCGCGTCGAGCACCGACAGCACGTGCACGGCCACGCACCGGTGGTCCCAGTCCTCGACCCGGCCGCACGCCTCCAGCCGGAACCACAGCAGCGTCTTGAGCATGTAACCGCTCACCACGCACACGCCGTTTTCGCCTTTCCGCAGCTTCGGCACCTTGGTCCGGAGGAAGTGGTAGATGTTGCTCACTACGCTCCGTTCCGAGTAATGCGTCTGGTATAGACACTCGGCAGCCGGGAATCTAATCTGCCAAGTGGCCGGCCGGCCGTAGCACCGGACCGTCGGATGTGGCGCCACCGGGACCGCGTAGTATCCCTGTCATATAAAACGATTGATACAATATTCGATTTTAATACGCCAACAAATCGATGCATATATATATTATATAATTTTAATAGTCGTGTAGATCATTATAATATACGATTTATAATTTGTTACTATATATTGTAATCGATTATTCATCTTGTGATTTCTTACATTAGTATAATATTATCTATACCGATGGTTCTCATTCTTTTGAGTGCGGCCAAACCAAAGTTCAAATTCATAAAAATGGTGACACACTTAAAACAATTAAAATATTTTTGAAAAGGTAACAATTATAAAAGTATGTAAATTATTATATTATATAGATTCTATACAGAGCACGGGTGACGCCCACTTCGTGTTTTCCCTCATCATATTCCTTTTTACTTTTTTAATTAACGTTTTGTGTGCTTTTGGAAAACTTTGCCTGAATATTAAAGGAGCACACAATTTATATAATATTTTAGTATTCATTGTTTATTTTATTTTTTTTTTGAGGAGGAGGAGGAATCATTATTTAAAATAAAAATTGGTTCTAGTGTTTTATTTTAAAATTATAAGAAAACCGATTAATAGATCTAATCTGTGTGAATAATTAATTATCTAATTACCATGAATTCCTTTTAAGTACTCAAGTGTATAGTTTAGTATGAGAGAATATTGTATATATTATTATAATACCTATATAATTTTGTCTGTATATAATCGAATTTATAATGTACAGGCGTACAGCGCACTCGTATACTGTGAATTCAAAATAATTGCTTATTCAGTACCAATAATAATAATAATAATTTAATACGATTACGGGGGCTTTTGTGGACGATATTTAGTTCTATAACATTCAAGAAATGAAATTTGACATTTAATGAACAGAATGCATTGTACAATATTATACGACGTCAAGTCTTTATAATCTAAATAATCGGCTACAACAAAATAAACCGTTAGTTTATGGTGACGAACTCTACTAAAATGTGTACACTCACCATAGTCGTGGCTTGTTGGTGTAAGAGAATGTCTGGATGTGTGAGTGGTATTCTGGACAGGACGTCTGTGTATTTAGGCCAACCGGAAAACTCGATGGCGGGCAGTAGAACGACGGCGATGTCGCCGGACGTTTTAGGACCAGATATGCGCAACTTGACGCACTGCGCGTCTTCGACAACGGCGATCCTTAGATCTCTCGGGTCGGGAAACTTACTGGAACCGGTGCTGCCTGCGTTGAATTGTATTATAATTTATATATATCTAATATATACTACATAGACTATATTATATACATGATGAGACTGTATAGATTTATGTCTCACACTTACCCATCCCAAAAAACACATGTTCGTCGGCGGGACTTTTGAGGATCTCGTGAAGCAATCCCGCGTCGACAATCTTACCAGGACACCCACACAAGTAACTTTCATCCACGTCTTCGGGTCGACCGACAAAGTCACTCTTGCAGGAAGCGGACTTGGCCAGCAATTCAACGAATCGCAATTTCAGTTTATCACTAGAAATTTATAGGGGCAAATTATTCTACATTATCTCTAGTAAAAATAATTTATAATAATAAAATGGGGCTATAACCTTAAAATAGTTTCTCATTTCAATTACCTGGGATCAATAATAACATAAAACAATTAGTTGAAAATGGAAGTGAATACAAGGATACAAATAGGAAATAGTTGTTTATTAAGATTTGGGGAATATGATTGGTTCAAGAAACGTATCAAAAATACTAAACATTCATTTGTACATGATTCCGATACAACAAGTAATTTTGAATGAGTCTGGGGCATGACATCTGAGTAAGACTAAAGAAAACTTTTAGTACTCTAACGAAAAGTTCTAAAAATAATAATGTATGGACCCTGTATCTTACTCCGGAACTGTGGAATAAAGAAGGCGTAACAATGATAAGCGGAAGAAGTTGTTTCCACTACTCATCATAAAAGAAGAAATTACGAAAAGAAATCTAACGTCAGCAGGATATGATTAGAGAAAAAAGAGCTCATTAATAAAAATAGTAACTAAAGAAAATTATATTTGAAAAAATACCATGAGGTATAAAGTTATAAACACCGAGTTAAAAAAAATTTCAAAGTAATAAAATCAGACAAACAATATAGAGATAAGTAGTAGATAATTCGTTTTGATGGTTGGACAGTCTAGAAGGCCAAAACTATCAAAAAATATATATATTATATTAAACCATCACACAAAGTTTGATTATAATATTGTCTTATCCAGTATATATAGACTTTAAACCATTTATGAGTATAGAAAAAAAAATACTGATGGAATATACTATAGTCAATAATGTCATCAAAACGATATAATTTTCAATTTATAAAATATTATGGGTTTTTTTTAATACAATTTGTTGCCTACAAATAAGTATAATATCCGTGTGTTAGTGTGTTAAACCTAAAAAAAACTTTTAGCCTGATCACCCTTGTCTCGAAAAGGAGAAAGGGCATAAAAATAATTTTTTTTTTATTAAGTTTGTTCTTGAGGATGTTTAATAAAACATGGTTATCAAATATGTGTCAGGCGAAAAATCCAAATTTTGATTAATGGTGTGTATCCGTACTGTATGTTATCAAACTATCAAATCTCTGGATATGTTAAGAATTGACACGTTTCATCAATTTGAGGTTACGCGTGTTTAACAAAACCGATCATTAAAAGCTTGACATGATACATTGTAAGTGAATGTTTGTGAAAATTCAAACACACAAGAACAATACAAAAACATTTTGCGCTTGCCTAACCCGTTTCGAACAATATAACAATAAGTATTATTTGTATTATTATTACCGGTAGCATTTTGTGAAACGTAGTTGTTATAAGTCCCAAATGATAGTCAATCGTGGAGATTTGCGTTTAATAATCCCAAAAGCCTACCCTTTTGTTATCCTCTTTGGCTTTTTGTTTTTACAGCAACTCGAGTGAAATATATATCACCATTGGTATACTCAAAAAAACGATATTATTATTATAGTTGTCATAGCGTTTTGGCTAAGTATATTATGTTGAACATTTTATATTCATGCTCATTGCATTTCTTGCTTGACAACTATTTAACTGTGCAATAAAAAAAGTATATTGCTATTGTTTTCTTGATTTTATTGTACATGTAAACCTACATATAATTATATGTTTACAATATATATATATATATATCATATATTATAAATTAATATATTAAATTTTGATAACGCTAAGTTACACCATAAACATTTTCTTTTAACAACATTATTTCATAAATTATAAAATACTCAAATTATTGTGATACTGAACAAATACTAATTTAAATATATAAACGATAATTCTCGATTATTCTAATGTTTTTGAAGTTTAAAGCCCATATAAATATATATTCAGAAAATGTTTTTAAAAATGATATCATTATATTGTAACCGATTTTATGAAACAAAATATTTATCAATTCATTAGCGACTTCAAATAAATATTGTGGTTATTGGGGGGTTGTAAGGTATATAACGACTTTTTATGGACAAACAATAAATATAAAAATGTAATAAATTCACATAGGTAGGTAGGTTACCTATATAACTTATACCAGAAAATGATCACATACAATTAATCTCAGTTCTAACTTCTAATTATTGAATGATATCATAACATTATTTATTATAGTGGTGACATTTAAAAGGTAACTAATATATTATATGAATTATTATTGTTTTATAAATGTATTTGATATTTTTCCTGAATATTCATGACTTTTAAAGTATTTCAAAAATCATAAGAGTTTAGACAAAAAATAAAATTAATTCAATGAATAATATTTTTTATGATATTTTACAGAATTGTAAACGGATATGACGTAACTACCGTGCGGTACTTTTTGGGTGGAACTCTAAAGTGGGAACATCATATTAAATTTAATTGCTTTTTCCGCTTTTCAGTCATAAAATAAATGGGAATTGGTTTGGATCAACAAATAATACTTACCTACCAGCATAGTTAAAACAAAACAAATTAATGAAGAATTGCAGTTTTTCGTTTATCTTTCTTCAAAAACTTTTTATCTCCGAAAATTTATAGCTAGGTAACAACTTTTACCATTCATTCCATGAAATTAAATATATTCTGTTATTATAATTAAAATGAGGATGAAGTTTTACCGTCTGAGATATCCATCATTGTCAATTAAATCGGCCCATTTTTCGGGTTCATTGGTGACTAGTCGGATTTTAGAAAAGCCTTGGGGTACGCCGTCTTCTTCCACTACACATCTTACTTGATAGTCAAAATCGTCTTCATAAATTTTAGGTTCGGACAATACGTCAAGTCGTACATAGTAACTAAAGCTTTTGGATAGCTGAAATTATATACGTTTGATTAAAATAAATATGTTTTAATAATATATTATTATTTATTTAAAATTAACTTATTGCGTAAGCTAGATACAATATACAATATATATTATTATATTTTAATTTATAACATTTTCATTATTTTAGAAATAAGATTTTTTATTGGAAAAAAGTTAAGTTATTTATCTTAATTATTGACCAGACCTTTATTGAAGTTGACATGGGTTCTGCAGTGATCAAAAATTTGCTGGCGAATCGTTTGTCCAACTTCCCAATTCCACACAACAAACGTTGCATAATACGATTAACTATGGCTTCAACGTTTAGTGATGATGAACTAGTAGGTATGTCATCTACACATAATTTTCAATGAGAATAAGAATATGTTTAATACAAATACAAAATAGTAAAATACCTATAATCTATATAATTCATTATAAATTAATATGATAAATCGTTTAATATATTTATTTCATTTTGAAACTTCAATAACCATATAAAATATCAATTATTATACAACTGGTATGAATCAATCGAAAACTCAAAAGACAATTGTAATAATTGAAAAAGCCTAGTAGTACAATATATTATATTATGAAAACAAGTATAATATATTTTAAATATTAAAACCCCATGGTAATGTTCATGGCTTAAAACTATTTGTACAGGTAGAAATCTGATAATTTATTTATTTTACATGTCTTAAGTGACACATAATCAACTCTGTATGTGGGCATGTGAGTAGTCAAACAATGCACTGATATATTATTACTTCAACATTTATAAATATATTAACTAATCTTAGTTAATCTCTCGCTGAAATATATATACTATATATTATGTTTTGGTGTTTGTGTGTAATATGTATTTGTAATATTTTTTTTAATGTATTATACATAAAATATATAATATTTTAATATAATAAAGTAAAAAGGATACAATACTGAAATAACTAATTGATTTAATTGTGAAGTTGAGAGTAGATGCTTTATATTAATAATTATGTAATCAGCTTAATATGATAAACATAAAAAAAATACTTTACTAGAATTTAACAATGGATCCAGAAACCTAATAGCGAAAATTACAATTAACACTATCAACATATTTGAAATTGTAAAAGGTTAATGGTAAAAAAAAAAGATCTTACATTAAAACAAGATTTTAACAGTAGAATCATAAAAGGAAATACAATTCAGGATCAGGTGAAGTGGCATGAATTTGTAGTGGTAGCAAAAACTCGTGAAGAGTAGTATGATAAGCCATGTAGTAGAATAAGAAGACGAACTACAATCTTAGAGCACGGATTTGGTTACAAATTAAAAAAAAAAAAAAACATTTACATACAGTTTAGAATATTGATCATAAATTTAATTTTAAAATTTCATACAAAAATATTATTTGTCAAAACTACCTGTAATATAAACCCTTAAAACCCAAATTTAAAAACTTAAATCACAAACATAACCAAAAATAAAAATAAAAGTACCTAAAGTAATAAAACAATTTTAACTAAAAATTTTACTATGGAAAATTCAAAACTATTTTGTTGGTAGGTATATTAACTTACATATATTTCTTTACGCTTATTATTATAACTGCATGCAATTTCCAATAAAAACTGAACATAAATCTTGTGCAATGTAACTATTGCTAATCTCAAAATATATGGCAAGACATATTTTTGAGCATTTTTTTTATCCTTTTATAGGATAAAGACATTCAGAAAAAAAAAACATTTTGTCAGTAATAATAATATGTATGTCTTAAAATAGCATTTTTATAAAATAAAAAATCAATAAATCGAAATTGAAATTGAAGAAGTAGGTAATCTTTGCATACATTATATTTTAAATCACACAATAAAATTAATTGATCACTAAAAGTAAAAATATATATATATATCCAATATAAGAAATTGAGATTTTTAAGTAAAAAATAGGTCAACGCATTTAGGTAGAAAATATTATTATTTCAAGATAACTTTCTGTATTTCAAGTATTGCGTTAATTTTAAACTTAAAACGTACATATTACACAAGATAATATAACACTATTTCCATTAAAAAATGTACATAGGTAATAAAAGATAGTTTTCATTTTAACATAAAAATTTTTTTTTCATTTAGTGCTTGAATTAATCTTTCACAGGAAAGAATAATTATCGTTGTTAGCACAAACGTTAAAATAAAAATAAATATATGAAACATCGAAAGCGATACCATTAGTTTGAAATTTGAAAGTTTGAAACGTATTCACAATTCACACTATTTTCTACTACGTCTTGTAGTTGATCGATTTTAAAGATTCTTTTTGTTACTGTTTAAAAAGCGTGAAGCCCTGTTTCGAGGACTTTTTGAGACTTTTTACATTTACTTTTTAATACAAAACGAAAAAGCGGGATTTCATTGATCGACAAAATATTATACTGCACATTAATTTAAAATAACTATATTATAAATTAAATATAAAATATTTAAAAACTTTGTATTAATTCACTTGTTAAGTGTACACATTGTAATATGTTTGTACCTATATTGTGTATGGAAATGCGCAGTAGTTTTATTTATTATAATATGCAATATAATATATTTCTCTACGGCTCTACATATTGAAAAAAACACAAAGTATTTTTATTAAAAATATTTTATTTTCAATCACTTGGAACGAATATAATCCTTGTATTAAGAAATTAATTTAGATTACAACAAAATAAGACAGGCTATACGTTTCTTAATTTTATTGGTGTAAAATTAACTACCACGCATGTATAAATAAATACATTTTGTCGGTTTACACGAATACAGTAAATTTAATAAATAAATTAGAAAAAAAAAAATTGGTTTTGATAAACCTTAAAGGGATTGCAAGTAGTTACTTATAAATGTATAGTATTAAACATTATATTCCATATCATTGCGTCCCCTTAAATATACAGTGTTTGCCGTTTGGTTAGTTTATATCAGTACAAAAGAGTACCCATGTAAACTCTGCCACAAGTACCGTTTTTTAGTGTAAGCCCCATCAGTGAAAACAATTAGAAAAAAGTAAAAAACAAATATATATTTTCGTTGAAAAACAATTATGAAATATAATATAATAAAATATAAAATTACTTTGTATATAATATTATTATTATTAAAAAAATAAAAATATTATTTTTAAAAACTAATCATACAAATTGCAATGTTTGTTATTGAACCTCTATTTTGTTTCACCAGACGCGTCTTTTATGTTTTTTTTGTAGGTGTTACATATAATAACTTATAATATTGTTCCATAAAAGCAATAATTTGCATGTTTGATCTGTAATTAATTGTATTTCAGACATATTTCGTTAAATGATCAAATAACTTATTATACATAAATTAACACTAATTAACACGGTTGAAAGATTATGCTCGTCAAAATAGAAGTAGGTACCTACTGATCATTAAGAATACTGTTTTCAGATATTACAAAGATTCAATTATTTTTAAACATTAATAAATTAATCGATTCAATTAATTAAACAATTAACATCAATTTTAACAATTTTGACGCATGTCATTACAATAGAAGTCAACGTATTTAATGTAGGATGGAGTGGATGGACTAATATACTAGCGAAGTTTCTATACACCCATTACAGAATGTAAGAAAATAAAACTGACGGAGTTTACATTATAACTTTGCATTACCTTTTTACCTAATCAGTATTCTGGAGGAGTTTAGGTACAAATGTACAATCGACATGGTTCCGTATTTAGACATTTTGCGCCCTGGTGCAAAAATAAATTTACGCCCCCATATGGGACGATAATATGAACCTTTTAGATTTTGAACAATCAAAATATATTTGTTTTACAATAATATGTGCTTTTTTAAAATATTGTTTAAGAATTTAATGAACTCCCTCTACTCTAAAGATACAATTGAGTATATACCACTTGACTACTTGTGCACTGCTTATAATTCATCATATAAGTTGTTGTTTTTTTTACACATTTAGGTGCCTATTTCATAGATCATTCACAAATGCTGTAGGTTTAAGTTGGTTGACTACTAATAATTGAACCTACTTTTGTAGTAGGCACGCTGCACGTGATAAGAAAATGCGCCGTATTATTATAAATAATTTATTTCTATTGAATCACAAAAAAATTGTGAAGAGGATTTAGGAACTATTATTAGGTATCTATATTAATAATTCTCAATTGCTGGTAGCTATATTTTTATAAATACATCAGTTGTTTAAATTTGAAACTGCATAATACATTAACTTTATAATATATTATATAATACTGTTATAAAAATAATTTCAACTTTAAAAGTTTTAATAATTCACAAATAAACAAATATCTCCCAAAATATTGACGCCCCGGGTTAGTACTCCCATCCCTTAAATGCGGTCCCGATTTGATGATTGATTCGCATGTATTTTTATTTTTATTTTTTTTTATCATTTAATAGATATAAATTGGAGAAGACTTACAATATAATATGTTTTGTTAGCACTTTATCATTACCGATATTGGTAGATGTGTTTATTTCTTCTATCTATAATTGTTCAGGCAGATATTATTATAAAATACAATAAGTTTTTTGTTATGATCTCTTTCGGTTAAAAATATTTAATTCAAATATATAAGAAAACATTTTTCTTTTTTAACGGTCTTAATCGATCTTAATCGGTACTTAACGTTGATTTCTAATGATGCTGCGCCGTCGTCAAAAGCCGTCTGTGTGTACGATAAGGCATAAGCTACGCATCGCTTACTTCATACTACAAATGACACTTATTATTTTTTGTATACACATTCCACTCAGACACTTTTAGTCTCACTGGTTTCGATCTATTGCTGTAAGAACGCATTTTATTTATTCAGATTTTGGTGTATTATTTGAATATATCTCAAAATTTCAGAAACTATTTATCAATCACAAGTACCTATAATTCTCTAAATATTGTTAATTGTTTAATACTACCTATAGTAATATTGTCAATATTACGGAACGATAACAAACAATAATAAAATATATTATACATATTCAGTGTTTATATAGTCACATACCTTCTAATATGTTAAAACGATGATACGTATAAATATCGTAGAATTCCATATAATGATTTTGTGCATTATGATAACGCTTCAGCATGTACCCGATAAAAAAATCGACAATCTCATGTGTTCGGCCACATCAGTCGTGGTGGATAAATCTCTTACGGAATAATCTCGTGTATATTATTACTATGATAAGTACCTACGCTCAGTCGTTAAATTCAGTCGCTCGGGTGGCCTATTACGCGCGCAGGAGTGTTCGATTTGCGAACTTCACACTTACCAGAGTTTTCGTAACCTCGCAGGAAGTTGTCGTTGAGCCGTTGCATCTGACCGGCGTTGAAATGCAGTTCCGTCGACGGCAAGTACAACTCCTTATCGGCGCGGAGACGGCCGCGGCCGGTCTCGACATTGCTCGTCCCGCAGCCCATGGTGTGCGACTTTTCACACGTGGTGACCGAAAACGGACTGACGTGACGGCTGTTCCGTCCGTCCGGCAACCGGTTGCGGAAGAACACTTCCGGTCACCGCCTCCGCCGCCACTGACCCCATGATGATATCGTCTCCCCCGCCAACCCCCGGCAATCACTGATCTCCCGCGTACGGTGTCACAGGAGTTCCGGTCCACGGAGCTCCTGTTTTTTGCGTCCGGCCCGCGCCGTATAGGTACCTAGTAATATATTAATGATATATATTATTTTTTTTATATCATCGCATAATACCAGTACCGCCCACCCACGTATTGTTATTATTACAAATGTATACATTTCGGGTACTGCCTTTAACTATTTAATAATAATAATATGTATAGTGTACATACGCATGGTGCGCGCGTACCTACGTGCCAAGCCGTCAAAATTCAAACACCATAACGTCAAAAAGTGTACCTGCGGAATGTATGTTATTTCATGTGTTACGTATTATAATAATATATAGCCGAAGCGTTTGTATACAGAACGGACGACCGTCGGGTCGAAATTGATTTTCGTACACGGGCATCAAGCGCATATAATACAATAGGCCTTGAAATGTTGGTTGCCGGTATTTCCCTTCTTTTTATCCGTTCGGTGTGGTGATTTAAAAAATTCAATTCCACGGGAGTCCTTCGACGAAAACCTCCAACCTGAAACTTTAAAACACTTAAACACTACAAGTCTGAAATACAACAGAAATAATATACGCACGTCTCTTTTGCGAATTGCAAAATGAACAATATTACTATGGCCTTTATGGGTTATGCATTGTAATTATTATCATTCAAAGTTACTACGTATTATTAGTATAATTAATTAATATTATGCATTAATTATAATACAACTATGACGCCATTGTCGTTACTCGTTTCTAGATGTAAGACGCACACGTCTTTGGCACTCTGCTTACTGACGCCACAAGTTAAGCCCCGGGTCATTTAATGCACGTTGATTATATTTTTTCCTGGCATTTTTTTAATCGTGTAAATGTTTCTATTTCAGTGCAATACATATCGGAAAGTCTTTGCATAAATTTTCGCTAGATTTTAACCGACGAACAATTGCAGCGTATTATAGTATAATATTATTTTCGAACGGTTCTATGCCTTACACTTACACATTGTATATGTTGCTAGCCAATTAACCATGCGTTATATTACACCTGAACATAAATCAATTAAATATACTGAAAATAGGTTTCCTGAGAAGTTGACTCACCCTCAGCTAGACTATACTGTAAAACTTATCGATTATATTCCACGTGGACCGAAATATTCCACTCTGACATATTATTGTATCTATATATAGTCACACGTTCGATACGTCAAACCATATAACAATTATGTCTCGTTACGGTTTCCATAAGGGAAATCTATAGAAATAAAATCAAAATGAGATAATGTGTGGCGTGTGGGTTTTTGTGTGCAACTTTATGGTCGAAGTCGTTCCTATAAAAAATAAATTGTAACTGAAAAATCATTATTCTGCACAAAAAAGGAATAAATATTTTTTTTTAAACTCCATAATATTATTTCGGGTATTATAGGTACCTATATTATAATATGCGTAATAAAAATAAATTAAACTTTAAAAGTATCGTATTTTTATTTTCTGTATTTCAGATTGTAGACATTAAAAGTTATTAACTGATCAAAGAATGACATATTAGCTGAAATATTAATTAATAAACTCTACGAATGTAGAGAAACCATTTAATTGTCACATATTATATCATATCAAAGCCCGAATAACATGCAATATGTGTACAAATTACATAGTTGTAAATAAGTTTAATTGAAATAATTTGTTTACTATTTGTCACTCTAATGTGTACTTATATCAAACCAGGACTAAAACTTTTAAGGGGCAGATACATGATTATGAACTGCACCTACCAAAGGAAAAAAAAAGTAGAATCCAGTTCTTATCTTTGTTTAAACATTAAAATATTGGCCAAATTGGCATGTACACAACTAAATAATAATTACTCATTGTTAAAAAATAATAATATGAGTAATATCACGATTGATTAGTTTTAAGAATAAAATATTATCTCAAAGTTTAGATATAGTATATTATGTACAATTAATCGATAATATTTCACTCATTACCTACATTTTACCTTTTTCAAATGATAGTATTTTATATAGCTAAGATATAATATTTTTCATTGTACAAAGTACAAATTACTACTTAATAAAATGTAAAGCCTACAACAATATGGATCTGGAATAAACTAATTCATTAAAAAGTATTTGAAGTAGAAAAATAAAATTACAAAATAAAAGCGATTAATGTTTGAATTTTTTTTTTACTGTTGTACGATGTGCATACAGGTTATGGTTAACATAAAGATTAAAACATTGACATAGCTAGGTATACATAATGAATTACTTTTAAAGTAGGTGCCTATCAATGTCAAGATTTCTAAAATGTCTATTTCCACCTGTATGTTAAATTAAACTTTAATTTGTTATGAATTAGAACCATCTGAGGAGTTATAATAATTCATTGGGATATTTATACTTATACACACACATGCGGAGATTTAACCAATAAGACTAATCAAAATCAGACCATTGGTAAAAGTCTGTTAAGCAGACTAGTGTACATTTTAAAATAAGAATAAATGTACCTTTAATAATATGTTGAAAAAGTACGCAGTTATTATACTTCATATTTTAATTTAGAAGTTTAGATATATAATAGTAGTATTAAAATGAAAAATATATATAATATAGGTACCATTTGCTATTCGAAAATACAAATTAACAATAATGCTATTGTTATACGTAACAATATTATTATACTTAGGTAGGTGGTAGTATTATGATTTAAATTGATGTGGTATATAGCTATATATTTTATACTGTATAATATAGGTAGGTAGGTAGTTGATATTATGCCAAATATATTATTATAATGGAAATTTAAAATTAATTAAACGTAGTTACTTTACAGTTTATATTCGTTCAAATGCGTAATTTAATGTCGTAAAATATTATGTTTGAATAGGTATATAAAAATAATATAATATAATTGTTTCGTTCGTTTGGAAATCGAAAAATATATACAAACATAAATCGTAGTTTGACGGATGATGCAGAGGGAAAGGGTGGGTCGGAATAAACATTGTCAGTGCTAGTGAACCAAGTGTACTATTATTTATCTACACAGACCTGTACAGTGTACAACTGTTTTTGTAACACTCGCTGTGCATGTCAACTTTAACCAATTAAATAAATTATTGAAAACAACTTATTTGCAAAGCGTAAAACCCATTCAATTTTATCAAATTATGTAAACCACCTTAAACGGCCTTATGTTATACGCCATAGCTAAAAACTAAACTACTAATGTGGTTATAAATTTAAAATTTGTTTTTTTTCAGGCATGTGTTCAAAGACAAAATTATAGTTACACTACGTACTTCACGCATACAAGTAACAATGATAAGCATATCATAAACTTGTATACGCTGACTAAAGTAATTTTATCTTATAACACACGCAATATTGTCAGAATAATAATATTCAACATTTTAATATAACAAGACTAATACTTTTTTATTATAACATAACTTTTAACTATCGACAATCAGTAAATTCAATAGTTATACTATTAACGTATTGCAAACTCATTCAATTTATTATAAATGTGCATAGAATGTGCAGTGTAGCTAAAATGCATATTTTATGTAAAACAAGTTAAAAAAATTCCTTTATTAATATAAACGTAAATTTTATAAATTTCAAATTAAATCACCATTATCCAAGCGTATGGAATATTATATTAATTATTCCATTTCCCTAACAGCCATACACGGCTTGTTTTACAGACATAGACTTAAAACAGCTTTAATAACTTATTATGCACACAGTCAAAATCAATTGTTTTTTTTTTTTATAACGTTTTACTTCGAATTTAATCGTTACGTCTTGTTGTGTGAAATCTAGGTAGTGTACGTTTTAATTAAATCCAACCAAGCTATGATTGTTTAATGACATTAAAATATATTTATTTATACATATTATACTAAACAATGTTATTAGTCTTAAAAATTTCACAGGTTTTTTTAAACTTTCATAGTATAATAATTATATTCCTAAAAAATCAATCGAATAGATAATTATTTCTTACTTTATTCACAAAATCAATTCTATAATGACAAAATCATGCTATTATCAACTTTAGAGTTAATCGACTTTTGTTCCAAATAAGGCATATTGTAGAATTTTGTAACTACTATAATACAACATAATAATGCCGGATATTAAATGCAAAATACCATCAATAATATTTTAAAATTAAGTATTTTTTTTTCTATTTCCCTAAAACACAGCAAACACGACACATAAATAAGATAGGGCAAGTATAAAATTGTTGTTGTAGAAAAATATGGGTAAGTTATAGATTTATTTACTCACGATGCCTGTTAGAGATATCACCATTGTCACGACATGCGACTATCACAATGATACAAATACAATAAACTTTTTTCAAGAAGCGTCTCCAAAATAGGAGTATTAGATTTTTCAATAATGCATTTATATACATAAATCCTAATATAAAAATTTAACTTATAATATAATAATAAAAAGATATAGTTATGTCGTTATTTGGTTTTGTTGAATGGAATTTGAAATGTGAAACGATATTACTTATTTCAAATTATATAGGTACCTATTTTATTTTTATTGTACATTGTACTGAACATGAACAATATTGAATATGATTATAATATAATATTATCCAATACCATAAATAATAAAACTTATTTATCAAGATATATAGTGTTTACCTAAACAGCAGAGATGTTTAACGTTAGAATACATGCCGCACTTACAGTAATCCATTAACCTTCAAACTTTACATAAGTTTTGAATGCCACTTAAATATCGACCAATCAGCTCACGGCACCAAATAGTTTACCAAGAACCCAATTTCGTATAGTTATTGTAGCACGTAATACATATATAGTATTCCGGCCCAGTTACGTAGCTTTGTGTTAGTTAGGTACATAATTAATTAATTCCTGAGTCTTTCAATATTTATTTTGAGTATGCACTTTTGAAATATTATGATACATTTTTTTCAATCGATTTTGTAATATACAGCTTATGCATGGTTTATGTTATCAAATGCATCACGAGACAACACATATATCTAAACATACTTTTTTTATTATCCAACTTTAGGAACATTAACGTTGCACATTTGTACCAATATGTTCTGAAACCAGGATATATTTTTCTTATTTAATATCAATAAAAAAAATATACATAGGTATTTTAGATTCTGAGCGGAGCGATGAATGTATTGATTTTATAATGATGTGTGTTTTTTTTTTTATTATTTTTTTTTTTTTTTTTGTGTCTGTCTTCACCTTTTAGGACAGTAAAAATGCTTCAATTTTCTTCAATAGTAACTTTTCTGATAGGAAAGTGAATCTAGTTGGTACTTTGGGGGGTCAAAAGTTAAAATTTCCCAGTAGTTTCAAAAGCGCCGTGAAAAACAAATGAAAAATTAAGGTAAAAACGGGAATTTTTACGGAAAACCAATTTTCGACAAAATCGATTTTGGTTTTTGGTAAAACTCTAAAATAAATGACCGTAGATACATAAAATTTTGACCGAATGTTTATATAAGCATTTCTACACACCCTAGCACTTCCAAAATATTCTGGCTTATTTTGAACTGTTAACGGACATTTTCAGTTTCCAATTTTTTTAGTTTATTTTTCTATAAATGTCAATAAAATTTTATTTGTTGGGTAAAAAATCTTGAAAATTTAATAGTAAGCTTCTAATATATAATTTCAAAGGCAGATCAAAAATATTAAAAATCCGTAGTCACAATTTTTTTTATATGTAATCAAAGTTCAAATTTTGACAAAATACGTAAAAATGACGAAAATGTGCAATTTATTTTGAGTTAGAAATTCATAAAATTTTTCTTTTTATATCTAAGGTTTGAAAATGTAATACAAGATTCCTCATAAGTTTGCCTAATTTTATCAATAAAAAATGTTTATAAGCAAGTCATAATAAATTTTTAAGAGCATTTTAAGATCAAATTTTTACAAGATTAGATATTCACTCGATTTCTCATGTAGCGATTTTCTTATTTTATTGCAATTCAAAAACGAATGACTGTAGATGCTTGAAATTTTCACTGAATGTTTATATAAGCATTTTATATACACCATTTAATTTTGAATATATTTTGACTGTTTTTGAGCTTTTTATGGACCATTTCAATTTTCAATTTTTTAGTTTTTTTTTTATACAAATACCAATACATTTTTATTTGTTGGCAAAAAATAATGAAAATTTAATACAAGCTAGGCTCCTGATATATTTTTACAATAGAAATTGAAAAATATTAAAAATACATAGGCACACATTTTTTTTTATAAGCATTTAAAGTTCGAATTTTAACAAAATTCATCAAAATCTCGAAAATTATCAGTCATTGTAATTAAACAATTATAAAATGGTCAGTTTTTATAACTAAGGATTGAAAATTCAAAATAAAGATTCTAATAAATAGTACATACTGTAAACAAAAAATCTAAAAAATATATAAACACAGTTATTTTTTACAGACATTTTAAGTTCAAATTTGGACAAAATTACATATTAAAATCAATTTTAACGAGGAAAAGTATATATTATAATATTTTTCAAGCATCACTGATAATTTTAGGTTAATAATTAAATAATATGAATAATATTAATTCAACTTAGCAGCTACCGTAAAATAACAATACCTATCAATATAATTTAAAATATCATAGACTGACATACGGTCTCCGCTCAGAATCGTTTTTTGTATATAATGATATTATATCATTGAATTCAAATTTAATACCATCCATTATACAGTGATCTACTTGTAACTTACTGTACAGCGGAGCGACATCCACTTGACCCCCTTTATTTTTTTTTATCTGCCTACCTAAAAATAAATTATTACTTTTTATATCATTTTTATTGAAAATATGTCCTTGTATTAATTTTGTTTCCACAGATCATTGTTATTATTTTCATAATATTTTATTTTCTACCAATATGGCCATTGGCCATAATATTACACAAATATTAAAACGGTTGTTTTCACGATTTATTTCTATTGTGTATTTCTAACAGATAATAAGCATTAGGCTTGTATGTTATGAAAACTTTTAAATTAACTTTACAGTTACCACACCTAAGAACTAAACATCAAAAATCTAAAATAAATACTTAGGTTACATAAAACTAAAATATTTCCATAGGTATATCATTATTATTATTTATACTGATCTATATAAATTAATTAATTTTAGTTTAAGGACATTTTTAACTAAAACTCTTTTGAATGGACAAAATGTATTAAAAACTAGAAAGAAGTATTCAATAGTATCATAATCTAGAGAATGAAATAAAAATGATAAAATAATTTAAGTTACTAAATTGTTACAAAAAAATATGGCAAAAGAAACACCTGCGCGGATTTTGTGTACGTGACTAAATATTTTTACGATCGAGATACTTGTAATAGTAAGTACCTACTCTTTATACCTATTGATTTTATTTCTTCCCAATTTTACGAGCAATTTGGTTTTTAAAAAAAAAAAATTGTTATTAAAACGTACTTTTGAATTTATTTAAATACGCATACAAATTACAAATATATGATTACTGTTATACATTCTCATATTTGAGTGGGAGTTAATTATTATTGCTCACACTCGAAAATACTTTTTAATAGCAATATAATGTACCTAGTACTTACACATATTTTACTTATTCTGCAAACCCCCAAACTTTTCTTCTCGAAATGCTAAATTTAATACTGTGTACTCAATATAATGTTTGTAGTATGAATTTTATGTTGATGTAAACAAAAACTGTATTAGGTAATAATGTACTTGGTATTGTTATTTTAGCTTAATAAACATTTATTAAATAAATAAATGAACATTATGGTCTAATAGAAGAACAAATTGTAGTATTTTTGGGGTTCCAAAAAAAAAAAAATTAAATTAATAATTTGATCTCTGTTGTATAATATGTTGTATAGTATTATAGCAATTTTAAACTATTTATTTCACATATTTTTGTAAAGGTACAGTTTTATGAACTTATTTTGGCTTTTTAATTTCGAATACCTAAGCTAAAAAGATCTAACAATGTTACGACATTGAAAATATAATATTGTATTTGTTATTAATAAAAATGTGGGTTTTACAATAATTGTTTTACTTCAGCATGCCGTTATGTTGTTTATTATTGTTTTTATATTTTGTTTTAAACTGGTCTTATATTTAATTTATGAAATAGCCTATGGCTTGTACTTCAGTGTCAAAGTCTGAAGTCTAAAGTATGTTAGGTATGCCACTGGACTAAAGCATTAAAGAAAATAATTTGACTTATATTTTTAACGATTTATTTTCATTTTAAACTTATTTGTTACAGATCAGTAGGGTCGAAGGGTGAGAGTGTAGAACTATCTATTTTAACTATCATTAATTTCATTCGACATACTTTACAGCTTCTAGTAATTTGATGAAAATAAATTACCTATCTATTAGTTTTTGAATTATTAAGGTTTTTTTTATATTTATGGTAAAATATGTTAATGCCTATTAATACCACTTTAAACATATATAATATATAATTAATACTATCCCGATTTCTAAAGAAAAAATTGGAAATGGCACAGAGATCAAAAATAATCATTTTAAATATAATATGTGTTTAAGCTAGCAATTTTTTATTTTAATATATTTTGGTAGTTTGGTTCCTTTTAAAACGAATCAGTATTTTAATATGAGGATCTTACTTGTAATTACTCTTAAAAAATCTATTTAAAAAGAAAAATATTATTTTGTTGTATCAATTTATTTATGGCCACTGTTAATAAGCGTTAACCTAGCGCATTATATTTAATATTACGATAGATAATTTATTTTTCTATCGCCTTAAAATATATATTTTTTTGTGCAATGCATTTATCATGTATAACACACTTAAATATAGATGTATAGTATACGTTGAAGAACAAGTACTATAGCAGATGTTAAATTATAAATGTATAAAATATGGATAAGTCACAAAAAAAATATAATAACTATAATAACCATTACAGTTAAAACAAGTTGTATATTACAAAAATGTAACTCACTTCCTACTTATAATAGGTAGCTTAACTACAATTATTAAACCAATTGAAATACAAAATAAATACATCACGTGTGCTAGCTATTGCATCCTGTGAATAAAATAGTATTTATAAATTATATGTTTATTCTATTGATTTCACATTTCCTCGGAAAATGTATGCTCGTGATAGAGAAATTAAGAGGAAATAGTTCATACTTAATAAATCAATCATGCAAAGTTTTCAACAGAAGTTAAAACTCACTAAACTGATGCATGAAACCTGCATTACCTATCCTAAAAAATAGTTATTCAGTAAATGTTTATTATAATCCCTACTACTATTAATACTACTACTATTATTAATTATTATTGTTTTAATATTACAGTAGTAGCAGTATTACTAGTTGACGAAAAAAATGTTATAAAATAGAGAGACATATTTTTACAGACAGTCGGATATAATTTGATGTTTAATACTATAACAATAAGTTGTATGAAATTCATATTATGTCGTTGAAAAATCTAGTACTGATTATATGTTTAAGATTTTACTGAACTGCATTGACACTTTTAAGATTAATGCACATATATTATATAATATATAAAATACAAAATAATAAAGAAAATAAATTGTATAACCCATCACTTTGATAGAAGCCAATTGATTTTATAATACCATACACTAACAGCCTAGTTTACATTTTTTTATTTCTTAACTTTTCTAATAAAACTTTAAACTTTTTTTGGTGTTTTGTAAAACCAATCTACTAGGCAAAGGAAGGCCCAATAGTCAATACAACGCTTTTCATATGATAAATATTATATTCGTATGCCAAAATATATATTATAATAGTATAATGTTTTAGAATCTGAAATTTTGACGTTCTCGGGCAAATGATATATCCAAAATTATTGTGTACAAAATCATTCAATTAATATCTGAAAACCATTCGACCGTCATTCGAAATATTTTTGATTCTCAAACAGTATATTATAGGTTGTACAAGGGTCCGTAAGTAACAGGGACTATTTAATTTGGCGATTTTCCAAATTGTTGGTACCTAACGAACAGTTAACAGTTGTATTTGATTTTAATTTATGCTAGGAACGGTTATGTACAGATAATATTCAATTAAAATGTATAAATAATTACTCCTCAATAAATATTGACCTAAAGATTTATTTTCACATATCGTATAACGTATTATACATTTGTTATTGTTGTCTTAAGTATGTTCAGTATAAATAAATAAGTATATATATATATATTTATAGGTATTATACATAAATATAATATACTTGATGCTCATGTATACATATCTACAGCTGTAATTAATTGTGCTGTTCAAATTATGGATACTTACGAGTCTATGAATGACCTGAATATCTGTTAAAATATATAATATCAACAATATTACTATACTTCAAAAATAATACAAAACTTCATACAAATATCTGTGATATTTTTCATTGATGTTGTGTACTCTAAGAATGTATAATTCAATTATAATCAAATAAATGTAATGTAATTATCAAATTTAGGGACAATGCATAATCGTGATAAAAAATAAATATCCAGAATATCCTGTTAATACCTTTAGTATATTATTGGTGTTCCAAGAAAATAAAAAGTACCTTAACTATTCTTTGTTTATAAAGTTTATAAGTATTATACTTTTTTTAGTAAATAAAAACTGTACACAGAAAACATAACGTTATAATAAAGAAAACTCTTCTAAATTCCTAAATAACATTTTACCGATGTAATGATTTTAATGATTTTAATGATTTCATTATAGTACTCAATTTATTTAAGAGAGGTATAGCTAAATATGATACATTTTTTTTACTGAAATATAGGTACATAACATATTATTATTATAATTAGTTGTATATATTTTACTCCAATATCATGATCTTTAAAAATCATATTACAATTGTAATAGTTATTATCATAATATCATCAATATTAAATGTATTATAATTAGCTCTATGACTTTCTAGGTAATACACACGAATTCAAAATCACTTTTTTACCAATTTATCATCAATTTCAGTGACATTATAGCAAACAAAACAATGTAGGTACCTATCATGTAAAATCGTTGTTTAAAAACGTATTTACAACAAATTTTAAAAGTACCCATACTATATATTGTAATATTTTAATAACCAAACAATACACAATTATGAAAATAATATTAGCGTACATTTCCCTTATATTCTGGTATGGTGTCTACAGAAATATCTGGATTCACTAATTTTGTTATTACTAAGGTGATGTGATTTTGGTAAAATTAAAAAAAAAAGTTTTTTTTTTACGTGAAAACGTGTTTATGAATAATAGTCTGCAATTTTTTTTTTTTTGGACGTTGTATATGTACACTGTGCACATGTTCTTTGTATCCCTATCGAATACACTTTAAAAAAACAACGCTCTATACAAAATATATACATAATATGTAGGCGTATTGTAAATGTATACATTTTTTTCATTTATTTATCATATTGTATTTTGTTTTTTTTTTTTTTATCCTTAGGCTTTTTTGTATATAGTGTCCAAATGTTATGTACCGAGCGGATGGTTGCGAAAACGGCGTCAAAGGGATGTGTGCAGGGTGTGTGTGGGTGGGCGGCGGCGGCGAGGGGGTGCGTGGTTGCGTGTGCGTATATATATATAAGGTTTTGACGAGATTCCGTCCGGAGCCGAAGTCACCCGATCAGCGACCCAGGGCGCCGACGGAGGGGCATAATCAATGAAACAGACTTTGTACCGATCTCTCGCGGTATACCCGGAACTTTTCACCTCCGTCAGATACGTCCGAATAGCACACGACCAGTAACCGTCCCTTGAAATACTACGCGCACGGTGTGTTGGCGTACGATAACGTGCGAGTGTACGATTCGGTCGCATTATTGTATTATCTCCATTTTTTTTCCCACGTCGTTCGAACATAATATCAAATTATTACCTACATATTTTTATATTGTATTGTACGCGTGCGTTTTGTGATCCGCATCACTGTTATGGTGTTTACGCGACACAGACCGCGTTCCAGAGGACCAACAATTACAGGTATCTATAGGCTACAATACACGTAATGTTAAGAACTGATAACAAATTAAAATTATCGCTCGTGCATATCAACTGTGCCATTGTAATGTACTGCTGCGGCAATGTGCGTGCTATGAGTGTGATTCACGCGCGTTATAATACAAAAATATTATAGCACGCCGTAATAGCGGTTGCATTTTGTTTCCGATCGCGGATCGCAGAAGTTGACAAGAAAAATGAACAGCACGCAAACGGCGCTTGAACACACCGAAATACCCAACGAGGCGGACTGGGCTCTGGCAGACATTCCGAACAGCATCAACGCTACTGGACTTCTAGCCGAAGACTTGGAGGAATATGGAGGTATATTGTGTTATAATTATTAACAAAATTAATAGCAATTGTTCTTTTCAATACGAGTAACCAATGTATGGTGACCAGTGACCACTACCAAATTGATATTTTTACGTGCGATTGTATTTAGACTATCTACAAAATTTCGTAAGAAATTTAATTTAAAACTAACATGAAGTATCGATTTACTTGTCGAGCTTAAAAATACATAAGTGCATAGTAAAAAAAAAAAAATGTTTAACAATTCGAGAAATTGAACTGTTTTCGCTCATTAAGCGCCAATATAACGCGTGTCATGATCAATTACACTCAGTCGCATTTATAAGCTTAAGTCGTTTTATCAGAGTTAGGTAATACATGCAGCACTGCCATTATGTTTCTCTATATTATATTATTAAGCACTATCCTCCATTGTATAATAGATGGTTATACAATAGCTCTCACTCAGTGAACGTCTTAAATATAGAGCGTAATACCGAATAAAAAATTAAAACGAACGTTTGAAAAATAATTCAGCTAGCTTAGGCTTGTTAAAGAAAAACACGTAATAAAAAATAATGACGGAGTTTGTATGGTGCATTTCATTTCACTTCACTTTTAGAAATTACGACTTTACGAGCATTGACCATTGGAAATATCGATCACCATTGTCGGTATATGTCTTCCTTTGATACGTATTATAACTATAATTGCTATAGACGATTCGTTCTAGTTAGACCAAATAAAAAATATGATATATATATTGTCGTAATAAGGTAGGTAAAAGAAAATAGTATAAAAGTCAGTGATAAGAATACAATTTGTATTTATACACAGAGCCATGCCACACACCGGTGTTATACATTTGTAAAATTAACGACATTTGTCGGAAATTATTATATCTGATACCGTTTGGTGACGAAATCATTATTGTTTTTGATTTACAATCACCGTTTTCATCACTGCTCGTGCGCGTTTTACTAAAATTAATCACCGAGTACGAATCGTCATATTGTTGGATCATAATTATTTTAACAAATTTGTTTTATCATTTCTACTATATAAACAACATTATTTCCAACATTATGGATGATTCCTTTAAGATAATTCTCAAAACCATGATTCTTTCAATGTCAAAGCACTCGTGATAGTTTAGCTCTGTAGTTTAGCACATAGTTGTACTCTGAACAATGAGTAACAGTTTAGATCCGGGCCATATTTCGATCTCATTTCTTCATTTCATGTCATTGTTTCATTTATTACGTATACCTTTCATCATAAATCAGAAATAAGATAATCTTCTCAAGTTAGCCTCTGCTTTTTTTTCTGTTTCAATATAAATCCATCTCAAAAAGTATAGAGTTGCCCCTTTCACAGTTAAATATATAAATCGATGATAAAATTATAAATGTTTGATGTTATATTTTTTATTAGCATATACAATTAAAATATATTAATTTATGGTTGTAATTGCAAATTAAAATGTCAGAATAATTAATTTTAATATGGGAATACACATTTTAAGAGTTTAAAAACATATTTATACTATACAGCTTTTTGTATCAGTTTTTTATTTATTTATTAAATACCATAAATAAATATATTTAGGTATATATTTATGATAATTTCTTACTTTGACGATATAGGTACAGTTTTTGGACATAGTTTAACCATTAGATGGAGTACCTCTTGATTATTTATTAATTTGGACTGACGAAGTATAATGGAAATGCCATTATTCCATAATTTTAAACTTGTAAAACATCACGAGGCATTGCTAACTAGAAAAGTTTTTGCCATTGTTCAAAATTGATATAAAAACAATGAACTAGTATATAAAAGCTTTGATAAATACATCAAAAGAAATTTCGTTAGTCGTAATTTTTCGACGTAAAACATTACTAATTGGAAAAAATAAAACGTTACTGGTCGATTTTAGCAAATTTAAAAAGTCTGAGTGTGAAAAACTAATTTACACTAAAAGCACACTCCTGTTTTGTCGATTCGTTTCACGTTTATTCCATACGAACGATATTAATTGCATGTACAAGTATAAATACCTCGTATACGTGTGTGTATGTGTGTGTGAAATTAATTTCAATTTGGATTTCTGTTGAAAATACTGGCATCGCAGTATTTTATATTACAATTGTATGGAATTTCGTAGAATAGGAGTTTCCTAGTGATATTTTCTAACAAATTAATCATCATCTCCTGTTTACGTGATTTTCATATTTCCAGGTCTGACCGAAATACAAACATTGATTTTAGCATGCGTAGCCACAGTCATACCCCTATTCTTGGGGCTTCTGCTCGTTCTCGGCGTGAGGTAAGTTCATCAACACTGTGTGTGTGTTTGTGTGTGTGGGTGTATGGGTGTGAGTGTGGGTGGGTGGATGTGTGGGTGTGTGTGGGTGTGTGTATGTGCATGACGTTATTGGATAAATGGCGGTCCATTAACCGAATTATTACTGTTTTGTTGGCATTACTAGAATGGTGTGGAAAAAATACAAAAATCACAATACCAACAGCGGCTATGACAACGACGGACTGCACCGCGAAGACAGTTGCGATGCCGTTAAGAGTTCGAGCTTCATGCAGAGCGCCGAGGAGGTATGAAAATTTATCATTTATTTTCTTTCTCTGTATAAATTGAAAAAATAATACACCATAATAGCACATGCCTTTAACGAAAATACACACACTACCAAGCACTCCATCCGGTTCGGTCAAGTGTCGAGTGTGATGGAGGCTAGTGCGCCATAATGATTATAATAATAGTATAGGTACGTATACGTTCGATAGTCCAAACACGGCGTCATGTATAGGCAAAATAGGTGTTCCCGTGCATTCGATGAAAAACGCACTGACGTCGAATAAACGCATTAGCTCTAATTAGTAGTAACTCGAATGGATAGTGTACAGGGCATTTGAGTAATTAATATGATGAGTTTTTCTTTTAATTACTCTATGACTAATTATTACTATGTTACATATTATTCTAAAGACAAATAATAATAATATGACAGATTGTGAACAGTTGAGATTTTTGAAAAGTTAATTATATTGCTATTATGACCTATTGATATTATTCATAGTATTTTTGTATTCAGCTTGTAAATGTACAACATTCGAGTGTTCAACTTTTCATACTTAAAAATGAAATGCAGCATAATTATAGTGCTTCAGTTTGGAAAAACTATAAAAGTATGAGGATAAAAAAAGTTTTGCGTCGTTAACAATTTTAAAAAACAAATTATGTAGGTATTAAGCTTATCTGTTAACCTTTTGTAAAGTACGACATCATAGGCCATATCAGTTAATTTTTTCAACTGAACTTGTATATAATGCATTTTTATTACATTATAATATGAGATCTAATAAATTTAAGACGTAACTGTCAATAAAGAAAAACGCAAAGTTTTACAACATTGTACGTTTAATTAAAATGTGAAATAATAAAGTATACATCTTTAAAAATATTTCTATGGTTTTCTATTTAACTTTTTGTAAGACACAATTTTAGTTTATTTACAGTCTTACAAGTTACTGTGTTAATGTTATAACAACAGTAGTCATCATTATTATTATGTTTACAACATTTATTACGAAAGTATTTTTGAACAAGTTTTTGAATTTAAATTTATCATAACACTGCTAACTTAACGATTAAAATAATCCTTACCTATTGTCTACGCCGTTATAATATGTCAATATGTGTTGCATTTTTTATTTCCTTCTAAAATTGTGTTGATTTAACGTTCTAAAGTATTTGATATCAAAGATTCATTTTATACTTAACGGACATTCAAAAAACATTCAAATAAGTATAAAATATTATAATAGCTTTTAATTTAGATATTGTTTCACGATATTTATTAGGATCTTGATAACTAATTTATTATTCATATGACAGTGGACAAATATATATTTTTTGAATTGAAATGGCTTAACTGTTTTTTATTTTTTACTTTGAAACTTTTTATACAAATTTTAATAGGCAGAATGTGTATATAAACATTAATGTTATATTTTTATTAATATGTCTTAGATATTGTAGTTTTAGTTTTAAAAAGTGCTCAATATTATGCAACACTCGTAATGGTTTTATAATTTTTTTTTTTTTTTTTTTTTTAAGTACTCTAATATAATTATTTATATTGCATTATTAATAAATTATGAATCATAATAATACCTTAAAGTTCTAACCACCTACTCCCTCCCTACGGAGTTATTAAGATAAATATATTATATAATATATAATAATAATAACAATAAGATAACTCCTAGGCCTCCACACGAGTTTAAACTCAGTGAGGCCTAGTGTTATTTTTTGATATTAAACTAAATAAATAAAAAATAATAAATAAAAAAATGATTATGATTATTGAATAGATTTTTAATACACTTTGTCCAGAACCCTATTTGCAGCGTGCATTGAATCGGATTCAAATGATGGACATACATTTGCAGTTGCTTATAAAAATAATTCCATAAATTGCAAAATATTGAAACATGTGAACTACCGAACTAATTTTATAAAATCAAAATACATCACTCATCAGAATCCAAAAATTAATATTTTTGATAATTAATAACTTTACAATATATTTATACATTACGTGTGATATACGCCACCACTATACACAATAGAGAAATAGAGAGAGAGAGAGATTTAAATGGCCAATTCAATTCACAGATAAAATCGTATTAACGTTGCACCGCCTTTATCGTCTTCGGTGGCAGCTCGCTGACTCCATTAACGATAACCGTCAATATATTGTAACAATAAAAATAATCTAATTTATCACTATCAGTAAAAGGTGATCCACTGATCCACCGATTCCTATAGTTATTGACATAGGTAATATTATAATGTACTGATTATTGTCGTTTAAGCCTTTCTGTTTTCTCAAATGTAGTTTTCTTAGTCCTATTATTTGTCTACTTTTCTCATCTTTATTTGGTCATTACGCACAATGTCCGCAATACAGACTTTTCCTGCCTTAACAACTGAAATAAGGCATTGTGAAGAATTTCCTACTTTCCCCGTAACATATTATACATTGATGCATAGTGTATAATATTATATTAAACGATACTGTAGAGTACAATATTATTTTCCCAAATAATTCAAAATATAAAAAACACTACAAACATTGTAATATACAGTTGTGTAACTAATTACTCAATAAAAATATTTTAATCCATTTTAATTAAAACGTATAAAACATGATTTTACTAGATGTTACCAGTATCATTGTTGTACCAGACCAAATGTATATAGTATATTTAGATAGGTGACCATCCGTATATTTTTGCAAAACGTTGAGCGCTCTCATCTCCTGATCCAAGCTTTGCTTGTGTGACCATGTAAAAGTCTACTACACACGCATTTTAATTTTCAAGTGATATAAAGTAAGCTTTTTAATAAAATACATAACACAGCTTTTATGTAGGTAAAATACTAAAAAATGCATTAATGTTTTAAACAGCCAACAAATGTTTTTATTATAGTTTGCACGAGTACAATTAATGACAGCTTAAAATATCGTAAATTGTAAATTGTAATATATTTTATACACGATAAAAAAATACGATTTTCAAGTATGTAAAAATAAATTTTAAAAAAACTGTTCCAAACCATTTATTTAATACAATATATTATAAACGCGTTTGAATATTATAATATTAGTCTGTAAAAAATGAATAGATTATTATATTTTAGTAATATGATGAGTACTTGTGTTGACTTGGGCTATCGTATGTAGTAAATTTGTATACACTTACTGCCTTTTGAGTATTAGGTATAAATGTATAATACGGATTGCGCGTTTCACACTATGTACTACAGTTTTATTTGGACGGTGGCGGGGTCATTGAACGTGAAAACATTAAAAACAGTATAAAATATAGTATTGTCTGTGCTTTATCAGATAATATTTATTTATTTTTTATTTTTAACACATATTTGTATAGGGCTTATGCAAGTTTATAACCCTCCAAACTTTTATATTTTTTTAATCATTTAAGAGTGTCTGTGTTTATAATCTAACATATATTAGATACAATTAAAATAAAACATTTGATAAAAGCATAGAAAACGTTCGTAAGCCTATAATTATATGATTATTATAATACATCTAAAATATGTACATTCTAAACTAGATAGTTAAACCCATTATGGTACAATGGGAATTAGGAAGTCTAATAAAAAAATGCTCGTGGTTTGTCACTGGTTACAACTCACAGCTGTGAAAGTAAAAAAGTACGATTTGTGTTACAGTTCTGGAAGAAATTAAGATCGAGGAAATAAATCGACAACACTAACATGGTTCATGTTGGATATGGTAGTTCAAAATTTTCGATTTTTTCACTCGTTTTTAACATCATATAAACATACACCCATATAATGATAACATGTTATTATAGTTTATATATTTTAAGATAAACACATATAATAACAAAACAAGAATACCTACATATTACAATATTTAAAATAACAATAATATAATAATATTCGGTAGAACGCCCGAAAACTGTTGCAGTGCCGTACTACCGTGACTGTTTTTCCGTTAAAGCTTATCAATTGTTATTGTAATATATTTAATTTGTATCATATTGAAATCGTGCTTTGTGGTATCATTCCCCCGAAAACAGAATAAGTTAATAACACGTTACAAGGATGCAGAGTGTAGACCATTCATAGACAATAATCGTGGAGACAATATAACTATTATGGGCTATGCCCAAAATGTCTCTAATATCTTATATACGGCCGAAACACGTCATACACGTCTAAACATACAATAACCACAGTTGTCTATCTACAACCGTAACAATAGAGCATGATTTTTAATCAATTTTCTTTAAAAATCAATGATTTATTGATTAATAACAGGTTTTTGATAACTATTTTCGACCAATCAAAATAAACTGTATTTTTTTAATTTTTAATTCATTGATTGAAATGATTATTAATAAAAGTAAAAGTACCTACATGAAAAAAATTGAACAATGGACGCCCCTTTTGTACGCCCCTGATTGGGTTTAAAATTTTACAATAAATATTCCAATAAACTTAGTTAATTCTACTAACGTATAGTGTCGACTTTCACTATACTTAATTGTTTATTTATTTTTCATATTGACGCCCTAGACATTTAAAAATGAGTAGTAAAAACTATATTTGAGGGGTGACTTTTCAAAACTTACTATCTTCGTACTTTGGAAAAATAGTGCGATATGGCCTAATTAGGAAATAGTATGTTTTGTACAATTGTACAATTTGAGGAATTCGTACGTTTTGTGTCAATTTTTCAAATGAACAAACTATTTAACATGGGAAATACTACGTTTTGACATAATTTGGAAATAGTGCATATAGACATATTTTTCCTTTGGAAATAGTATGTTTAGCGCCATTCATGAGTTTCAGATTGGTTTTGACAAAGGAAATAGTACGTTTTGGTTCAATTTGATCACGCCATTCGATTCCTCGCCATATTTTTTCTATAAGAATCAATGTAGGTACCTATAACTCAATTTTGTCAATTTTGGCAATATTACGTTTTGAAATGTCGTCCCTCATTTACAAACACAAGAATTAGGTATAATAGGTATATATTAGTAATAAATAATAATAAAATTATAAGGTATAGGTACATAACTAAATAAATGATACATTTTGTGTTACTGGTTTTATACACTTAAACCAGTTTTAAAATATGTAGTGTACGTATAATATATGAATGTGCCTATAATATGTCGTATGTGTACGTTGAACCTAAAACCAAGACTGAATGCAAGAGAAGTGAGATGAAATTTTAAAGAGAATAGTTCCAAGGAGTTTATGATCATTAATTGATCCTTTAAGATTAAGGAGATAAAATAAATATCTGCTCTTTTGTGACAAACAGCTAATTTTGTTATGTTTATAAACAATTATAGATGAGAGAGTAATGGAGTATGTTGGATATTAAGGGTAAAATCAGAATAATTCAAACATTTGTATGAACATGTTCAAGGCGTAAATTATGTTAAATTGTACATACTGGCTATAGTAATATCTATATCGCTTTATATATAAATCAACGATATAACAAGGAATAAATATAAAGAACGAAGAAATTAATTAATTGATTAAAAAAGTTTTGTGTTTCAAATAATAAGTATTATACTAACAATACGTATGATTTGAGATCCCTTGATAAAGCTAAAATGTGTGACGCAAATACGCGATCTATAGAGAGATATTAGTATATATTACACATAGATTCAAGGAAAGTTACAAGAGTAAAATCCAATCTTTAAAGATAGTTAACTCTTTTTAGAGTATAGTAGAATCAGAAGGTGTTTAAATACAAGACATATCTTTATATCATCGGGAAATAACAGAAATTGTATTCTTGTAAGCCAGTTGAGACTAATAATTAAGGCATGATACTATTGTAATTGATAGTGGTGGGTTTCCAACACTTCAATGCACAAATTCATTAATTAAAAACCGTGTTTTGCTCTACAGTTGTATTGAAGGCATTTTCTTTTGATACATCAGTAGTAATAACAATATCAATTCAATGACTTGATTCTAAGGTTGCTGATAGCTATGATATGTATGTTGAAAAATCGATGATGAAGGTGATTCTTGACTTACCAGGATGAAATCCCTATTACTTATCAATAAATTAGAACAGGGTTGAAAGATCTTTTAATCTTATGTAATACGAGTTAATAAGTGTGGGAAAAAATAGTGAACGTTAACGATGACGACCTACTTTTTTTATTTCAGCCAAAATGTTGGAATATTACGAGCCGCTGCTGGGTACTATATCTGCCAGTCATCGTTGCTCTTGGGTTTTCTCAACCATCCTTATTTTATCATTATACCTTTTTTTCCTTTTTCCCGTTTTAAACGAAATTTTTTTGTTCTGTAATACCATAATACGCCATAATATGTCAATATAAATATTTCTTTTTCTTATTTTTCACCATATTATTTTTGCATTTATATTTTATTTTTATTGTTGTACCTTTACCTACTTTCCTACGTTATGTACTTTATACTAAGACTCGAAACCTATAATATTTTTAACAATTTGGTTTTCGGTAATCAGCATTTATTTTTTCCGATTTCGTCTTTGTTTTTGAACATTGGTTTTTATTATTTTCGATTTAAATTTCGGTTTTGATTACCGGTATTGGTTTTTTTCGCTTTTGCTTTCAGTTTCGATATCAATTTTGATTTTAAACGGTTATAACTGGTATTCAAAATCGGTATCAAATATCAGTTTTAATCATTGCTTAATACTTATGTATGAATGTATGCCAAATTATAATGAAACATTTTATCTTTTTCTATCAAATTTCTTGACTTAAGTATAGAATTGTCACGTGAACGAATGCCGTCAGAGAATGGTTGGAAGAATAAAATTAGAACTACTGTTCACAATCAAATTCATATTATGTATTATTGTTATTATTTTGATTAACGCATTTAACTATAGCTACAAAAATATCAAAAATTAACTTCAAAAAAATTATTAATACCTACATACAATTATTTGTATTTTTTTTTATCCTGAATACCTTTATTATCTTAAACTTCTTAATATAATTTATTCACTCAAATGAACAAGAATATATTGAAATTAAAGTTTAGGTTAAATTTTAACACTTCTACAAAGAAGATACCAAATTAATCTAAATATTTTTAATAACTAAGTATAATATTGGGGTTATAAAATAAACTAAGCACATACAAGTATAGTTATTTGTTTTGAGAAATGTACCTAGGTACCTACAATCCTTAAAGGAAATATATTTGAATGATTGATTTATGTTTAGATATAGAATTGCTCTTGGTACCTATAATGCATACAATAAGTTTATTAATTATATTGTTCATACAATTTTTAATTAATTTTAGACCTTACCGTACCTGCTTGATAAAAATAATTTTTTTTTACCTAGGTACTTAAATCTCAAAAACTAATTCATTGTTTATAAATATTTGGACAGTAATAATTATACCTAAATATTATTAAAAATATCATTTTGTTGAAACATCGCGTTTTTTAGTTATGATACCCGAGTAATAGGCACTTAATATACAATTTAGATTCAATCGCCTTAAGAAATGTAAAAAGATAAAACCATATTATACATTAACACAACAGCTACCACTATGTGAAATAGTTTTAAATATGTTGAATATGTATTCAATGTACAATTGAAATAAATTAACACATATTTTGTTGTGATTGAATATATTTCCGTTTCAAGAATCGTAGTTTAAAAATCTTACTATTAGGTCACATTTTATTTTTATGCATGGCTTGCGGCACTTAGAAGAACGAACGGCAAAAGTACGAAACGATTTTATATAATAATAATAATTAAAACCCACTTACCTATATTTAATATATTATAATAATAACTAAAAATATTATTACCATAATGGGCACCTAAGTAGGAATGATACGATAATAAATGTGTGATATAAAGTATAATATTATTTAATAATTATTTTAATATAATACACGTCATGTAGACGAATAATCATAGAGATCAAACGAATACTCAAAAAAAATGTGCGTCATTCCCTTCGTGTGTCACACATTGAAAATAATGATATGATAATAATAATAATAATAATTCATGATGTTATATCATTGTGTTTCGTGTGTGTTTGGACCCAGCTGAAGACCAGCGAATCGCAGTATTCCGTCCTGATGCCTGACGATGCGGCGTCTGCGGCGGTGTGTTGCTACGCTGCGGCGAACGGCTCTTCCGCGCCGCTGCCACCGCTGCTGTACAATAGTCCACCCAACAATCGTTTTGGAGACACGAACAAAACGAACCTGAACGGGAGCATTATCACGTTGACGATGAAAAACAACCATCTGATCGTGGAGACCGAGGAAAGAGTGCCGGTAATTAATTATGCCGTACAACAGTTTATATTATTATTGTTATTTTATTGTTATAACAGTGGCGAGTAAATACTGGATAATATAAGGTGCGTGCATTATAATAACGACATAACTGTGCCTTTATAATCCGTATACGGGTGTATTATTACAACGTATATATTACATCAACGTCATAGCTGCGCGTGGGACTCGTGTCCTATTCGCAGTCCAAAAAAAAAAATGATAAAAATACAAAAATAAAAATTATCAGTGAAACAAAACATCACGAACGATTACGAAAAGGTATTACAACGTAATATATTGTACTCTTCCGCTGTAGGTTTCTAACTATTTTGAAGTTTACATCACATATAAGCTCTGTAGGTATATAATATAATAATATAGTTTCTTAGGCCCATAATCTAAATCGAATTTTCACGAAATAGCGATTGGTTGGAATTTCCATCTACCTAGTTCTTGTGTTTAGTTATTTTGGCTTTTAATTTTTTTTCCTATCTACGAAAACAATGAACGAACATTTTGTTGTTGGTCCACGCGGTTTTACGCGAATATTATTAATAATTTTTTCACGGTGACGGAAACTCGTTCTTGCACGCTGTGGCTCGGTAGTCTGTATGTTAGGACAAGGGATCCGCAGGAAGGGTTCTGCTAAAAATATTTCAGCAATTTAATGAAAAATGAATTATTTAATGCGTTTTTATGTAAACATGATTTATTACAATTTCCTGCTCATGCAAAACATATAAAGAGACCAAATCTAATCTACAATAATACTTTTTTTTTTGTCATTAGGTAGTTATGTCATTATTATGAAGAAAGAAACAGTGGCAGTATGGCTATTGGCTGTTATTTTTAACTGGTTAAATATATATTAGGTTAATATTTATTTATATTACAGAGTTTGTTTGGATTAGATTATAAATATGTGTATGGTTGAGGAAGTCTAGTCGTTTTTTGGTGGATGTGGGATCTGGACTAATTAATTCCGCGAGGTCGGTGGAATTTTTTAGATGGCTCTGGCTTCTAGCTTCATTAGGTATCTAGCCAGTTATGACATACTGAACATTAAGGGTCTCGGTGACATGTAGGACATGTCATCAGTATCTCTTATCTTGCCATCAGATAACCCTGGGTTTATCCTTGTGTTATTGATTCTTTACGGTAAAGTATTATTTGATATTTTTTTTTGAAGGAAGAGGACAATGGAAGATTGAAGATTTCATCTTGTGAAGTTTTGTGTTTTGTTTACGCCAATTTATTTGAAACGTTAGAAGATTATGTTTGATTTGTTTTTTGAGGTCTTGGAAAGTTATGTGTGGAACGAGTTTTGAGAAAAGAGATGAGGAATCTTACTTGACGTGATAGACAGTTTTTTCATTGCCATCTACGGAAGAATATCCAGGGATCAACATAAATCTAACGGAGTTACCCTTTTAATGTAGAGCAATATGTTTTTGTTTGAGTTTAGCTGAATTTAAAGGTTTGTACGTGCCTATAGTATAATAAGGTAACTAATGCGCTTAAAAAGTCACTTTTAGATTTAAAATAGTAAAGTTATTGCATAACTCTATAAAGAACAATTTCTATTGCTCTGTTGATTGCAAATACTTCAACTGATGATATGGAATATTGTGAAACAATACTAAATGTTACGGGTTCTTATGGTTTTCTATCTCTTATGGAATAGCATTGTATTTAGAGTATATTTTGACGCAGTGGGTATAAACTATTAAGGCATAGTATTTCCAAAACGGTTTTATGTAAGCTAGAGGAACATACAATTATTGGAAAGATTTGTGAAACCAAGGTCGATATTTATTTTAAGTTATATTCTAACCACGGAAGTGTATAATTAACAAATTATGTAAAGAGATAATGCTGATCAATTTTGTCATCTTAAAATTATTGGTAGAATAATTTTACTCGAAAGAGCTATACAATGCAATATATTATTTCTGGCGAGTTTCATTGCTAATTTCATGACTAATCATTGCGTTTTATGCTGAGTGGCATTATTCCTCTTTTGTTGGGAATTCTTTAAGTGAGTCTAGTTTTAAAAGCTTTGGTAGCTATTCTTGGACCAATATTAACAGTATTGGTATATTCAGTATATTAAAGATTTGTTCTAATTAGCTGATAGTATACACGATGCTAGTTGTATTCTAGTAGGTAATTAATACTCTTAATGTATAATGGGGTAGCCGTATTCAACTATTTTTTCGACATTTTTTATTATACCCACGTTGCACATTACACGAGCTTCGGTCGTCCCCGGTTTGTATCTACCTACAACTACACGTGGGGTATATATGCATATTACACCGACCGACTACACAAAGGTTTTTCGGTTTTTTTATGTTCCGGTTACACGTGGTATCCGTGGTATTTTCTCGATGTGCATGCCTTTACTAAATGTTTGGGTGCCTAAATACAGGTTAGGTTGATTAATACTGCAGATATAGGTATGCGTATATTTTGGTGGTGGACCGTGCTCTAAAACGCTTAGACGCGTAACAGCAAAGGTCAGCTGGGACAAAAAAAAGTGAGCACGCTCCACCGTTCAAGTATAATTTATTATGTACACGGCGAAAGTAAATCAGTTAAGACTTGCAAGTTTTAGACTTCAGTCGTGAACAAGACGAAAGTTATATTATGCTTTAGGCATGTACATTTTTTTTCGTTATCTATCCGATACGACTTTTTACCGGTGTAGAACAACTATGTACCTACTTTCAACTTTAAAACTTAAAACTGAAGAGATTAGCGTTTTGTTGTCACGAATCTCTATCTTTTGTGTGTACTATATAGTATATGCAAACACTGTTAAATAATAATATCCCTAATGTTTTCAAGTGACCAACTTATGGAGAAAGAAAATCGTGTCATCTTGTTTCTTATTTTTATTTAACATCCACGAGACGTTATTCAAACGATTTAACTTTATGATATAGCACCTATTGCTGTTTATTTATCCCCCTATTTTAATTCTATATTATATGCGTTTATAATTTTTAATCCAACTCATTTTTAAATTTATCTAAATTTATATTTAATTCTATATTAGATTATTTCGTGTAAGTTTAATACATGTTATAGGTACATTATAATTATATCTCAGATTTGAATGCTATAAAAAAATATGAAAATACTCTTAAGTTTTAAATAATTATATTTATTTATTAATCCTTAATAGCATATTATAATATTAATATTTAATAATTATTTTATAAATACGATTGAGTTGACCAGTGTGAACTAATACAATTGACATAAATACATAATATGATGTATGTAGACATGTAGTCTACCGTTATTACGTGTTGCTATGCCTGGTCATTATTGTAAAGCACCAACAATGTCAACTACGACATGTAGTTATAATACAAAAATTAAAGAATACATATTTGTATACTTCATTGTAAGATTATTTTCCCCATATTCATAATACAGGACAAATATGCATTAGACAACTTTAATATTAAAAGCGCTTATTTTTATTTTTTATATAAGCACTTCATTTGTCACGTGTGGTGAGATATTCTCTCAATCGATCTTAGGTATTTTATACGTATTACCAATACAAATTTATAATGAAACTATTGATATTTATTATAGTTTTTTTTTTATTTAATCATTTCAATATTTATCTTGTAATGCACATAGAAGTATTATATAACACATTAAAAATTAAAATATTGATCTTATAATATTATTATTTTAAATTTTGATTATAAATAATATATATATATATTATGTGGGTACGCGGATCACGTTAAACAAATACTAATAATCGAGACCAAGTCGATTAAAATATCCATTGATGTACAATTAATTTTAGATTATACTGATTATATTAGGTTTATCGATTTTGGACGCAACTATTATACAATAGGCAGTGGTATAACCAGGTAACAAAAAAAAAACCGCTGTAACAAAATATCTCAACATACGACCAACGGTCGGTAAAAATAAAATCGTTGGTAGTATAAGTTTGTACTTGAATGTGTCTTGAAGCACATTAATTGAAGCTTAAAAGTCATCGAGCATTCGTGTCAACTAACTGAAAATGCATTAAAATCCAAACCTTAATATTATATTAGTATTATATATTTTTAATATATATCGTTGTTTCTTTGAACACACAAAATACTCAAATACGCGTGTTGATATAATAAAATTAAACGTGATAAAGCGATTATTAGGTCTTTTTTAATCCCTCATGCCCATTAGCTCATTTATTAAAATCCGGTACGAGTTAATCAAACCGCAATAATGTATTTTTCAGTTATACTTTAGCGTTAGCTATCTCATACATGGCGATCGATAAAAACCTCATTCCTCCAGTTGCCATCGAAATGTTTTACTTATCAAATTTTAATAGGTAATATTAATAGATAAAAAATGTCCCCTCGTTCGGATTCATAATAAAATTGGGTTTTTTCTTCGTTTCAATCTTAAGTTACAACATTTTTTTGATTTGAAATTTGAATAATAAATTATTACAATACTTGGCCGTACACCAAGAATCAAATTCCCGTGTGTACACTGTTTTGGCTCTAATCTGCCTTACACTCTGATTTGACTACCAAGTACCAACGTTTAGTGGTAAGTTGAAATAAAAAAATAACCAACAAGTAGGTATTAACGATTTTTTTACGCTAGAAACTTAGTTTTAAGCGGTTCAATGAAAATTCGGACGTTTATTAAGTTTTGCGATCATTCGGGAAAAGAAGTAGAATAAGCGTTCATTAATATTATCCACCCATGATTGTTGTTGATACAACGTATTATACCATAACGTGTTTTCTTTTGCACTTTTAAATATTTTGCGAGTGTATACATAGCTATTTAATTCTCATCCAAGTCACGTTTAGAAGCGTTTAAAATTAAATGTGGGATGTTTAATTACCGTTCGTTTCTTTTTCATAATACTAATTTACTTTAATTTAATTTGTATATCCATAGTGGGTTACTTATGAAAGTAAAAATCAATTTTATTATATTGTGTGTTTATCTATTTAACGCAATTGTTTTTTCTATTAGGATGTAAACATGTTTAAAACTTATAGTACTACAGAAATACTGCCAAATAGCTTCGTGGGCACAATATTATAATAAATCTTTTCATAAAATATTATTTTAATGATTTATTGTAACTTTTAAAGTTTTAGAAATAATAAAAATAATCTGTTCTAAAGAAAAAAATGTAATCACCGCATAAGTATCTAATGCATATTTTATATATTTACATTGGTGTAAAATAAAAATAAAAAAAAAAGTTGAATATAATTTAATTTACATTTACAATGAAATTTGTCAAACAAATATTTCTCGTTAATATTGCATTATAATATACTTAATCAAATTACCGCATAAAAATACATTTTAATATAAGTATAATACCCATTATATCATCGTTAGCTTAATGCATGTATAACTGCATTATGCAAATGTTATTCTAGTTAATAAAAGAAAAAGAAAATTAACATAAAAAAATTGTACAGAAATGTGATGTAGGTAAATAACAAATTGAAGAAATTCAAATTGATGTTGCATTTATCACCAGATCGATTAGATTGCACTTATTTTACTTGGTCGAATGAAGATGAAATAAACTATAAATAATAATATTTCATTAAAAAAAAAGTTAACTTGCATATTATGTTATAATTCACTGTTTTTATACTTACAGGTTTTTTGTATTTGTTTAAGTAACTAAATTAATTAATGCAGTTTTTTATATTAGTTTATTATTGTATACTGGTTCAAAGTGACTTGAATTTGATATGTTTGTTGACTTGTTTGAGAGGTAATTTGGTGACTTATATCGTCTATTATGTATACTTGATAGTTTAATGTAGGTATGCACCGGTTTGAAAATCCGTGATAATTTTAATGAAGCCGACAATTTGAGGTATACGATGATGAGTTGCAAGCATGAACCAAGATAATATAGACTGGCAACGGCGAGTGGTAGTTTTCTAAGAGGAGGAATTCATCGAATTGGAGAGATCATTGGGTAGTTTTTCGTAACTATCGTAATATATGTACTAGTATAAGTACTTAGTAGTATCGTGGCTTACAATATATATTTAAAATTTAAAGTAATTATAGGTAATTATATAGTAATTATATTATATTTTATATTCTTTATATGTTTCAACACCAGCATAAGTTTTTATTATATCCTTAGGAAAAAAATGTTTTTCACAAATAAACTTCATTTTAGTATCACATCCATTGATAGTTTCAATAATTTCTGTCTGAGAAGAAAACGATACCTTAGGAATATTAAAAAAGCTGCATTCCCCATCAAAACTTTTGCAACTAATTATACAACACTTTCCGGACAATTTTGAAAATTAATATCGTATATTTAAGAGACAAGTGTATAGTTATAAGAACCAAAGACGAGACTTTTAAAATGTGTGTTTTATTATAATTTCATAACAAGTTTAATACAGTTTTTAACAAGTTATTTACAATATTTTACATGTTCAGTTATGTTTTACGAAACTTATTTCATTTTTTTTTTCATTTTGATTTTGAAATTTTGTCCAACAGATGTCACTTCAGCTTCACAATTTTTCTCATCACAAAAATTCAGTATTAAAACCTGACCGCATATTTTACCGTCGTTGCCAGTCCATATTATTTTAGTTTATGGTTGCAAGTATGTAACTGCGCAAATATGTGGTGGAACATAATGAATTCTTGTCTATATAAAATTCAGGAAGCATTTGAAGTTTAATATTGGATGGTATTGTTGGCATAAAGTCATCAACAAAACATGAGCCTACTTCATTAGGGTTTAAAAATATTATTCTACCATTGGCCTTCTAGTTTATTATTTTTATACGTTTAACATAATCTTAAATTGTTTTAATGCAATAGTTTGAATGTGATACATCGAAATTATTTTATGCCTATAGAAAATATGTATGACAATTGAAGGGATAGTTTATTAAAGGAAATACACCTGTCATAATCAAAAACAAAATATTTAGATTTTTTTAAATAAATTATTCTTTATTTTAAAGGCATATTTAAATGTTTCGAGCGCTTGCCTACACTCCAACAGTTCGTACTACCTGTCGCATTATATGTTTCACATCAACAATTTATTTATTAATAGTAGGCATATTGCTAGAAATATATTAATTTAATGTAAGATACAATGTGTTATTATGTAGGTGGTGCATTTGCAGTCATAAATCATTTAGGTACAAGCAAGACGCACATATAAGATTTATTAAGTGTTATATTTATTTACATAAGTTTGAAACAGGATTTGAGTGGCCTCTAAGTAGGGAGATTTACAATTTGGTAGTAAAAATAACTACCGTTAGTCAGTCAATGGATTTACAAAAAATCTGATACTATCTCATAATACTGAACTCTTATTCATTATTCTTTTACACTTTTTTTTCTGTTTTCTCAATACTGTTTCACTGTTTCGATGTGTCAGATTTCCACTTTATAGAGAAGCTTACGAAACTCTTGCAACACTCCTTTTATTCACAAAAATGTTAATGGACTTAGGAAAAAAGAGATACTATTATAAAACCTATAGAACCCTCGCTTTTCAGTTTGCACAGAAATAAAGAACACAAAATCTACATACCATTACCTACTACTCGTCTTTTAGTTCAGATGTCTACACTCTACATAATACATTCCTACTATATATTTCAACACTTTCAGTCAAATATCATGTTCGAGGTAATATATTTTTATTATTGCGAAAATAGTATTGTGTTTATTTTTATATTGAATAGATTTTATGGTTTAAATAAAATGTTTAAATTATTTAAACATTTTAAAATGACAAAATAAAATTACTAAACGTAAAATGTTAAAATGCCTAAGCTATTCATTATAAATAAACACTGACGTTAGAGTAATGAGCCACATTTCTTTACAAAAAGTAGTAAGTCTTGATACATTTTTATGTATAACACGCATAGAACAAGTAGTTAATGTAATAGCATTAAAACCTACTTTTGTCAAACATTAACTAAGAGGGCTACCGGTCCAATATTTTATTCAGTACTCAAATTTTAAACGTTTCAGATTTAAATATATAATTTAAAATATATGCGCAACTAATTATTCTTGTACCAAAGGCTGTACCGAGATAGCCAAATAGGCCATATAATATATATTATGATACAAGCGCTCATTGCTGTAAATAAAGTGTTAACATCTAGGAACAAAACGTTAACAAATTACAATTTACAATCTAATCGATTTTCTTGTACAATATTCTATTTGTAGACTGTGGCTGTTAACAGTGGTTGCAATTTCGTTTTTTTTAATATTGTGTTTACCGACATCACCACTTTGTATTGAAAACGCATAATATAAATATAACTATAGTGTCCCACGAGGATTTACCCATTGTGATATCTCCTGAGATAATAAATATACCATAAATCTGTTTTTTTAGACTCATAGAGACAAGGACTACATATATTTTATTTTTTAATTTAGAATTTTGAATATTTTAGTGTAAAAAAGTTAAGAAATTATTTTTCCATTTTTTTTATTTTCGAAACAATTGAAGATATCCAGTTTATAGACACAGACTTCGCCCGTTACTGAAATAGGTCACTTCCCGCCGTTGCCACACAATATACTATACTTGTGCGCGGTTATGACAATAATAGGTACATATTATTAATACTGTTACCACTAAAACCAATAACTAGTCTACTTTTCAGAATACACTATTCTACAATATTCTTATCTAACATTTTGCTTTTACTGTTTGACATTTATTAAATATATTATATTGTACTTTATACACGGTTTCAAGTGATTCCTGGATTTTTTCCTTATCCAGACTCTAGAGATCCAAAAATTCTATATAATATCGTACATTGTTCAATAGTGCTCTCCTCTCTTCTCACGGGCACCCAGCATACGTCCCACGTTGGAAATCAATGCTCTACTCGATTGAAAAACCTTGATCCATCACAACTGGTGGTTGTGGACTCATAATTATTATTACATTGCTAACAATAATGAGTACAATAAAAAATGATAAATTAATGGTTATCATAATATGTATATATTATAATATTATAAATTAATGATTGATAATGTATTATAATATTATAAATGGGTAATAATTATCGACGTGTGCTCCAGGGCGTTTGCATGGCATCGGCCAGCGAAGTGGCGGCGGCGGCTGCCGCTGCCGCTGCCGCCGACGCAGCCGCCAAATCGATGGACTACGAGTACGACGACGACGAGTTCGACATGGAGGCCGAAATGTTGCGTCGCGAATTCCGGGAGGCGTCCCTGTTGGCCAACGGCGACGGCGGCTCGGTGTGCGGCCCGGCCGCTGTCAATCCGGCCGTGCTCGAACTCAGCAGCCAGACCCAGGTGGACCTGACGGTGGACCACCGGCCGACCGCAACCGCGGCCGTGCAACCGCCACCGCACCAGCTGCAACCGGCGGCCGGCGACCACTCGAGCGGCGGCTCGTCGTCGGTCGACTCTCGCGTGGCCGAAATGGCGTACGCTTACGGCAACCAGTCCGAGTACACGGCCGAGGACGTCCCGAGCAAACACTGCGGCAAGGCGTTCGCCGTCGTCAAGACGGCGGCGGTGGTGTCCTCGGCCAACGCGGTTACCGTCAACAACAACAACAACAACAATAACAACGACGACGAGTATCTGGTCGAACAGCGTTTGTTAGGAAACGGCGCGGACGGCGGCGGCGGCGGCGGTGGCTGCACCGGTACCGGTAACTCGCCCGAATCGCCAGCGCCGAATGCCGATAATTGCTCACCGGAAGACCGCGGCTTGGCGCCCGCCGCCGCCACTGCCGCCGTCTCCCAGTAATAATGACGCCACTTGTGTGTGTGTATACGTTAGTGTGTATATGATTATGTATGTGATTGTGTGTGTGTGTGTGTGTGTGTGTGTGTGTATGCGTGTGTGTATTTGACTTTAGATTTACGTTTGAGTATATTTTTAATTTACTTCTAACACCACTGTCGACCTATAAGTAGTTTACGGCTGTTTTCTTACGCGGTTTTTGGAACGGCAAACCTAACTTCAAATGACATGCAATAAAGAAATCGCGAGAGCAAAACAAAACGAAAAAAAATCGACTGAAATTTCTCTAAAAATTCGAACGATTTATTCTTCTCCATACAAAGCAAAACAAATTGCATTTTTTTTCTTATCCAAAACAACCGACGGAGTATTGTGTTCAATATCAAGTCTATTAATATTTAACAAAAGTGTACTGCTAATGTTGTTTTTGATCTTCTTGTGCGGTTGGCATTTTTCAAACCATTAATTCGATACTCTTTAGAGCGTAATAATAGACATTTTCCAAAACCTGTAGACTGTAGTGGTCAATCTCAACATTGTGGATCAGCCTTTTACCCGTAAAAGACTATAATATTGGTTTTTTAACATTTTACGCGTCGACCGGGTTAACACGTTAGCGGTCAGACTGCAATGATTTTTGACGAGCAATTCACATTGAAAACGAGAAATTCAGAAATGTTGCGTATTAACCGTTATCCGGGTGCTGTCATTTCACTCGCAGCATCGTGCAGAACTAGGGAGAAAATATTATGGACGTGTTTGGGGAGGAGGTGTATTACGTATTATATTCACGCCAGTCACGTCGATATAATATGAGATCGTATATTGTCGTGTATGAAAACAAAACTGACGCGGTAAAATAATAAAACTGAAAATTGCTTTAACGCGTTACGACGGTCCGGCGTTATGACGTGTTCTTCGACCACCTCTGCACTCAATATTTATAATATTATAAATACCTATCAATGTAAATATTTAATAGCACACTATCATTGACTAAAATATAAACATCTATACACTCGTATGCCGGGCGATCCCCGAAAAACATTGTTTGCGTTATTCATGAGCAATGTGACTATAATAAATAAATTGTAAATTAAACGTTAATCGACTCGGACAAATAATATAAAAGTGTATATTACATAGGGCATTATGTGTGTGTATTATTGTCAATACGTTTCACCAAAGTGTAGGTACCTACCCTATGTAAATCGATTATAATATATACATATGTGTGTGTGAGAGAATGTGCACCATGAACGTTTTACCCGTGGCGTTCTAAATGAACATTTTACGATTAGGTAAAAATTATTACCACGATTTCCCGACGTCGAGGGTTCAATATAAAATTATAATATTAATATGGGCCAGTATCCCGAAAGTTCTGAAGTTTATCAGTCGATAATTATTTTGGTAACGGAAAATGCACCAAAATCAATACGAATTTATTATTATGGAAATGTTCTGCGCGCGTAACCTATTTCACGATTTAATATTTTTACGTCATAATACATCAAATGCGCACAATTATACGAAAATCAAAAACTGCAATATTCATAGGTGGGTAGTTAAATATTATAATATTACAGTGACGTCGGGATTATAATACTTGCTGTTATTTGATATTAAAATAATTGTGTCAAACGCGCATGGGAAAATCGTGACAGACCTCTCAGTGTCGGTAAGGAACCGTTCTGGGAAAAATAATGGCTGGAAAGTAATTTATCGAAATCAAAACTTTGTTTCTGAAAGACAAACGTCATAAGTTTGTTGCGTTTATTTTAGATGTACGATACACCATATCAACGAAAAGTGTAGGTACCTACACTTTAACACTTAATACTTCCTTTCGATCATTTATTTCCGACGTTTTTTTTTCATTATGATTATTATTATTATTTTATAGTTGCCGTCGTTTCACTTTTGTGACGTGCCTGCGAACCGTAAAAGCAATTTAAGTCAGAAGCACATAAATACATAATATTATGTTGATCGTGATATACGTAGAGAGTTGTTCTTGGCAGATTACAAATACCTTCGAATACGTGTACATATAACTTGTGTAAACAAATCTAAATACGTCCAAATACTCAATCGTATAGTATAATATTTAATGTTTATTTCAAAATTTAATTTAGTCAGTTGTATTATATGTAAAATTGTATAGCAATATAATATATAAATGTCTATGTCAAGCGTTCTAGTTCCTATAATATAACGTAATTTGTATAGCTATAATTATTATAGTATAATAATATGATGATTTCGAACTTTTTTGGTTTTTACACCTCAATAGGTTAGTCTGGTGGCTGTTTATTTATTAATAATACTTTAATAATTTTATCTTTGAAATACATAGATATATCAGCACTCGGTCTAGAAATGCGCGTATCGAGCTTGTGAATTGTGAGTATTGTGAAAAAATCGTTTTGACTGAAAAACAGTTGTATTTAAACAACATTAATGGTCGTTACTACTCCGGTCCAGGTACATACCAATATATTATAATGATACGACATTGTACCAAATAATTTGAACAACACTACAATACGTTACGGGCAAAAAATGAAATTGGATGTAGTACACAGTGAACCAGTTTGAGGTTGGAACCAATTACAATTGTAAAAGTAAGAAAATGTATAGATTGTCGGAATATTGTGCACGACGGGAGAATATCGTTAGGCGATCATCAATGACCATAGGTTAGATAGGATTTATAATCGTTTTGTTTGTCGTCTTATGGCTAAAGATATATGCGTAATATTATTATGGTGTAAAGGGTGCACTCTAGTAATACCTACCAATGTTCAAACTTGACTAGGATACAAATTACTCATCTATTATTATATTATCTATTGTAAGTGACTATTGTGCCAATTATGTAAAGGTTATATTAGATTCAAATGTACTCATTAAGATAAACTTAATGACTTTTGGATAAATACTTAAGAAAAAACAACCGAAAAATGAAAAAAAAAATTAGGAAAATCTTGATTTCGTCCAATTCGAGTTTTATCATACCTTCGTAATTTCAAAATGAACGATGGTTAAATATCTCAAAATGTACACACAATACGTAATTTAGCTATTTTTGGATCTTAAGATCTGAACATATTTAATATAATGTTCAAATTACATCACTCTAAGTTTTAAATAATCTCAAAAATGTGTATTCTATAAGCTCAAAATGTAATTTATAATTTGTCCATATTTGATAATTATTTTCGTCACTTATTGAATTACAATATTAAAATCTAAAAAAAAAAAATGATTTTATCTACCAAATTATTTGAATAGAAATTAGATAAAAAAATTTTATTAGCTAGCAGAAATTAAAATCAATATATACCTTCATTTGTACCTAGATAAATGTATAAGGTAATTATTATCTGTATCTCATCTAAATGCCATTTGTGTAATCTATTCTCAACACTGTACATAAGACTCATTTCGTATATAAATTAATAGAGTGGTATAATGTGTATCGTATTTGGTACAATACACATCATTGATCACCGAGTTTTCGGGCAGAGCATAATATATGATATTATTGTTATTATTATTATTATATATATTATTATAACGTTGGCATCGTTATATCCAACGTCATAATTTATGCTCAGAAACAATGCCATAATATGGGGAATATTGCAGTTCGCGTTGGCAAAAACTTTCGGGCGTTGTATATTATTTTTCTATTTCCTAGTTTGTCCATAACGTTTATAATTTATATTATATTAAGGGTAGTATCTTGCACATACGTCGCACAGGGCGCAACCACTCCGCGCGAACTACTCTGAAATAAAACTATGTGTGTATCTTATTATCTCATTCGGCATATGTGACCCTTATCTCCCGACCCCGACCCCCCCCCCCCCCAATCGACACCGTCGGCCAAACACTTCTCGATCACTCTCCGTGTTTTTCTTTTTTTTACACTCACATCAATCCATCGGCAACTCCACGGTATCGTCAGACGAGGGGCGATCCGCGTAACAGCGCGTGACCCGTCGAGTCCTATCGTATACACACTGGACAGGACTGCTCTTTTTAGGATACAATACATCAACGTAATATTCTCGTATCGTCGTCTACACTACCGTCGTGGGTACCTATCGCGATACCGATCGATATAATTCCTGTATAATAATATTATGTAGGACGTGATTACGCAGAGCGTTAAGAATGGCAAACGTTTTTTTTCCACACGATCCAACGTTTGCTATTTTTTATACGCTTGGAATTTGTCGACTAGTCGAAAATGGACGAACGAAAAGGACGTTCCGTGAGTTTTTTGCAAAGGTGTTAGTGAACATTGCAAAGTGTACAGTGCCCGGCGAATCGCGCAACTCTGTCGGCTGACGTTTAGCCTCGCGATCCGACTGTATATTGTAAATGGTCGTCGCCCATCCTCTTGAAGCGTTTTCGATCGATCGGATTCGCTCTAGCAAAATCATATTATTAATACGAATTTCATTCTTCATTTTTTTCAACGCAACACAAGTGATCGAGATTCAAAAATACTGACATCGCGCGTGTGTGTTTGTGTGTGCCCAACCGTGTTTATAACTATACGACTACATATTTTATAATATGATATTAAATATTATATTATTTTTCTTAAAAAAAAAAAAAAAAAAAACATTATTATACGAAATACACCGGCATATCACAACCTATCGTTTTTGAGACCTCTCCGCCCACTCACCTGATAATGAACGATTATTAATTATTATAAATTCAATCATCGTCTGATAGAATTTATGATAATAATATTGGCCACATCAACTCAATTCAAAACTGGAGTACATGGCATTTTTATGAATAAAATATTATTACTTTTATATTTTGTGTAGCATAAACTAGTATTATTTATAAGTCGCATGTTATATTATAATATACATAAAATAATATAATATGAATATAATAGTATACCTAACTCGTTGTATAACAAAACTTAATTTTGTTCTTACGATTTGTGGATTTTTTTCATGATATTTTTTATGTACATTGTTTTTTTAGAATTTTACGAATATATATAAAATACATTTTTACTTTATATTATATTATAACAGATATTCTTAAATCGTGAATATCTGATACGACAAAGTGTATGTAGATATTCCCTATTTCCCGTTCTGAAACCTCTTAAACCTTGCATAAACGTGTAATTATTTATGATAAATACAATTTGTATGGTTTTTGTAAAAATTTTTTGTACTTTTCATTCTTCCGAAAATTTTAATACGGATTTTCCTTGATTGATGTAAACCCCTAGTGCTAATTGAGAATAATGTTGTAATACTATTGACTATTTCTACACATGTTTTTTGTATAATTTTCGTTACTGAAATTAATTTTGTAATTAATAACCGTTCGGTGACGTCCTGATTTTGAGTTTATATATTTTTTACCGTCCAATATTAGTTAAGTTTGTTATTTACCAATGTATCAGTAAAATAGATCGTTGTGAACTGTTCGGATCCCATCTCGAAATAGTGCGATCTCAAAAAGTTGCATGTAAATTTTGATTTATTGTTATTATTATTATTTATTTTTTCTGAACTGTAATCAAAATTATATTAAATTTCATCTCAGTCGCGTTGTTGTCGTCCGTCTAAGTGTATCCGTCCAGTTGTTTATGTTACTGAAGCATGACTATTTGATAACGTCATATTTTCGCCCGGTATGATTATTAAGTATCGCCGAAATTATACAGAATACTCTTATTGGCATTCACTTGGCCCTTGCTTTGTATTATAATAATTATACATAGGTCGTTGATTTTTTTTTCTTTAGATCTATGTATTTCAATAAACAGAAAACTTGTGTAAAACTATGTACATGAAATATTTATTATAATATAATTTATCTGACTATGAATTATATAAGTTTATTGTGCAGTGACGCACATAAGACTGACTACTTAAATCGATGGTTAATTATTCCACACAACAAGTTGTATAATATTTACATTAATGTGACATTCGGTTACACCAATTAAAGTTTGAAATATTATTGTTATTTTTCAAATTTTCATATTTTAGTTACATTATTCTTACATTAGAATGTAAAATTTATAAAAAAAACACGATTTCCACCAAAGTACAAAAATAGATTGTTATAAATGCCGATAATTTATACTATATAAATGCTTTTACAATAATTGTCTACTACCTACCAACTAGACTTAATTGTTACATCTTTATATACCAAAATGTTTTTTAACTCATTTTTTGTTCATCAATAATTTTTTTCAACTTGGGATTTTTACTATACTCTTTTTTTACATAAGCATAAACCATGAAGATAGTTTCAATCATTATGGTAAAAACTACAAAGTTCAAACTACATACAATTATATAAACACTATAAACTATGGAAGTACATTTTACTATTTTAGCAACTAAATTATATTTTAATATTTATTTATATTTTTGGATATTATTTCAAATCCTGGTATTTATATAATTACATAATCTACTTTAAACTCGAAAGTTTTATTGCTTATTTATAATAATAATTATACACATTTTGTAATACCGTTTCAACTGTAACCTTTCTGAAATATGGAATGCAACCTGTAATTATGTAAATGCTTGGAAGTTGGAGTAAAAAAAAAGGAAATAGAAAATAATTAATATTTTAATTAAATTGTCGAATACCTTTCAATAAAATTGATTTTTTGTTTATGTTTCCGTTACAATCCTTTAGGCTTTAACTATAATAGAACACTAAATATTAATTTTTTAATTTGAAAGAATTAATCGTTTTCTCAAAGGGATCTTATTGTTATATACTTATATCAATGTTTGTCTTAGTTCTAATAATTGTCTATATTATTTTCACCTCTATGATATATACTTATACTAATAATAGGAAAATGTATTAAAAACATTATTAATTGCTTTGGCTTCTAAATGTCAACATTCAACTCTAATGATTGAAGTTTTTTGACAAAATCCACATTGATCATTCGATGGTTAATGCCACATTTAAATTATTGCCCAAGGCTTTAGACAGGATTTAATTATTGAATTTCGCGGTTACCCTTACGCATAAACGCAAACTACATCCACAAGACCATAACTAAGCGCATAAAAATGTTCGGAAATACATTATTACCCAATAATTTATTAGGTATCTACAAATGTTCACTAATATTTGATTCGAACACTTTTTTTAAAATAATAATAATAAAAAAAAAGATAAATTTGGTTTACATTAATTTAGAATAGCCTCTCTAAATTTTTCCCACTTCACTCCTGACAGCCACTATCAATTTTACCTAACGATTTGTTACGAATTACATATGAACATATGTATAATAGAAAGACCAGGAATGAAGTAAGATATGTGATGATAACATGTCTAATTAGATCCATATAAATCTGCGGTCTTATCAAAGAATGTTGTGAGGAACCAAGGAGATTATAACTTAGGATAGCCATTATAATGCATCACACTGTCTGTCTCTCATACATACATGTTGGCTTCAATGTATTATGCGTAAGACAGCTATCATTCCTGGTCTATTGTATTTTATGTCTATGATTACAACCTATCATAATATCTAATATCTATAGGTACAGTATAAAATACATAATTCATAAAAATAATTCTACAGAACTAATTAATAATTTTTATCAATGGAAGACCCCCCCCCCAAAAAAAAAAAATTGAGATTGCCTTTTCTCATTTATTTTTCCAATAATATGTTTGAAGTTCTATTTAAATTGTATATTGTTACTACATTTTTAAAAAAAAAGTTTCAAAGGTTAGGAACCTGTGCTTGACACGTCTATAATAAAACATTATTTTTGTTGTTACTGATTTTATTTTAATATTTAATGTAGATATAGATACCCACATCTTGGTATTGAACTAAATTAGACCAATAAATCACCATCATATTTTCATTATAGGTATACAAATTCAAAAAGGTGGGCAAGTGGATGTCGGTCTGCTGTACAGTAGGTTACAAGTAGGTCACTGTAATGGATGGTGTTAAATTTTAACTCAATGATATAATATCATTGTATACGAAAAACGATTCTGAGCGAAGACGGCCAGTCAGCTTATGATATATTACTGATGATCTACTATAAGTATGTTTGATGATATTATTATGAATAAAGTATTTTTTTTACCTATTTTCGTGGAACCAAAAATTGAACATTCATAAACAATAAACATAAACATCATTCATTTTTAAATTTTGTACTTTGTATACCTGACGAACCTCCTCTCTCATTGGAAAAAGAACTCGAAATCAAATAAATAAAAAAAAGAGCCAAACATCAAGAAAATCCTGTGTGCAATAAAATCATAAAAAAAAACCAACCAGGTAAAGACGGTAAATGTATCCCATCTCAGGCGTATGAAAGACAACAAGATTTCATTAAAAAAAATGAAACTGTAATCAATAATATAATCTAACGCCTTCATTACGACTGCAATCGAACTCGAAACACGAACACATATATACTGACGCATCAAAAATAGAACAGAAAACAGTATTAGCCATGATATTTTGATAAAAAAATTCAATTTAAAACCAATAATATATTTATATGTATTTTTAATATTTTTCAACTGCTACTGTAACAATATATCGGAGCCTTGTACTAAATTTTCACGCTTTTTGACCCAACAAATACAATTTAATTAACATTTATAGAAGAAAAAAAACTAAAATATTGAAAATTGATAATGTTCGTAACCACCTCAAAACAAGCTGAAATATTTTGAAAATGTTAAGTATGGGAATTAAAAGAGTAAATATATGGTTTAAATTTAAAGTATCTACAGTTATTTGTTTTTGAATTACAGCAAAATAAGAAAATCGTGTGATAGTCCAATGTTGTAAAAATTTGAACATAGACAAACTTATGAGGAATCTTGTATTGCAATTTCAAATCTTAGATTTAAAAACAACATTTTTTATGAATTTCTAACTTACTATTCAGTACATTTTCGTGATTTTTACATATTTTGTCAAAATTTGAACTTAAAATGCCCACAAAAAAACTTTTTTGTTTCACCTGGCGCTTTTTAAACTACTGTGGATTTTATACTTTTAGCCCCCAAAATTCTAATGCCCCCAAAGTACCAACTAGATTCAATTTTCTATCGGAAAATATGCAGTTGTCGAAAATCCAAACATTTTTACTGTCCTAAAAGGTGACGCCAGACACAAACAAAAAAAAAATAAAAAACACAAATCATTGTAAAACTAATACATTCTCGCTTCGCTCCGCGCCTGAAAAAGTGACAACTATATTATGGCATAAAAAATTAAAAAGTAAAATAGAAAAACACATTTGAAAAAATTTTCCGATATTTTGCCATCACGATGTAACACCTGTATTTTGACCCTGAGCGTAACAACAATTCCACTTCTGACGTGGACACGTAACAGTGTGAAACGATAGCGTTAAATTGAAAAACTCCAACCAGATCGACTTCTGGTTAAAGTGTTTATCGATACCCCAAGTCCAATGATGTAAAACAAGTAACAACTGTGACCAATATCAAACAAGATGTTAAACCCAGATTACTAAAACCACAAAAAACGTCGTTCGCGAACACGTCCCCCGTGACACGGCGATAGCGGAATTAAAGCGCTTTAATGTTATACCTAACGTCCCATGTAGGCCATGTAGCATTTACATTATTATTTATCACGCGATAAATACTTAAGCACTAACGATATTAATCAGACCATAACAATGTTGAATGCGATTAATTTCTTATTTATAACTTCCACCCTTTTTTTAATTACTATTTACTACACACCCTAACGTTCTCTGTAAAACTAAATTCTATGATATCAGCAAAAATAAGCATCAAACAGAAATTTGACACCAACAATTATTAAAACGGAATAAAATATCAAATTTTTAGCCGTGTATATTATTATGCTAGAAATATTCAATATTTGTAAAAGAATAATTGCTGAAAATATAATGGCGGTTTTAAGAACACCTGGCAGAAAGTCGTAACAACATAGCATTGTATCGTTTCCGGTTTCACCGAGTACGAAATCGGAAATTAAATTACTATTTCCGGTTATTCGGTAATCTATATACTGCGGATACATGTTTTTTAATAACGATTACACAAAGGATTATTTCGTTCGTCGGGGTCTTGAGGTCCCCAAGGGCCTTTACAGGGAAAATGGTAAATCCCCACTACGAGCTTGTCAATTTTGCGCTTTATTCCGATCCGATTCTGAAAACGACTACGTCTGCGTACACTTGCGTATAAGTGCGAAACGTAAAATGTGTATCGCAATAGTTGTTCGCTAGACGGCGACACAGTTTCAAATCGGCTCTTAAACTGTTATGTTGACTAATGGTGTATGACATAGGTATACACGTTTTCAATATCGTCGAGTTTTTAATATAATTGATGGATAATGATTTTAGTTGCAAATTTCGATCGAAGTATATAATAATATGATAATATGATTAATGTCTATCACTGTTTCCATCTCAATCCATATAATAGTGTAACTTGTTTTGCAGTCACTGTCAAATAATTATGAAACTTGATTTTTATTTTTCAAAAGTTTTTTTTATATTCAATATTCAATATTTGGACAATAATTTAAAATTTTAATCTGCAATTAACGTCATTGTCTCTTTAATATTAAAAATGAATTAGATCGGTACTAATACTGAACGAGTGAATATTATTATAATATTATGATTTTATGGAATCTAAGAAATAAAGTAAGTACCTAGGTAATAATAACCAAAGACAATACCTTTTATAAAAATAAATAATAATAATAATTTAATAGTAGTTTAATATGAGTAATAAATAAGTATTATTTATCTCAAATATGTATAATATTGTGATTTCTGTATACATAGGTACTGATATATAATAATAATATATACTATTTTCAAGTCTCTAATTAAAATGGTTGGTGTATTGCACGAATATATATAAATACTTTATGTTGAGTTGAGGGGAGAAGTGTACCAAAAATGTGCACTATTCGTCTGTTCACCATTACAATATTATTCACTCTTTTTATCAATAGTCTAGTTTACTATTAGGTTTACTAACTTAATACTAGTTTTTGTAGGTACTTCAATAAATTATTCGATATTTTAAGAAGAAAGTTCAGATTTAGAATATTAAATTAAAATTAAATGTTTTTAATTTAATTATTTTCCTATGACAAAAATGTTACGATGAGCGCTTCCTCTTGTATCGTTTATATCGTTTATACCTAATATGATAAGATAATGAAGACTTTTTTCCTATTATTCTATTTCCTGATTTACCAAATGGCTAAACGATAAAATTACGAAGAGGCTTATATTCTTATTAGCAGCAGGTGACACTCTCATTCATGATTCGTCCGTACCGTATGAACAGTAGCTATCACCAGTAATTGTTAACTAAACTGTTCGTTAGGAAATCTAGGAACGTTAGATTTTTTTTTTTTGTCACGCATGGGGCTTTTATATTGGTCCTAATCTATATTATGCCCGGAATAATGAATTAGATAGAAATGTAAAAAACAATTAATTATTTTTCCTTGCAATGTTTTTTTTAAATTGGAACTGTCGACCGTTCGAGAACCAGACAAGTCACAACCTCATTAAGCGGACATTACACCGACAATTGTTGTCTCTGGCTTACAAGTACGTAACATGGCAAATTGTACGCTTAGTATAACACGTTTAGCTCTAATAGTTTAAAAACAGAGTGAATTAACCTCTTCTAAAATTTAAAGATCAGATTATTATCAAGGTAATCTCATGTGCTTTTATTATATTTTAATTTTAAAGCGAGTTATGAGTATTTTAAACTGTAAATAAATTGTTTGTACATCTGAAAATACTCGTAACTCGTTTTAAATTAAAATATAATAAAAAGTCTATAAGATTGCCTAGACAATCTTACCTTTCAATTGTAAAAAAGGTCAATTCACTCTAATTTTTCAAGTAACAGAGCTAAACGTATTCTGGTGAACGCACAATTTGCTGTGTTGCGCACTTGGAAGACGGAGACAACAAATTTCGATGTAACGTTCTCTTAATGTATAATTTTATATTGTGAAATAAATTCTCATTCTGAGCGTATTCAAGATTATCACCTACTATGCGGGATTCTTAGAAATCACCCGACAAAGTATAGCAGTCACATCTAACATCATACCTTAACCACGATTATAGAAAATATTCGAGAGCTACCACTTCTCTTAATGATATTGATAAAATTAAAATTATACCAAAAATAGTGTGTACCATTTAAAGTTGTATAATGACTCTATTGCACACTGCAAATTAATTTCTAGTTTTAATTTGTCGAAGTTTACCTTTAGGCTTTAGTGGTACCAATTTCATAATATTTAATGTCTTTAACTGAAAAAATTATTTAGTTTGATCAAAATCCTGCAGTTTTGTCATTGTTTTGGGTATAAATTTAACTTTTTCTTAAAGACAGTTCACTAAATAATGCTTATGATATTATGTTGGAAAAAATAAAAATGTACAGTGTCCAAAAACAATTAGTGACTGCACATAATGTCCAGCCAGTGAACTAGGATAAAAAATATTGCTTATTATCTCGAAGCAAATTCGTCAAAGATAATACCCATACTGGTGTGTCTGAATAAAATAAGAAAACTATATTACAAAGTTTAGATTATTTTAGGATATATTATTATAACTTTAAGACGACGATTTTTATGGAAATCCAAACAATTAGTTTTTGAAACTATTGTAGAGTAAGTATACTGTAAATATTTGTTTTATGTCGAAATTCAAGCAACCAATTCACTATAACTAACAGTAGGTAAAATGTTTAATTTATTTATACCAGATAGATATTACATATTTCTGAACTCTACAAACTCTACGAACTTATAACATTAAAAAAGGGGAAAAGTTCAGCTACAAAATAATTTATGTAGAAATAATAAAAATAAATCCGAGGACTATATAATTTAAATTTTAAAAACCTTATACATAAATATTATAGTGTATTTACAAAAACAAAATATGAAAAAAATCTCCAACTATGCTTATTCATTTTTATACAAGAAGAAAGTCAAATGAAAGTATTGCATAGTTTTTAGAACTAATGATTTCCAAAATAATTCATAAGGCAAAACAAGTTTTTATTTAAATTTTACATCATTAAAAACAGTTCCGGACAAACATGGTTTCCGTTACCATAGCTACTATAATAATAATGCGATCACGTTATCAGAAAATACAATTCCGAATGTTTAGTTCTTGAAGGTGACTGACTGTATTATAATAAATTATATTATTATACGCGGAAACGAGAAATATACAGTAGGCCAGTGGTGTATTTACAGGGGTGTTCGACGAGGTCCACTGGGTCCGACCTCCCCATCTTTGATATTATCCAATACAACCATGTTAAATTTATACAACATATTTTTACGTGATTAGTGATTACTTATTTCTGTAAACATTTCCCCTACACATTTCTACTAAGTTTGTACATTTGTAACTTGTAAGTGAATTATAATAAGTATACATTTACATTAATATTTATAATATTTAAACAAACAAATTTAAATTGTATTTTAATGGAAATGTTCTGCCTTTCAAATTATATATTTAAAATAATATATCGTCATACATTTAAAAAAATTAACAATAAACTCTTTCAATATTAAGAAAACCCAAATTTCTTACTGATTTATTATTCAAAAATAAGGTGCTATGAAAATATTTTTAGGTCTAGGTACCCGCCCCATCCTCAAGTTACACCTCTGGAGCAAAAAATATCAAGGAAAATAAAATGATGAAGTATATCCATTTAGTTTCCTACCAGTTTTTAATTATAAAATATTATTGGTGACATTAATATTAATGCACTCGAACACTGCATTCGGTATAGGTATAAAAGCCAAAATAGTTAAGTATTTTTATGCCTATCTCTACATACGTATACTAATATAGATAATATGATAAATATAAATATTTAAATGTATAAACTGCTCGTAATCATATATATGAGGGTGCTAAGACCACAATCAAAACCGTTGGGCCAGCATTTTCCAAATTTTAATTTATGTCGACAAGATTTCACGAAGAGGAATTAATTGCTTTCATTATATTTTTGGATTTAGAGCATAGGAGTCAGGAACTTATAGATACTTGTATTGGTTTTACAAAGACGTGGATTTTATGTTTTACCTTCTTCGTGGAAAATACGTTTTAGGGATTGAAGTCGGAAGTCCAACTCCTCCCAAACGACTTCTTATATTGGTCTTCTTTGTATAAGTGCGAATATTTTTTAGTACCTTCGGTAATGACATTCAATCAGTCGCTGGGCATGGGCGTGTTCAATGGGAAAGATGGGGAATAGATCTCCCCATGAACTTTTTTTCATACTAGTGCAGGGGACACTGCCCTACGATTTATCTTAGAAATAATGAATATATATCCCCCCACCCTGTCAACGAAAACTCCTGGCTACGCGACTGGCTCTGAGTACAATATCTGTTGAGATAACTATATAAGTGTATATACATTTAATACGAATATGACATTCACATTTATAATATATACGTAATACGTACACGTACCTATATTGGGCAATAGTATAACATTTATATTATATTATAGGGTAAGACTGTTGTGTGGTATATTTTGTAGTTGACATATTGAAATAATATATGAAACTCGTCGTGTACTTGAACAATATTGTTGTGGTGTTTTGACGTTGCTATCAATCTTTGTTTCGGTCATGGTGGTAAATAACAGCTATAGTATTTTTTGTTGGTAATATATTGTATATTATTATATGTATTATGGTCTTTCGGAAAAAAAAAAAAAAAGGTGACGTGGATTAATAACATATAATGACTATTATCAATGAGTATATAAACAATGTAATATACTCAATGCTATTAAACTAGTGCGTATAATTATACAAATATTGAAATATATTTTTAGAGTATTTTTTTTTTATTATTTATTAAAGCTTCAACAACTATGGTTATAAGCCAAAATTCAAGTTATACATCAAATTAAATCAAATTATAGTATGTATTTGCAATTATTGAAAATGATTGGGAAAATGTATAAATTGCATCTGTGTTTTCTTCGTTGAGTGCATGTTGTAGTGAGGTTATTGAAGCTTTTCTGTGCTGCATTATCTGCATTTGATCACAATGCGGTTGATCATAAGGTGGAGCCAGTTCTTTGGCGATGAGGTAGGAATGGGTGAAGTACGTGAGTCATATTCAGATATTCTCACTCGAATGGTTAATACATTTAATATTATGTCCATTGTCCATTTTATAAGACCGATTTCCCTTACGATTCGAACATATACCGAATAATCAAACCATAATGTGGTTGACCGCTGAATTTCGAGCGTTTTGTCCTATAGAAGTAACTGCGGGAGCCACAGTACAACTACTATAATACTCGTGTGATACCAAAAATTATTTTAACCTATAATTAGTAAGAAATATTAGAGTATACTGTATGATCAATAGTGAAAGTAAAATATTAAAACTATATTTAAACAATTGCTTGTTTTGAAAAAAAAACTGCATTGGTCAAAAATTACAAAATATGTTAACTACAAAATTAATAACAATATCGGTGCTTGAGGAAATTTTATTTTTAATTATTTGGTATTTAAGTTTTTTTCAATAGTAGTTTCCTTGAATACAATACCTAATTGAGAGTTCTCCAGAAAGACTGATTTTAAATACATGTGCACCAAATTGGTATCAGGGGAGGCACATTATATCCTAGGGGCTAGGACACTAAACATAATACCGTAAATTTGATAAAAATTTGTTAAATTTAGCTAGGCCATTTTTAGAATTTACTAAGACCCCGAAACTTAACAAAACAATAAGCGAACATACCCGTCAAAGCTTTGTGGGTGTAGCTGAACTTAAGAAAATGTAAAAATAATACGGGTGATCCATGTACGTAAGTATTTAATACATTAACGTAACGTTTGTCATTTAAAAAAAACACTAACGTTTTAAAATATTTCTTTTACACAATTTTAAGTCGTTCCAAAACAACATTTTTGGAAAAAATTATATTTATAGATATCAATATAATTTTTTAAGTGTTCTATTCTTTTGAATGGTAGTATTTTTAGTTTCATATTCCGAACCAAAATATTATTCAGATATTTTGATCCATAAAATCAAAATTAGGACAAGTACCTATCCTAACCTAACCTATAATCTGTAGATTATTATAATTTATAAATTATAACTTATAAGGATTTTAAGTATAGATGAGTTGAATAGTAGTCCAACATTTTGCTGGGTACCTCTGAATCACTTCATTCCACTCATATAAACTTTGAATACTTCCAACTCATCAACCACTCATCCAAAATTAAATTTGTATTCATTAAAATACTTAAATTCAAAAAATAGAAAAAAAATATTGTTTATAAGAACATAAAACCAGTCCAAATCAAGTGCGGTCGTGTTGTAGTTACTTAATCAAAATTACATTTTTTATTTATATGTATATTGTTTAAAATATATATTATAATTTTAAATTAGTATAATATTTTAAAATATAACTTAAAAATTAAAATATGTTTTTCTTTAATGTAATACCTAGGTTAAAAATTAAAAACTTATTTTAAGTTTCCTTTTAAAAACATACCAAATTACCCATTTGCCATTAGTCATTAACAATAATAGATATAGTCTTCATACAATGTTAAATAATTAGTAGAAAGTTACATTAGGTTAAAATTATAGTAAATAAAACAAACGTTGATAGTATATATTATAGTAGGTATACAAATAATATTTAAACATATTTTAAGTATCCTTTATTCGAAACAATAAAAATATTTTTTTATAAAACTGAACATCATGGTTTCAATACAATTTTAAAATAAAAAGAGTGGTGTGAGACCTAATGTACCAATGTAGTGATTTCGCAACCCCCCTTAAACGGGACAGGAGTGCTAGAAAAATCAAACAAATTAATCTAAAAATTTTTTTGTCCGGAATCCGATAATATACCGGTACTAATGCGAAATTGAAAACCTCCCACAGTAATGTCAGCGATCCTAGCTAAATCTGAAAATGGCCAAGAAAAATCAGGCATTATTATTTATTAATATTTTTGTACATTATTTTTGCATTTTCTACCTAGTGCTTTTGCCTGTTGTGCACCCGGCATGTTTGTTGTTTTGCAACGTTTGGGGTCCTTAACAAAATATAGCAAATTCCTAGAAATGTTTAATGTTATTTTTAATTTCCTATTTTCTTATTTTCAATACACCAATACCAACTTGACGGACATCCTAATTCCTTAGGCATGCAGACTGCGATAACAATATTCGTCACAATGTAAGTACTAAGTAGTTTCATTTGTATATATACCTACCTAATAACTCATGATACATATTTTTTATATATGGAAGATACTGTTTTAACTGTTGTACATTTTTAGCTGTTTGAAATGATTTACATAAGAGATTGGTCTCGAGTATTTGTCGCGAATCAAAAATGATTTATGTATTATAGACAACTCAGATTAAAAACACTGATATAAATAATAATAATACAATTTTTTTCTGATCAGTGCTCTTGATTAACAGTTTAATATACTCTTACCTACATAATACAGCTAGCGATGTCCATTTTACTAAAAACGACTTTTTCCTAAAAAATGTAATTATTATTTTTAATTATCAATATAAATTAACCTTATAGGTAGGTGGTAAATTGCCAATTGGTCATTTAATTTTTTTTTTAAAACGCGAGCGAAAAGTTCGATTTTAATATTTTGGTATAAACGTAATATATATAAATGATTATAATCATTACAAGCAAAGCGTATAATATTAGAGGACCGTCGAGTGCCGTAACGCCACTGTATAGTAGATATATACCTACGTAATAATATGCGTATAATTATTATGTGTACAACCTTTACCGGATTAAAATATTGTTATACAATTTTAACGGCGTAGTCGATCTTCCGCAGTTTATATGATATTATTATGTATAGCATAAACAACGATGATAAATATAAAAACATCCCGTCTCTTTTGTAGGTGGTTTTATTTTTTTTCAACGACAAACCCTCAACTTGTATAACGTTAATAATAATACAGTGGAGATACCTACGTATTTATACGACATAATTATTATACAATTTTTAATAATATACCTATATATATATATATATATATTATTATCATCGTCGCGATGGAAACGGATCGGCGGAGAGGCTGCACCGGTAGGTATAATATAGATCAGTTGTTGGCATACCTACCTATGTATATAATAAACCTAGTTTTGTGTGTGTGTGTGTGTGTGTGTGTGTGTGTGTGTGTGTACGCGCGCGCGCGTGTGAGTGATTCAGTGTGTGTCGGTGTTACCCGGTGTCAAATATGTAAATACCGAGCCCACATTAACATAACAAAGTGCGTACACGTCTCTGTGTATATACATAGACCGACGTGTATAATTTTTAATTCAGTCGTAATGTTTATTATTTATTTGCAGAATATTTTGCAGGGGAGAACATCAATATTTGAACGACGAGCGGAGAGCGCATTAACGTCGTCCAATCAATAGTCTTAACAACGGGGTAAAAAAATAAAAAAGAAAAAAAGGGAACATAAACAAAAATAAATTATACACACAATATTTAATATATATATACTTGCAGTTTAAATAAATAGAAGGTAAAAACCATACTTTTTATTTTAATTCCATTTATTTGATTTTTTTGTTCCCTCCGTTTTCTGCGCGAGAACGACGACTAAAGAGTATTTCCCGCGAGTCAGTATACGTTATACGCGTACCTACCTTCACATTGTTATTAGTATTATTACTATTATCATATTATTATAATATACACGCGCACAAGACGGCAATTACACAGTTTTCTCTCTTGCGGGGGCACGTCGGGGTTTCGGATTAACACACCCTTCATTTTTGCTTGTTTCTTTTCATTTTTATCCTCCCTTTTAGATTTACGCCTTCACGTTTAAGCGCATAATTTTTACTATATAATCGCGTTTTCGCACGTCCCGCTCTGCTAGATAGGTGCATTTTATCAGATTGAAATAATACCAGCCAGTCTATGAACCTAATGATTTTTTGAAAATCATTTTATATGGGTAATATAAAATATCTATAAAGAAATAAGGCGATAAACGTAATCGACGGGGATCATGATACCTACGAGTGCAACACTAGTGGCACTACCTGCAACAGCGATGTACAATACACAGTGCAGAGTGCACACGTTTATGTTGGATCACAACTAGAGAGATGATCGGGAGTGTTCAACTAATTTAATTTTAGAACTTTAACTACCTAACTAGTTTCAAAAATAATAGACGAAAAATATTGTATTTGGATTTTGAAATGGTTTGCAATGTCTTCAAATTATTATATTTTATTTGCTATTATCACATTTTTTGCTGAAATCTGTAGGCCATGCATGTGTACCAATGTGTAAAATGGTTATCATGAATGACTCTTATTTTATTTAGTCATAACACATTTATTGTGATGATTGTATGTAAGTACTAAGTTATTCTATGTATCATTAGATACATAAAGATTTTTTTTTTTTTTTTTATTGATCTTTGTAGCTTCAGCTGCACAGGCCATTAGCTTAGGATAGGAGTTATACAATATAATATATACAAATTTTACAAAATTATTCATTAATCTTTGTGTTATTTTTGTAAACAATTTTATGTTATATTATTATTGTAAAAATTTAAAAAAAAATTGAAAATAGTAAACCAACACAAAGTTAGATGACTACTGTCAGGAAAACTTTATAATAAAAAATAATAAAAAAAGTTTAAAAAGAACATTATATTCAACATGTTTACATAATAATATATATATAACATACTTATTGCATTTGAATAATCAAGCAGTCTTTACATGTATTTTTAAAAAGTTGACATATCAAATTGTATTACAATACCTGAAAAAAAGTCCTAACCAATAGATACACGATATTAGAACCTTCCTCATCATATTTTATCTATATAGTTAATTTTCTACAGATTGTCGCCTGTCACGCTCACTTTCTCGTATACGTAAATAATTACTGACTATAACGAAATAAACAATTATTTCACTATTATAATGTTACTGCGCGAATATTATTATTATAATCGACGCTTTTTTTTTTTGAAAAATAACCGGAAAACCTCTTCAGATCGCGCCACCACCGTCGCCATGTAAGTATAATATTATTATTTACGAATATACGATGGTTCGTCGTGCTCCTCGAATAATATATTATATCGCTACTCGGAATATTATCCAAGTTAATTTACTTTATATTTATTTATATATATATACATACGCATTTACAAGGTATGTACTATATTGTAGAGTAAACGCGAGTTATTCGTATATTATATTGTTCCAATTATTCGGTGCTCGTCGTATTTGTTCTCACAGCCGTTATATATAGATTCTAAGCTCTCGGGGGGATATTCACGTACATGTATATAATGATAATATGTTATGTATATTATACACCGTGAAACATTTACCGCAAATCCGTCTTTTAACGATTTCCCGCAACTTAAGTAAGACGGAATCTATAATAATATATGTAAGTTGCATGCGTCGTATTTATCTAGTCGAATAGTATATAACATATTATGTACATAACATAACGTATATAAATACCTAATAAATGCACTACACGCGTCTCATCCGATGAGCAGTTATCACGGGTTTCGTTATTCGGTTTGTTCTGCTTTTATTCGAACGGTTAAAAATTAAATGGATTTATATACATATATATTATATACGCAAACGTAATCATTATTTTAACGCAAAATATAATACATGCGATGACGTGTTTGCTCAGCGCTTTAATATATATAGATGTATACATTTATATTTTATACACATCGCATACCTATACGAGAAAGCTGTAATGTGCCATATTATGTTACATTGTATTGCAGTTGTCTCTGCTTAAAAAAAGCAACAGAATTACTATGTCCGCTTGAACCAACAACGGTCGATTTAATACAATAGTGTATGGGTAGGTACTTCTTTTAGATATGTATAGGTACGTATAATATTATAAGCATGCTTTCCCAAGCTCGCTAAATTAATACACATTTTTCATAAAAAAATAAATGGTAAAATAAAATATTATTTATTTACAGCATTTTGTAACATTATGATATAAACATGATAATATAAGTACCCATATTGGCTACATCAATAAACTTAGAAGCTCATAATATAAAGGCTAGGGTTGGTCGAATTAGAGTCTATGCCCCATATCTGAATTCCCAATTTTATCAGGACACTCATTCGGCTCCGTTTTACAAAAAAGTCAATTACTAAACAGCTCCAGTTTCTTACAACATAAATTCCTTCCTACTCCATACAGATTTAGGACTGTCTTAAAAGGGGTGTGGTTAAACATTGTTTAGTAGTGTGAATTTAAAAATTAAAAAATAACCTATTTTATAAAATCTGTTAGTGTTTTCGTAGTAGGTACCTAAGTAAAATATAAAAATTACATAAAGTCATACATATGATATTGTGAATAAAAAATAAAAAATATTTTTTGGTAATAGGTATAAAATATGTTAGTGTCTTTTTTTAATTGTAGCGTAAAAAATATAAAAATATAAAAATATAAAAATCATACATTGAGTAAATTTGGGTGAGCCTTTTTTCGACGGGAACCGTTTGAGAAGAAGAAAACAATGGATGAGAGTCGTTTGGGAGCACCGTCTTATCACACTTAATGTTTTAAATTAAACGAATTTACGGCCATTCATTGTTTCAATTGTACCTAATCACTAAGAATGTTATACTATTTATGCACTGCAACCTGTATATGCTAGAAACGTAAAATAAATTACTTTTATTTTTAAATTAAAAATGTATTTAAATTTTGAGATCTATATGATCTAATTATTTAATTTTAAAATAATGCAAGCCAGGGGTTCCAAAAATTGTACGGTTACCGGTGAAATTATAACACTATAAAATACTGCAAGGACTTAGGTAATAGCTAGCACGTCTGGATCAGTGAAAGTGTTGACATAGAAGATTTAGCGATTCAAAACATTTTCAAAGAAAACTATTTCAGTACATTAAAAACTATTTCATTACCTAGTAAAAAGTAAAAGAGTTTGATGAGTCACAGAGGTGTCTTTTTTTATTTTGTAAGCATTGACAAACTGATTAAAAAGTTATTAAGATTTTGTTCAAATATGTGTTATTTGAAAACTTCAATATAATTTGAACAATTGCTTGGTAACAATCTAAATGTATACCTACAGCTTAATCACTCCGCTGCAAATCTAAAAACTAATAATATATTTAATTACTCATTTGCACACAAAGAAAATAAAATAAATGAAAAACAAATTTTGTTTTTTATTATATATTGACACTCTTGTCAGTCCTATTTTTAGACAAAAATGAACAATATAATATTTTTAATATGTTAAGAATTGAATGTCACATATGGCTTGAAATTTTTTTTTGAAATAAAAGCATCTTTGTATATTGTGAATGATTTTAAAAATATTTACCTATTATAATGTGATAAAAAAAACGGTCATTGTAAATAAACGAAGACAAATATTTTATTTTAATTAAAAAATAAAATGTTCTAGAAAATTAAATATAGTATAAGAAATATAAGCTCTCATAATAGTTAGTCATTAAAAAATATACATACATACAAATTACTATTTAAATTCAAAAAAATTAAAAATCAAGCAAGATTGAACAGTACCGATTCTATATGAAAATTTGCCTACGAATGGAATTTATATTGAATTAAACGGACAAGCGTATCTTCTACATTTATCTTATACACTCTAAAGCACTAAATACGACTTGGATTTAAATATAAACACTAAATAGGTTTATATTTTAATTATTTTATATTCTTGTCGAATGTTCGATAGGTAGCGTTACCTACGTGAATACTGAATTTGAAATACAGCAAGTTTGTAATTATGTAGTGCACCCTTATGAAATATGTAAGCTATATTCTGTTCAAAATATAAATATTATACATTTTTCTCACTAACTCGCTGGTCAGCAGTGTTGGGAATAGGTAACTAAAATATTATCTAGATGAAGATAATAGATTATTGATAGGAATTTATATGGATAAAGATACCTAATAGATAAATACAATTTATCTACAAAAAAAAGATTGACACAAACTATGCAATGGCTTAACCAAGAGGGTGACCGGGCACCTCGACCACCCTAGATACGCCACTGGAACGATGAATATAACGATTTATCAATAACTGTCTACACAATTAATCTTATCCTTAAAAAAATTAAAAACTCTGGTCTGTATTGCACATATTATTATTTGCATCATTAATTTTATAATGTCTTTAGACTACCTAATGCTTTTACTCAAATAGCCAAATTCAATAAATATATTTAGGTATGTACTTAGATAATACTTCTTAGTAAAATTAAACAACAATAAAATATATACCTAATTGTTTTTAAACAACATAATGTAGGTTAAGTTTAATTTTAATTTGTATTAAGGTGTAGCTAGTAGCTACACTACATATACGTTTGTTGTCACCGTCTTACAAACAGCAAATTTTCGTTCACTAAATTCAATGGTACACTGTAGTTAATATTTTTGATATTAGAGTGTATTATATTATCAAACTTTAAATAAGAAAATTTTATAAACGTTTGCTTTTATTCAATATTTTAATTTTCAAGGGAGATATAAACATTTTAAATTTGTGTTATTTCCCATACCCATATCTTGCTAAAAAAAATTAAATATCAAAAATCACTGAAGTTTAATCATAGATAAAGTTCTTACCTAAAATGTTGATAATAGGTCAATTTTCCTTAATATAGTAATATCAAAACTAACAGCACACTATTGAACTTAGTGAACGAAAATTTGACATGCCGTACGTGTGTAAGACGCAGACAACAAGTGGTTGGAACATGGGTAGCTACCTATTAACATATTAAGGACACATAAGTAGATTAGTTCAAATTGTGAACATAAAATATCTTAAAATATTATCCAGTAATTAAAATATATTATAAATAATAATAAATAAATTGGTTAGGTTACAAGAACACAAAATAACGATAATAACAGTTATTGGCCGTGATTACGCGTTGTATTGTGTTTTGATAATCTGATTCTAAAATATAAACTCTGAATTATATAGATATTTATATTAATATTTAATTATGTATACTGTCTATATGGTAGTGATAAAATTTACATTAAAAATTTTGCTTTTATATATTATATTATAATTTATACTATATAATACATGTAGTCCGAGTGGTCGTCGTATGCGGTCAGTTTAGAAATAAAACCGTATATTATGTTTTCATGGGTAATTTCACGGGATATACAAAGTATTAAACGTACCTAGTATTAAGTACATACATACAATATAATTATTATATAATACATTATGTATATAGATTAATTCGTCTAAACAGTATACACAGAAATACGCTATAACAAAATGTGTACAACAATAATACTATTATTACATCAAACGTTATGTTTTTCTGCCATCGCAGCCGATCAGAAATAGCCTCGTACGTACATTAAATTATAGCAGAACAGCCAATAATAAATTATGAAATATTTACCACAGAATAAATTTAATTTATTCTGTTTATTGGCTAACAAGATTACCTTTATTTTATGAGTTTATCACTACTTGGAATTTGTTCATACTGTTTGAAAGTACTACAGCCTCCTATTAAATTAAACTAGTATGGTTTTTTGAACACAAAATGTAAACATTTATATTATATTATAATATTAAATACATTTCTATACATAAAAAATTATCTAGATAAACTAATATAGATAAATGGCGTTTTCATCTAAGATAAATAAAAAGATGACCAGTAGATTTTTTATCTAGATTGGATAATAGATAATGTAATTTTTATCTAGATAAGTCGCAACACTGCTGGTCAAACGTTTAAAATTATTATTCGGCACGGTATATTACTGAATAAATCAAGTGAGTTGATTATATTTTATAAACTGTATTAGTAATAATAATAATAACAAAACGGGGGTTTTGAAGGGTCGGTTTTGTTTTCAATAAAATGTTATTATTCCACTCGTAGGTAAATTATATTGCACAGGTTGATGCCTAATCGCCTAGTATCATTATGATGGAGTAATTAATATAATACAATATATATAATTATATTAACGAAGTGACATCGTTTTAATCCGGCGTGGGATAAAAATCGTTTTTTTTATATAATATTATACATACTACATAGACATTACATATTTGTGTACTGTGCGTATATATTATTATGTATAAATGTATACGAACGCATTACATGGAGAAAGAGAGAGATTGATCTCTTCGATTCGCCTGTAGAATTTCGATTCGACTTCGTTCAATTCCAATGATGGTTTTGACTGAAAACTTTTGGCGCCTCCGAAAAATCACAGAAATGTCCATTGCGAATACAAATCAGTTTGGTTCGTGTGTCCCCGACCCCGGTGCGTGGGTTTCATTAGTTCAAAAAATAAAAGTTCATTGGCGGTGTATTTGCGTCGACTTTGTAATATTCAAATCATTCGATTTCTCTACAGCAATATCATGGTGAAACTATGTTAAACGATTTTATACTGATGAGCTAGAATAAGTGTAGGTGTAGGCATTTATAATCTATATGCGTTATATATAAGCCAAATACAACTCACTCAATCACCGCTAAATCACAAAAACTATAAAACGTACGAACTTGAAATTTGGAATCGTGGTTCCTCTAATGATCTGGATGAGCTATAAGAAAGGATTTATAATCACATTTTAAAGAGGTGGTCCAACAGGGATTTTGAGATTCACGGTGGAAATTGAAAATTTTTTTTCTTATGAATGTTTGTCATTGGTTACTCGGACAGATCATGTACAAGTGTGCATCAAATTGTCACACTTATGGCCTCGAATAAAAAAAAACTATACCTTAAAACTAAATATATGTGTGTAATTTAACACTCAAAAACTTCTCAATTGAATTTGACGAAAATCTCAGAGATTATTTTTATAAATGTCAGAAAAGTTTAAAAAGTTAGTAATTTAAATCACGTTAAAAAATATATCAAGTGCTATAAATCTAATCCGGGAATTGAGGTTGCCCGTTCAGGTCAAATTATTTCACTGCAAAGCTATAGGTATACACTGAGGCTGATTTTCCCGTGAACTGAGGTGCATTAAAACTGTGATGCACTAAAACCGAGATACACCTATATACATACAGCGTATATAATATACCTATACTTTATAGAATTGTCTACAAAAAAAACCTGCACGCGGGCGAAACCGGATGTTCAGTTAATACATTAGAGGTCACCAATTAATATTTTTGAAGAACCACATTAGAAATCTAGAAATTGTTCTCGGTCCATCAAAATTGCTAACATCAGTAAAAACCAATGAATAAAAATTATAAATTATACTACACTAGAACACATAATATTAACGGGTTTTACTTTTTTTTCTTGTCAACGGGAAGGATAATATTTGTCCATGCGCCGCCATTTAGCGGCGGCTAAATACATATGTAGTTTACCCTATATAGTATAGGTACTATTAATTTGTCACTATTAAAGTGTATATTTAGGTACCTTGTGTGCTGTGAACACACGTACATTTTTAATTGAAAAACCTACATACGGTTATTAATAAAATATAGGGATTAGAATTATATGTATTTGTTTATATTTCATTATTAGTATATAAAATAGCTAAGTATGCGATATACTTTTGAATCATCTTACCATAATTATTATGCATTTTTAGAGTGCAAAATTTTATTTTGCATATTTTTGCATATTTAGAAGTTTTTTAATGCTATAGTATTGCATATTTTAGTAATTTTCAAAAATATAATGCATAATGCATATATTGAAAATAATATTATTAATAAGTTAATATTAATTAAGTCACCTAACTTGAAATATATTCATTTTTCTACCATTTTTAAATACATTTTTTCTCGTACCTTATATTGAGGTGATATTATACATATTGTTATACAAACTCCGTTGACCTTTTGACTGCTTGATACATTATTGTCAATATAAACTTAATTGATACGTGTTTATCAACAGAGCTCGCTATAGTGTATAACGAGATGAAGCTTGATGTAGGTACCAGGTTGTCCACGAAGAATGTCGATAACAAAAAACTATTGTAAAAACCTAAATATTAAACTTTATACATATTTTTTAAATTATAAGTACCTATGTCTCGATGTTTTCATCGGATACAGGACGAAGCTTTTATCGATTCTAGAACAAAAAATTTGCTGACAACTGGCTTAAATTTTTTAATTTAATATTCTCATTTTTAGCAGTCAACTGTAACTCTCGGGGTAGTAAAATATTATAAAAATGTACATTTTTTTATTTTTTTATTTCATTGCTTTTTATTCAGATGAGTGAATACCTACTCAAAATACAATGAGCAATGCTATGAGCCAATGAGTTTATGAGTCTGTACAAGTTGTATTTACAGTTCAATTGTTATTTCAATTATTTCATATGTTTTATAAATTTTTGAACTGTGTTCAATTTAATAAACATGATTATTTTTGTTAGCATATTTCACATATTTTAAAGATTATAAATGCATAAATGCATGCTTATTTAGTACCTACCTATGTAATTGTTTTAGGACATAATGTTGGGCTTTAAATTAATAAAACATTTGCCCTTTTACACTTAATATATTTGAACAATGTATGTATTATCACACAGAAAATAAATGTAATTTTTGTACTAAAATATAATAATATCTTGTATATATTTTATTTTTTATTAATATTAGCTATTTATACAACAGCTTGTATAATGTATAATATAATGTTTATTTGAGTTTGTTTCGTAATTTATTTCATCTTTGAGCAAGTTTAGTCGATTAATGATACCTAATCGAGATCTCCCGAGAGATTTATATTAATATATATTATATAGTTTCAGAGCCGTGCTGCTATATGGTTTTGTGCCCGGAGCAACTGGGCAAGTATAAAACATTTGTCCCCAAGTTTAAAGGTACCTAAATTATACTCTCGAAAAAAAATATAGTTTAAATTTTAATTATACTTTAATATTGTTTGAACTATTTATATTTATTGTCATAACGTTTTATTAATAAAAAAAAATATACAAAATATATGATAGAAATACATCATTTTAAATGTATATCCACCTAACACTCATTGATCGGCACATGTTTTATACGCATCATGTGGATCGAGCCATATGTAAGTACCTATATACTTTTTTATATAAAATCGTTTGAACCTATTAGCCTCGCTAAACTTACCTATACCTACATAGTGACGTAGCCAGGGGGGTTATGGATGTTTAACCACATGTCTTTTGTAATTTTTCCCTTACTAAATTTATTATTTTTGTACGAAAATTGTAAATAGTAATTATACAGTGTGTCTCCACATGGAGACAAAACATTACACCATACTGAAAAAATAATTATTTAGTGTATTATAAAAGTCTATCATCAATGGTAATACGCCTATATAAGACGTGTTCCGTGAACCTATCCATGGTTCAACTTAAAGTTGACTTAAACTATACGGTATCAAAGGTGTAACTTCCATTAGATGATTTAGTGAAGTAGGTATATACTATTACAATTAGGTACCTTACATTTTGTATATATTTTGTTATTTTTATTCTATAATAGAGAATACGCTGAAGCACTATTTAAACCCGGTAGTTTATACTGTATTACTGTGATTTCAAATCGCAATGAATGATGAACCATGCACCACAGCCAGTACTTCTAAACTAATAATATTGATATATTATATTTGATAGTTTATAGTCTTTATAACTTCCATGTGTTCCAATCTTTTTGACTTTATACTTTTTGAATATTTATCATATATTCATATAGCATCAATAAATTCCTCCTATATAAGTATAGCCGGTAATTTGCCTGCAGACACTTTGTACGTAAGTCACGTTTACGTTGTTCATGGTGTATGCCTGCTGACAAATAACAGTACAACATTGACGTGAAATTCGATTACTTAACGTCTTAACCCATCATACTTGACCACCTCGAAGTGTTAAAATGTAGGTTCATTTCTATGGCCTCCCTAAATTTGAGTTTTAAATTATGTTTGAGCACATCGTTTTTGGGTCGTTTGTGCACAAATATGCAGCAAGTCCAGTGGTTTGTAACTTGTGGAGATTATCCCTAAAATAAACTCGAGAGATAGGGGGTGAATGGTACCTTCCACTATACAATTTTGAATTTCTGATTTGGTAGATCGTTTGTGTATCATTAATGCACGAAGTCCAGTCGTTTGTGCACAATTATTTACGAAAATATACCGCAAAACCAAATCAGCTGTCTTCGTGCAGCTATAGCGGTATAGGCCATCACGTGGTGCCGAGCAGTCAACAGTTAATTTTCAAAACTCGCATGAATCGGTTTAAACGTCAATATTTTTTGTTTTCATTCACGAATAACTGCAGAAATCATCATTACCAATTACACACATGTTGCGATGGAGATTTTTTTGGTTCAAGTATACATTTTCTACAGCCACATGCACTAATTCTAAATGAAAACCCAATATGGTGAACATACATGTTACTCATTAGTAATAAAAATATATCATAATGAGCATGAATATACAAAGATATTGATCCATATTTTGGCATGGAATAAAATAGTGTTTTTTTCTGTCTCTCGGGTAAGTTACTTTTAAATTTTGATAAGTAATACAATTACTTCACCGCAGTATTATTTACGTAGGTATACGGACAAAATGTAATAGTATTTCCTTTTCGTTAATCGGATAAAATTGTAACGAAATAAATTACTCGACTTTTCAATAAAGAAAACAAATGAAATTAAATATTGTAAAAACGTTGGCATACCTTTTATATACAATAGGTTTTTAAATATAAAAAAATATCCTCATAATACTTAAATTACGAAATGCTGCAATCATTAAATCTGCTTAACCTTTCCCAACAGTTATATGAAAAAAAAAATACAAATTTCTGTGATGCTAATAACTAATAAGTAATAAGTACTTACTACTAATTCGCTGGATTGAAATAATAATCAATTTCTATCTAAAATTGTACCCTCATTCTATTGGATTTTAATATTATTACTATTACACTGTTATATTACATTAACTATATTTTATATTTATTTCAATATTTTTAATATTCAATTTTCTGCCTTCAGTTTAGTTAAAAATATTTAAATAATAAATATAACAATGAAAATCATTATAGTAAGACGATTTAATTGTATATTCATTTTTCCCCA